>JAHHFK020000478.1:0-245895 GCA_024533555.2 Aedes koreicus
GCCTATTATAATAGTAATCAAACAGTGGTAGTCTCCGATTACATACTGAGCTTACGCAGTGTACCGATTTTAGTTTTGTTAGCGCCAAATTAAACTTATAAAATTTTTAAATAGTTGATCGAAATTTCATTAGGATTGGATAATCCTTCATGGAGATATGACCAAAACAATACCTGAGAGCATATAATTGCACATAATTCGTTGCAGTTCAAAACCGGAAAACACAATTCGCACTAATCGATCCTGTTTGCATTCTATAGTGTCGCATCTGTTACGTTTTATGACGCATGAGATAGTCAGAACTGACGGTTAAAAATTGTCTAATACTTCATTTTATATATTGAATATTTGAAACATAGTATATTTCTACAACCTCTCTTTTTACCCTTCTTACATCAAAAGAAGGGTATTAAGATCGCTTGAAAATTCGACTTTTATCCGAGGCCCAGAGGGCCGAGTGTCATATACCATTCGACTCAGCTCGACGAACTGAGCACATGTCTGTGTGTATGTATGTGTGTGTGTGTGTGTGTGTGTGTGTGTGTGTGTGTGTGTGTGTGTGTGTGTGTGTGTGTGTGTGTGTGTGTGTGTATGTGTGTGTGTGCATTACAAATAATGTCACATCGGTTTCTCAGCCATTTGTGAACCGATTTCAGTTCTGTCAACACCTTGTCAACACCTGATCATACAGTTTTTTGGCACGGATTCTGGCCACATTGCTTTTGATCCCTATTTGGTTGTCTACAGGCACGGTATGACTTGAAGCCTTCCCGGAGACAAATCCGTTGCACGGTACTGCGTGCGGCGCGAAACTTTTTGGCGAAATCGCGGTCTGAGATGTTGGGGTTTGCCTCAATGTTCTTGATGACTTTGTTCCGCAGTTGACGGTTGACAGTACGCGCCCGACGCTTGCTTTGAGGCTTGCGATCCGTCGATAAATTTTCTCTGTACCCAACACTTCAGCAAGTTTTGGCCCAGACCACGAAGGGTTTTCCAAATGATCGCGCACAATTATTTTTCTTCTTTCTTCTTCCATTTTGTATTTCTCTGAAACACGTTCGAACTGCACCGCGAAAAAAAAAACTTCTGATGTTGTTATTGTTATAGGGAACACAAAAGATGTCATAGTTTACAAATCCGACCTCTAGGGTCACTGTAAGAATCAAAAATGTTTGTTCCAATACTAAATGGGCCACACCTTAAATAACTGTGGAAGTGCATTTAGAATATTAAATTGAGAGCAAGCAAGTAGCTAATTGTGAAAGCAAGAAGCTTGAAACGCTAATAAAGAAGAAGAGGCTTGCTTCTACAGCTACAGCTGGTTGTACTACCTATAGTTGCTCTACTGAATGGTTCAAAACCATTTTGAGATGATGATGGTCAGCAACTAGCCCAGACACGAGTCGAATGAGCCCTTTGCACGGTTATGACACGTTTATCGTCAATGACGCAAATAATATACAAATACGTAGTCAAATGTTCACATTTATTCAAAATTTTCAACAAGAAATAACTACTTGCATGAGGAAGTATCGCATTCCTCATGCAGGTAACATTTTCTTTCGATCAGTATTAACTGTAATTCCTGGTTAATTTGAAGTAAGAAACTTAATGGGACGAACTTATTGCTATCTACAACATTTTAATCAAAAAAAAAAAAAAAAAAAAAAAAACATTGCTTATACTCACTGTCAGCCATGTCCAAATACTACACTGCACGCCGAGCTATTTTTTACCACGCTAGCGCGTGAATTAAATTCACCACTTTGATTTCGTGCTTCCAAACTTACACGCAACGCGGTGGGTACAACACCAAGTGCTCGTGTTTTGGTTTCGGACATCGCTTATGATGTTTCGGCAAACACCACAGCCGAGTGTTACCGATTGTGTCCGATTGTGGAATACACGCGTGGTTAAATTATTTTATTTCTACCCATGCCTTGCTTGTTAAACTCAATCAACTTATGCGCCTGTCACCCAACAGCCAAGAAAACAAACCCATAAGTAAGGCAAATTATCAAATTTTTGAATCATCCGACGAGCAATGCCCTATCCGTGGTAACCAGTGTCAATATTGGTACAGTATGCAAAAAAAGTTTATCCACCCCCTCTGCCCCCATAAATTTACAGTTTTTTTTTTTGTTTTTCTGGTGAAAATCAGTTTAATTTGATGAGTGTTCCTCCATGAGTTATCAATTTATGTTTATTTATCACATTGCCATTAAAAATACGGCGTTTATATCTTTTCTTGAGATTATGATTATTGGTATGTCATGAATTATGAAAAAAAGGTAAAAAAATTACGCAAAAAAAGTTTATCCAACCTCAAACGGATACTACGATTTAAGGGTGTTTTACAGAGTTTTAGTGTGTATTCTGAAACTTTCTCGAATGTAAACATTGTGTCTAGCTGTCATTTAGTGCTCTTGAAGTTTTCGTGCTCAAAATTTCAGTTTTGTGTTAAAAATTGTAAGTTACTTGTTGCAAAATGCTCAAAAAAGCACAAATTTCGAGCAGCATCCGAAATTTGATTATTGAACATCACAAAACTGGCAAAAGCTACCGTAATATTGCCGATATTGTCCAGCTTCACAAAGATACGGTCGCTAGGATTGTGCAGATGTACAAAAAGTGTGGTTCTATCTCACCAGCTAAGCGATCGGGGCGTCCTTCAAAGACAACTGACCGAATTGACAGAACTATCGAGAAGAAGGCGGAGCTGGACCAGGGACTATCAGCTCCGAAAATTACGAAACAGATTGAAAGCGAGTTTTACATGCAACTGACATCACAATCCGTGCAAAATCGTCTTCATAAGGAAGGTCTTAATGGCAGAGTAGCGCTTAAGAAGCCATGGTTGTCCGCAAAAAAATATTAAAAAAAAGATTGAAGTGGGCCCAAGGCCACATTTCATGGACCAGTGATGACTGAAATAAGGTGATTTGGTCAGACGAGACGAAAGTAATGCTATTTGCTATCTGATGGTGTCACAAGAAAATGGCGGCGAACCGGTGAAAGTTTGAAAAAGGAATGTTTGCGGCCTACAGTCAAGCATGGCGGTGGTGAGTTACTTTACCAATATTGATTTTTCAACCAACTGAGCATGACTTTGATTTTTTTCTTCAGGTAGAGTAATGGTGTGGGGATCTATGGCTACATCCGGCGTTCGAGAACTTGAGTTCATTGATGGAATCACGACCAAGGAGGTTTATTTGGACATTTTGAAGCGAAAACTACCAGCGTCTGCACAAAAGCTAAAGTTGGGGCCCAGATATACGTTCCAACAAAACGGAGATCCGAAGCACGCCTCAAAGCTGGTTTCGCAGTGATCCAAGGAAAAGCGTATCAGGGTTAGGGATGGCCGACACAATCTCCGGACCTTACTCCGATCGAGCATCTCTGGTCAATTTTGAAAATTAAGGTCCAGAAGCAAAAACCAACAAGCATCCAGCAATTGGTGGTGGTAATCTCAACTGAATGGGTTTTACCCTTCTTACACCAAAAGAAGGGTATTAAGATCGCTTGAAAATTCGACTTTTTATCCGAGGCCCAGAGGGCCGAGTGTCAAATACCATTCGACTCAGCTCGACAGACTGAGCACATGTCTGTGTGTGTGTGTGTGTGTGTGTATGTGTGTGTGTGTATGTGTGTGTGTGTGTGTGTGTGTGTATGTGTGTGTGCGTTACAAATAATGTCACATCGGTTTCTCAGCCATTTGTGAACCGATTTCAGTTCTGTTGACGGCAAATGAAAGCTACAACATTCCCATAGAACGCTATTGATTTTTTTTTATTCGGACATTTCGTTACGAGGATATCAACGAAACAGTACATGACGGCCTATTATAATAGTAATCAAACAGTGGTAGTCTCCGATTACATACTGAGCTATTTGTGTACCGATTTTAGTTTTATTAGCTTTCAAATTAAACTTATAAAATTTTTAAATAGTTGATCAAAATTTCATTAGGATTGGATAATCCTTCATGGAGATATGACCAAAACAATACCTGAGAGCATATAATGTGGTGCACATAACTCGTTGCAGTTCAAAACCGAAAAAGACCACTCGCACCAATCGATCCTGCTTGCATTCTATAGTGTCACATCTGTTACGTTTTTATGATCCATGAGATAGTCAGAACTGACGGTTAAAAATTGTCTAATACTTCATTTTATATATTGAATATTTGAAACATAGTATATTTCTACAACTTCTCTTTTTACCCTTCTTACACCAAAAGAAGGGTGTTAAGATCGCTTGAAAATTCGACTTTTTATCCGAGGCCCAGAGGGCCGAGTGTCATATACCATTCGACTCAGCTCGACGAACTGAGCACATGTCTGTGTGTATGTATGTGTGTGTGTGTGTGTGTGTGTGTGTGTGTGTGTGTGTGTGTGTGTGTGTGTGTGTGTGTGTGTGTGTGTGTGTGTGTGTGTGTGTGTGTGTGCGATACAAATAATGTCACATCGAGTTTCTCAACCATTTGTGAACCGATTTCAGTTCTGTTGACGGCAAATGAAAGCTGCAACATTCCCATAGAACGCTATTGATTTTTTTTTATTCGGACATTTCGTTACGAAGATATCAACGAAACAGTACTTGACGGCCTATTATAATAGTAGTAATCAAACAGTGGTAGTCTCCGATTACATACTGAGCTATTTGTGTACCGGATTTTTGAGTTTTGTTAGCGCCAATTCAAAACCGGAAAACACAATTCGCACTAATCGATCCTGTTTGCATTCTATAGTGTCGCATCTGTTACGTTTTATGACGCATGAGATAGTCAGAACTGACGATTAAAAATTGTCTAATACTTCATTTTATATATTGAATATTTGAAACATAGTATATTTCTACAACCTCTCTTTTTACCCTTCTTACACCAAAAGAAGGGTATTAAGATCGCTTGAAAATTCGACTTTTTATCCGAGGCCCAGAGGGCCGAGTGTCATATACCATTCGACTCAGCTCGACGAACTGAGCACATGTCTGTGTGTATATATATATATATATATATGTGTGTGTGTGTGTGTGTGTGTGTGTGTGTGTGTGTGTGTGTGTGTGTGTGTGTGTGTGTGTGTGTGTGTGTATGTGTGTGTGTGTGTGTGTATGTGTGTGTGTGTGCGTTACAAATAATGTCACATCGGTTTCTCAGCCATTTGTGAACCGATTTCAGTTCTGTTGACGGCAAATGAAAGCTACAACATTCCCATAGAACGCTATTGATTTTTTTTATTCGGACATTTCGTTACGAAGATATCAACGAAACAGTACTTGACGGCCTATTATAATAGTAATCAAACAGTGGTAGTCTCCGATTACATACTGAGCTATTTGTGTACCGATTTTAGTTTTGTTAGCGCCAAATTAAACTTATAAATTTTTTTAAATAATTGATCAAAATTTCATTAGGATTGGATAATCCTTCATGGAGATATGACCAAAACAATACCTGAGAGCACATAATTGTGAGATGAAAATATACTCGTTGCAGTTCAAAACCTAACAAGACCACTCACCCCAATCGATGCAGCTTGTATTCTATTGTTCTGCATCTGGTGCGTTGTATAGCACATACAGCGGATTAGTCACACTATGCGACTCTATAGAAATAGAGCAGGATCGATTCGCTCGAGTGGTCCGGTTTTGAACTGCAACGAGTATATTCGAAAATTACACAAAGTCTCCATTCACTATAACTACACAATTTTCAACGAACATGTACTTGTTAAGCATCTTGAATCCATATCGATAATCAAAATTGACGCTTAGGATTGTGTAATAATTCATTCTATGGACTGATTATATGGAGTTTTCTAATCTTTATGTAATTTTTCCTTTTATATACCTAATATAAACAGGTCGTTAAAGACTATTAATGGCAATATTTTAATCTCATCGATGAACAATACGTTCAGGATTGACATATAATTCATTTTATAAACTGAATGTATGACATATCGAATATTCCTGGTTCTTCCTGGAATTTCTGATGAAAATATGTATACAGTACCATTTTGGCCACATTTTAGTTCGTAATTCTGGTGAAGTGTAAGAAGGGTTCAGTCTCACCATCGGTGGATTAATTTAGGTTTTTTAGACATGGTGGTGTGTTTGCAGTTAAGTTCGGCTCTCGTGCATAACGTTTTGGTGTTTTCACCAAGGCTGCTCACTGTGCCCACTGAAACCATCAAAACCACATTTTCCTATCAGAGTTGGTTGAGGTTTCTTGAGTCGCAGATGACTTAGTCATGATGGGTTTTGGTAGTGTCCTCTCTTAGCTTAGTCGATAAAGGCGCAGCTACAAAGCAATACCATGCTGGAGGTGGCTGGGTTCGATTCCCGGTCTGGTCTAGGAATTTTTCGTTAAGAAAAATTTCTCGACTCCCTGGGCATAGCGTATGATTGTATTTGCCACAGAATCATACTAATGCAAAAATAGTACTTGGCATCGAAAGCTCTTAATTAATAACTGTGAAAGTGAATTCAGAACACTAAGTTGGAAGCAAGCAATAAGCTAACTGTGAAAGCAATACGCTTGAAATGCTCAAGGAGAAGAAGAAGGGTTTTGGTAGTGACTGAATAATGTGTGAGGCCGTTTGCTCCAACAAACCTGGAAAGTTTACTTCTACTACCGTCTCAGAAACTTTTAATTTTTAACAGCAACGTTTCGGTTTGGATACTCTTTGATAGGACGGTAATATGTCCGAGGAAAATTTTTTGTTTTCATATTTCTATATATTTCGTTATATTTATCGTCATATAACGATGTTTTGTCAATTTAGTCTCTACAATCAAGAAAATCACTTCATCAGGATCAATAACCATCGTTCGGTTTAATAACCTCAGGTGCGAAGAGAAAAACTGACAAGCCGAAGGGTCTTTTTCGGACAACTCAGCCAATCTCCGGCGTTTAGAGCGCGCACAACATTTATCAAACTCTTTCCTGGACCTCCCTCGCATAGTGGAACTTTGGGTTTTGGCAACAACTTTGTCAACTTGAATCTCCACATGATCTTCTTTATTCAACCAATTCTCGTTTTTCAAAAGGAAAAAAATAACTACATAGATCTTTGTGATTATTACCAAAGCGTGGACAATCTGGCGCAGATGTTTTTAACGTGTGTTTGTAGAGTATCCGTTTCGATGATTATGTTCTGCTTCGAAAACGATCAATTTGCAGGTTTATAACTGGTACCGTTGTTTATCTGCATTATCCTGCTATTGAAGTCCATATTTGCAATATGCACTTCTCTCTGACCAAAAAATTATGTAAAGACTTTACTGCATTACTATGATATTTAGTATGCTTATATAAAGCTTAATATTAATACAGAATATACCAATTTTAATTCGAATGCTGCAATCATATTTGCAAATATTTGCAACTAGAACCTTTCCAGGTTAGTTTTTAAGACCCAAATTGATCATTTCGAAGTTATTTGACAATTAAATCTTGTTAGGAACGTATTTGTAAACTAACGTGAATCTGAGTAAGGTTCTTGTTTTATTTACACGTGCAAAACCGATATCAAAATGTCAAAAACCATTTACTTATGTACTTAAATTCCTAGAAATACCTATTTTCTAAGGTCCATGGTGAAAACCAGTTGAAACAATTCTCGATATTGCTATACCACGTGCTAATCAGGCTTCTTTTGACAACATCACACACTAACACTTATCGCACGCTGAAATGAAACGTGTCTATATCTAACTTATACCTCGAAACGATGTTTTTGCATTCTCTTTGTTATAATTGTTTGGTAAAAATATTAAAAACAAGACATTTTTTTTGCCATTTTTGGCCTATGCCTATGTGCGATGGGAGTTACTTGGCAACCATCATCCGGTAAGGCGCTTCGATGAGTGACTTAAACTGCTGTAGAGCGATTCCACGAACAAGTGGGAAATTTTTCCAGTTTTTATTTTTTGTATTTTTTGATTTGCATGAAACCTTGCATACAAGTTTTTGGGGAAGAAAAACGCCGTTTTGCATACTTGGTTCGCCATTTTGAATCTAGCCTTACTTATGAGAAGGGCCTATGAAAAATGCACATGATATCTTCAAAAAATTGTATCTCGGAAACGGTTTGTCCGATTGGTTTGGTGTCTTCAGCGAAGTTTTAGACAATTGTTGGTGCTATATGGAAAAAATATGTACGGTAAAAAAAAGTTTGGTTTTTGTGTTTTGAACTAAAATATAGATTTTCCCTGAAAAGTTACACATCAATAATTTTTTAATTATTCTTATGTTATAGCTGACTGAAAATGCTATCTAGTGGACAGTAGGTTGTTCTGGAGAAAAATAGGTTACAATGAAATTTTTTTTTTTTTTTTAATTACGATTTTCAAAAAAGCTATTAAGAAAAGTCAAAAAAGTTTGTCACTCTAATTTTATGAAAGAACATCAAATTTGAAAGCAAAAAGTACTTAGATAACATTTTTCTAAGTTGAAAACTGCTTAGAAGATATTACTGATTTAATATTGATTTTTTTGATAACTTAATAAGCTTTTGGCCCTTTTTCGATGTACTTCGTGTTTTTCCAGTTTCAAAATGTATTTTTTTCGGAAAGATTGGAAAATTTTGAGTTAAAATGACACTGACAACTTAAAGATTCGAGTGAAATTCTCTGCCTTAAAAGTATTTTGAAAAACAAGTTACAAAATCCCAATTATCAGGAACAATGATTTCTTCAAGTGATTTTTGGTGTGTTGTGCTGAAAACGTGCTAACAAGTATTAGATACAGGTAATTAGATACTGGGTTAGCTGTACTACGTACAGTTGGAGATTGTAAACATGGTCTTTGTTGGAACTAGTCCACCATGGCCACGCTGGCCATAACGAGGCTAGCTCCGTCGATGACCGTTTCTTAATAATAAATAAAAAGAACGCAGTCTTAGTCACCTTCCATCAAACTAGACGGCTGCCGACTGATACCTCAATCAACAACCGCCGCACTCTTTATTTATTCCAGGTATATACAATTTACAATCTTCTTCAATAACAATATACCTACGCCAGCAAATCTACCTCGCTCCAACTCTCCAAACTCGTACCTGAAGGTTAGACGATACCTGAGCGTTCAACTCAACTCATCTTCCAACAGTCTTTACCCAGCATTCTATGATTTCTACCCGTGAGCTGTATAATAATGTCTGACTCGGTTCTGAATTCAGTCCAGTATCTACCAAACAGTAAATCCAGAAAGGTTGCTAGTAGCATAGTGATTATAGTAATTTCAGCTCATAATCCTTTGTTTTTTAGAACGAGATCCAGTGTTGTTTGATAACATAATAATTGTAAAAATAAATTTTTTTATATGTTTTTATTTTGATCAATTTGTAAAAAGTTTATCATTTTATCAATAAACAAATTAACAGCGACTGAATCATGACCTAGTTCTTCAGAAATTATAATGAAGCTAAAATGTTTAATTTGCATATTTTCAGTATAATATATTACGAAAGGATGGATTGTGGCCTGTTGCACGTTCCAATGGTGTGATTGAACTTCATCCTGCAAAATGAAGCTGTTATTTTCAGAAAAGTCACAAATAGCTAAAAATTCACCATCTTGCAAGTTTTGTTTTGTAATTTTCAAAAAATTGGATTGTTCGGTTTTTACAAAATCATGCGGAATCAAACTTTTCTAATTTTGAGTTGAAAAATGAAACAAACTCATCGGTTTGCTTTACAATAAGTTTCTAAATCACATCTGTCAGTGGTAACCCATTGTTCGAATGAAAGCTTTTCAACAAAGTTTTCTCCCAGTTGTTTCAATAAACTGTCTTCTAAAACTGATGTATCTGGAGCAGTTTTTACATCTTCGTAGATGGCAATGAGTTGTCTTATTTTCGCAAAGTAATCTATTCGTAATTTGTAAAAAACACTTGATCTCGTTCAAAAACACAGGATTATGAGCTGAAATTACTATAATCACTATGCTACTAGCAACCTTTCTGCATTTAGTGTTTGGTGGATACTGGATGAATTCAGAACCGAGTCAGACATTATTATACAGCTCTACGGGTAGAAACTATAGAATGCTGGGTAAAGACTGTTGGAAGATAGGTAGAGTTGAACGCTCAGGTATCGTCTAACCTTCAGGTACGAGCTTGGAGAGTTCGAGCGAGATAGATTTGCTGGCGTAGGTATATTGTTATTGAAGAAGATTGTAAAATTGTATATACCTGGAATGAATAAAGAGTGCGGCGGTTGTTGATTTATGTATCAGTCGGCAGCCTTCTAGTTTGATGGAAGGTGACTAAGACTGCGTTCTTTTTATTTATTATTAAGAAACGGTCATCGCACTTGTTAGCACGTTTTCAGCACAACACACCAAAAATCACTTGAAGAAATCATTGTTCTGGATATGGGATTTTGGTGGGAATCGGTTTTTCTAAAAATACTTTTAAGGCAGAGAATTTTATACTCAAATCTTTAAGTTGTCAGTGTCATTTTAACTCAAAAATTTTCCAATCTTTTCCGAAAAAAATACATTTGAAACTGAAAAAACACGTAATACATCCGAAAAGGGCCAAAGCTTATTAAGTTATCAAAAAAATTAATATTAAATTAGTAATATCTTCTAAACGGTGCATCTTAGAAAAATATTATCTAAGTACTTTTTGCTTGCAAATTTGATGTCCTTTCATAAAATTAGTGTGACAAAACTTTTTTGACTTTTTCTTAATAGCTTTTTTGAAAATCGTAATTTAAAAAAAAAATTTTTCATTGTAACCTATTTTTCTCCAGAACAACCTACTGTATTCTAGATAGCATTTTCAGTCAGTTGAGAAGACAAAGATAATTCAAAAATTATTGACATGTAACTTTTCAGAGAAAATCTATATATTTTAGTTCAAAACACAAAAACCAAACTTTTTTTTTTACCGTGCATATTTTTTCCATATACACCAACAATAATCTAAAACTTCGCTGAAGACACCAAACCAATCGGACAAACCGTTTCCGAGATACAGTTTTTTGAAGATATCATGTGCATTTTTCATAGGCCCTTTCATAAGTAAGGCTAGATTCAAAATGGCGAACCAAGTATGTGCAAAACTGTATTTTGCTTCCCAAAAAACTTTTATGCAAGGTTTCATGCAAATCAAAAAATATGAAAATTACTCGTTGCTGAAATGATATGGAACTGCTCTGTACGTTGTGGAACCAGTATATGGCTAATGCTAGGTTCACATCATCGCCAATATTTCTAGACAAAGCATTAACTGGTATGCTTAGCGTCACATTAATATGAACGTGAAAAAATTAGCAGACTATTGAATTAAGAAGAAAACAAGGTATACATGTATATAAAACATCTATACTGGTTTCTTTAAACCAAAAACCACTTTTTAAATGAATGTTTCAATAATTTTCGCATTTTTAAACATTTATATCGAGGTAAAAGTCGCTCACAGGTTAGAAATTCATATGATTCATTTTAATTTCGACATACAAGCATTTCATCGCACTAACAAAAAAAAAATGTGTTTGAGCTGCATCTTTTCGATTAATAGCTGTGTTTAAGTGAATGAACCCAAACATTGCTATTATGATTGCTGAATTGCGTTCCCAGGTAACATTTTTAAGAGCACAAATATCAGAAACCAGAAAAATTTCGTACAGGAAATTTTCATCACTAATGTACAAAAGGTTTATTTACCCCATATATCAGTGTTTTAGTACTACTTTTTGACGTACTTTCATTCTTTTTTTATAACTATCTATCATTTGCGTAACGTTTGATGCTCGTAATTTCCTTATTTTTCGGATATCAGGTGGAAATTATTACAAGTGTGTAGTGTAATAACTAATAGTCACCTTATTTAAATTTAGCGTGTATGTAAGACTTCATATCATTGTATCAGTTAATACGATTCTAGTTGATTGATTACTTGAATAATTTACAGATCTCGTTCAACATCGTGTATACTTCGAAGTGCTCAGGTGTTCCACGTCTACGGAAAACTTCAAACGCGTCGGACTTTTTACGGTAAACCTTGGTGCATTGCTGATCCCACCATGGAGAATGAGGTTTCCTACGAAATGACGTCCCTGGAACTGGTCGAGTTGCTTGAAGCGCGCTGTCTTTGATCAGGTTGGAGAGGAAGTTATATTCCTCCAGCGGTGGAAGCTCTTCTACCGTCGTTACGGCTTCATCTACTGCTGTCCTAAACGTTGTCCAATCGATGTAACGGGTAAGATCATACGCGAAGTTGGTAGATTCCGACGGATTGAACCCGGTGGCAATCGAAATTTGTATGGGCAAGTGATCACTACCGTGGGGATCTTGAATCACATTCCATGTGCAATCCAACGATAATGAATTTGAACAAAGTGTGAGGTCTAATCTACTGCCAATTGAGGATGGACCAGCCAAACGTGTTACTTCTCCATTTGTTAAGAACTGTATTATTGAAGTTGTCACAGAGGTCATATATCAAAGAAGACCGGTTGTCATCGTACAGTTCTCCCCAGCCTATACCGTGAGAGTTAAAATCTCCCATGATCAACCGTGGAGAAGGAAGGACCAGACAAATATCTGAGAGTTGTTTTCGCTTAATCGAGGCTCTTGGAGGAATATAGACAGAAGCAATGCAAAGGCTTTTATTTTTAATAACAGCCTGACATGCGAAAACTTCAATACCTGGAGTTTGAGGAAAAGTCACTCTAGGGGTTTTGATCCCGACTTTGGCGTATGTGGGGTTGGGTGTGGTATTGATTGTGGGTGTTGGGGGTTTTGTTTGTTGTTGGTTGGGTGGATGGTATATGCAGGGGGGGGGGCCGTTGCCCCCCCCCCCTAAGTTTTGATTTTATTTTTAGAATTTTATTATTTGTTTCAATATATTATTATTTATTTTTTATCTCTAGAAGGTTGCAAGGTAACTTGTTGCAATACAGTTGATGTTACTCCAATACTACTCAATTAAGTCACAATCAAGTCACTGTAACCAAATATGACGATTTTGTGTTGCTTGGGATGTTTGTCAGAATGCTCCTTTGCCTAAATAAAAAAGCCAAATTACGCGAAGTTGCCTCGATTTTGTAACAAGTAGCAAAAAAGCGTAAAAAATTGACATCCATGAGAAAAAAGTTGTAATTATATAATAGTTTTTAAATAGTAACGAGTAACAATTTTATTACAATATTTTTCCTTTAACCTAGAACCCAACCTATGTAGCCTAAAGTATCTAAAAACTCCAAGCAGCACACAACAGTCAAAACTGGTTTCAGCAGCTCTATTGTGACTTAATTGAGTCACAGAGCAGTCACCTTTACTGGGTTGAAACAAATGTGCTACTAGGGAAATATCTCTTAATCTGTAATGTTAGCTATTGGATAAGCATTGATTGATTTTTTTCCCCGCTAGCTGAAAGTTGAAGAAGCTATGCTCAATAAAATGTTCAGTTCTTGTTTAATCAAAAAACTGAATATTCAAACCTATGCTATAGCTTTCAGAAGCCAAATAATACTAGATTAAGAAACACAGTTGATAGTTAGAAAAAGTATCAACGAAAAATATTTATTTGAACTATTCATGGCATGGGTCAAACCGCCCCGTTACCCCGCTTTCCCCGTTTTAGGGTACTGTAGTTTCGTATTATTGAGAATATATGTTGATCATATCTTACAGTTTGATTCAGCGTGTGAGAAGCAGAACAGCAAGCTAGTCAGAGCGAGAAGTTGCAGTTGTCTTATCCTATTCAAAGAATTTATCCGTTTTTATGAGCATGAGCAGGATAATGAGTATGATTGACCGCCCGAAGTTGTTATTCCGTTACTGCCAGTTCAGCTGTTATTACTCAGAAGATCAACAGATGATGCAAACATGGTCAATGTGTAAAACTGGTGATCCCAAACTAAGGCAATACCGGCGCTGGCCTCGCCCGAATGCAGGTCAAATAAGGAAAGGGTAGGAATGCGTTAACGTTTATTTGGACTTTTTATTGGAAGCCGAGACCACCGCCGCACTTCCACGAGAAATCCCTGGGATTTTGGATGACAAGATTGGGTGGCAGCAGGGTTCGTTTTGGTAAACAATAAGCTGAATTCACGCTTCGTTTAGTAAAATATTTAAATACAAGTACCGATTTCTGATTCGAACCGATTACAACAGTAAGGATGTTATTGGGGCCACACACAAAGTGTAATGGTGTTTTTTCATCGGAAAAACAAGGTGATTTTTTATAATGTTGGAAATCCGATTTGATCTGAGTTAAACCAATAATAAGGATGCTATTGGAGCCACTCACAAAGTGTGATGGTGGTTTTCCGTTAGGAAAACAAGGATAATTTTATGAACGCTTGAGAGACGCTTTGTTGTTCTCTTACTGTGCTCACTCGATCACTCGTTACACCGAATTATAGATAACCGAAACAATACGAAACGCGCCATGCTCGATAGGAAAATAGTGCGTAATAAAGCATCGACACAACCTTTCACAGCCGATGCTCGAACCAAACTCTTTTTTCGTAACTTACAATTTTTACTACTGTATTCTACAATCTATTGCACTGCTGTAACTAATAACTGTATCAATCAAGTTGAAGTGTCTAATGAACAATCTATGCTAATCCATTAAAAATTGAAATTGAGGGATTTCGTAAAAATAAGAGTCCGTAGATGCATTTTGTGCCTTCTGGTAACTTTATGTTTCTATTGATATCCATGCTCATCGGTTTAATACCAACCGGGAGAGACTTGGCCTTGTACAAGTGGATTTCATTATCTCCAGTCCGCTCAACCAATCGCAACGTTTTGTGATAGATTGGACGGATTATTATAATTTGAGATAACTCCATGCAGATGTCTTCCAAGTTTGGCAGATCGACAAGCAATCGGTGGAGAGTTTAGAAGAAGACCGGAAGAATAAGCGATGGTTCTGCGCGTGTTTATAAACAGAAGAACCTTCATAACAAAACGAATCATCGGGTAAAATACATACGGTTTTTTTTTAATTATAAGCAGTCTAAAGCAGTTATTTGATTCATTTTATCCAGAAGTACCATAAATGGACATTCGAAAGTTTTTCAAAAGTAAGTATAATATTTTCCAGCATGTAATTAAAAAAAACAAGCAAACAAAACAAAAAGAATGTTTTTTCATGCAGCTGAAATAACCACGAATAGAAAAATATGCAAAATGGTTGTATTTCTCGAATTTGAACAACAATTTTAATGTAATTCAATGATACACCGTTTTGGTTTCATACTACTCAGATACACATGATTGCTACATATACCGTGTTTCGACAGAACGTGTTTCAGTTGGATCATATCAGATAAATCGGTTCAAATTTCAAAACGCAGATGCAGATGTGTATATAAGTTATTTTTAAAATATTGAGGAATTATTATAAATTATTTACTAACTACTCGTGTGTTGAGAATGCTAGTAGCAACCATTCAGCACAAAAAATACAGCTTGCTTACATTTGTTACTTACGTCGTTTTAAAAGGTTATGTTTGATGTTCCTGTTTAGAAAATATCAAATAAAATAATTATACTAAAGGTGAGCAAAGGGGACACAAACCATAAGCTATAAACCACCAAAACTCAAAATGTATGTTTGTTAAAAGCTAATCACTTATTATTTGAACAACCATTAAAAAAATATAATCTATTGAAACGGTGTTTCTTGGTGAGTAAAAAACGGTGTTTCTTCTGTGTTGCTTTGGGTGAGAGGGTCGCGGATGAAAAGTACATTTTCAGTACAAACTGCAAACAAATTCGGTGGTTATTCTATACAAAAATCCAACATGACCCGTTAAATGTTTGGCATTCAATGTGGTTTGATTTAAAAACATGGGAAAAATCGAAAGTTTTTAAAATCGTTTTTTTTTATTCCAGAACAAGCCTAGAATTGTTTAATCTTGTTGCAAGAAACGGACGGGTATTGTCAAATACTTTGGGTGAGAGTAGAGAAGATAATCCACCCGCATTCAGGCGTAATGTCACATAACTGGGGCTCCATTCCCGCTCCATCTGTCGGAACATGAAAATGACCCTACTCTACTGGTCCACCGGGCGTTGTATTGTCCGTTAAGTGTCCGTTAATATTAATTGTTCAGTATGTGCAACCACTGGTTGGAGACGATGTTATTATCTCTCTCTCTCTCTCTCTCTCTCTCTCTCTCTCTCTCTCTCTCTCTCTAAAAAAAAAACTCGCCCCCCCCCCCCCTATTTGAAATCCTGGCTACGCCTATGGGAGGAGGAAGGGTAAAAAAAATTTTGAAGTGAGGGCAAGCCGGCCAGTTCAGCGCAAGGGTACATTTAGTTTAAATTCAAAATTGTCAAAAAACTAATAACTTTACAACTTTTCGTTTTCTTTTGACTTGAACATTTTTGAGAAAAAAAAAAACAACTCACAAACACAGATAAAAAATAACTAATAAAGGGTGTTTCGATCAAAATCTGGTCGACTTAAACTTGACGCATTTCCTGTCATCGTGCATTAAAAATGTTTGCACACCCCTCATTTTGATGATGTATGCGTGTAGCATCATGCCTATATTTTGATTTTGAGATTAGCACTTCAGTTATCAAAATGTCGTCGAAGGAAAAGAAGCAAACATCACGCCAAGTTGGCAAAATTGTTGAATGTGGCTTAATGAACTGTTACCAACGTATTAAAAGTGTTCGGCGAACGTTTGTTGACAATGGAAAGCTGGATCGCTGTTTCGAGCGGAGCCCCAACCTCTCCGTCCGAGCTGTCGCAAAGAAGCTGGGAGTGGCGCCTTCAACCGTGGATAGAGCTAAAAAGCTAGCTGGACTGTTGACTTTCAAGAAAGCGGTGACTCCAAATCACGACGATAAACAAAACACGTCGGCCAAAGCACGATCGCGAAAGTTGTACACGACGATGCTGACGAAGTTTGATTGCGTGGTAGAGGACGATGAAACTTACGTCAAGGCAGACTTTAAACAGCTTCCTGGGCAGGAATTTTATACGGTAATCGGACGGGGAAAGGTGACAGATATTTTAAAGCACATTAAACTGTCAAAGTTCGCGAAGAAATATCTGGTGTGGCAGGCCATCTGTACCTGTGACTTGAAGAGCAACGTTTACATTGCGACCGGAACCGTCAACCAGGAAATTTATTTGAGCGAGTGCCTTCGAAAAACGTTTACTGCCTTTCCTGAAGCGACACAATTGTTCCGTTCTATTTTAGCCGGATTTGGCATCTTGCCATTACGGAAAAAAGGCCACGGAGTGGTATGCTGCCAACAACATTCAAGTGGTGCCCAAGGACAAGAACGCTCTCAACACGCCAGAGCTCCGCCCAATCGAACAATATTGGGCCATCGTCAAGCGGAACCTTAAGAAGACTCAAAAAGCTGTTGCAAGCGAGAAAAAGTTCAAGGCAAACTGGCGTTCTGCGACGAATAAAGTGGACATTGAGACATTGAAAGACCCGGCAATTCACATTCTGTAAAAAGGAAGCTAAGCTGAATATTTCTCCTTTATTCTGTATTAACTGAAAAAGAAAAAGAATTTGACTTATTAATAAAAACTCACACACATTACTGTTTGACCAAATTTTGATCGGAAAACCCTTTAGTAAACAATTTAAGGCTAATGTTAGTCAAAAACAGATAAATGAGTTTCCTACACTCCAGATCACGTACAGCCAAAATATCTCAAACTTGCACATTGGGTTGTCAACCTCGAGCCTGAAGGGAATCATAAAGATCAGATCTGACTCCACGATGCTCAACACAGGACCAAATAATGTGATCTGCGTCCTGGCAACCTTGTCCACATTCACAGAGATTGCTGTCGCTCAGCCCAACTTGGTATAAATGAACGTTCAAAGAATAATTATTGAACATGAGGCGAGACAAGCTCGTAAGTTTTACGATGAGGTTTTGTGCAAAAAGGGTAACGTGCATTAATAATGGTATCGCGAGAACGAAGTCAAGTTTGTAGAAAAGGTGATTAATCCTCCAAATTGTCCGCAAATAAGGCCCATTGAAAAGTTTTGGGCTTTGAAAGTTTTAGGGCTTTGAAAACAAAACTTTGGAAGAAAGGTACAGAAGCCGCTGATGTCGACAAATTCAAAAAAGATCAGTTAAATGTGAGCAGAAGCATCGATGGTACAGTTGCCCAAAACCTTATGAGGAGTAAAAAAAAGATGACCGGGTGAAGTCAACGAATAAACATTACTGTTATTTGATCATTGTATACCTAAGATTTTTTTTTTGTAATATACACTTCGAATTAGAAATACAAGTTAAAAAAACCAGTTTTTCTCTGTCCCTATAATTAACGACACAGTTCTTATGCAGTTCTTATCTTCAGCAGCAAATTTGTTATTACAGTTATGATTAAATTTTTGTTGCTCCTTAGATTTGTACTTTTATACATCGAAGTGGCGATACAAATTGGTCGTGATGGCAACCATTTGTCTTTTCTTTCAACAATCATATTAGGAATAATATCCTTATTCTAGTACAGTAGCCTATACTATTTAACGGTCCCATTTTTCCATGTCCATGCTATAAGAAGAAACGATTTCAACGAAGCTTGACAGCTAAAAAAATAATGTGCAGAACCTTCCACACAGAAATATGGTTGTCTGTTAGCATCTATTGTTTATTGAAGGCTATTTATCATACGAGCTCACTCGATGAAACCATCTTCCACTCTGTTATGAATGACTCAATTTTGGGCTGCCAAGAGTAGGTCTATCTAGTTTCCCACCAGGTACAAAAACCGCGACGCAGCCAGAGGTTGAAGTGCTGTCTGCTATCAAATATGTTTCCCATTTCTTGGTGAAACAATTTTTCATTTTTTTTTCTCATCCTGAATACCGTACCCACAGAAGGACCTTTTCATGTGTCGTCCGGTTTTTCACCACACCTACGGTCAAAAGTCAGTCCTGGGTAAACATATTTCATTCTGGGATTGCTTCTTTTCAATGGTTTTGGCATCTACTTTTTGTTCAATTTTTCATTCAAGTTTTATTCCGACATTTGTCTGCCATTGTGCCGAACACTCGGAAACCTCGGTTTTCGGTCGGCAAGCACAAATCCTAGCCAATGCGTCGCGTGTTTTTCGGGGCCATTATCATTCACTTGCACAGAGATGTAGTAGAATGTAGGGCGGATGTTGGCAAACTGACCAATCGACGGATGAATCTCTTGACGCTCACTTCTCGAACCAACCGAGCGGACAACAATTGCTTCTAAAGACGACCGGCCGGACACAGTCGTTAATTTCTGCTTCTGATAGTCTTTTTTCGTTTTGTCATTCCCAGAATCTAAGTCACTCTTGGCTCGAATGATACAGTTTTCAAGCATCATTTCGTTCTACAAACCTATCGAGATACCTTTGAAGATAATTGATGAAAAAAAGCAAAAGGAACTTAAAGGTTATCGAGTAAACAGCTTTAAAGTACATTCTATCTACCAATTCCGTCATCACTCGAAATTGGCCATTTTACTCACGTCTTCATTTGCGTTTGATGGTATCCCAAGAAGGATATAATTCTTACCCCCCAATTGCTTTCCTGTGAAGTGTACGTGGAAATTGATCCTTTTTGCTTTGTCCTCTCACTCTCGTGATTCAGTCCACACATCATCTCAAACAATTGAACGGCTTGAAGAATTGAGGAATGACAGCGAGACGGTCAGTGGGAGGAAGGAGCAGCAACAACATTATCGTACATTTTGTCGTTCTTGGCTCCGAAATAATATTTAGGTACCTCTCACCGACCGTGATTCGATATCCCTAGCCTTGCCCCTTTCCTTTCCAACGAGGATGCTGTGGCCTGAGCGCAAGCGGGAAGGGCCAAGATGGCAACGAATCGCGTGTGTAATGCAGATCTTCGTCCGTCGCAATGGCGTTGATAGGAATTTAGGAATTCTCCTCCTCCCGACTGATTGTTTTGTTTTGATAACCGTTTTCATCGCACAGCAGACCCAGTTCCACTGTGGGACTTGAAGTACCGATATGCTCGAATCCACCGGAGATGCTATAAAATGCAAATTTGATGTGCGCTCGCTACACGTACACGTATCGAATACGGGTTTTCTGAATGTCTCGTTGTGATATCAGCACAGAAAGAAAAGAATGTTTTTTTCTTTCGAAGAAGTGATGATGCGAGAGATGCGATAAGCGGGTCACATTTCATTGCTTCAATAAATCGTGACGATTGAAGGTGGAGAGTAGAACCGTTATTTGAATTCTGGACCGAAGAAGGCAGCAAAACCGTATGTGTGTATCAGGTAGCGCGTTTGGAAATTACTCGTTTTGTGCACCAGCTGTAGCAAACTGAGTCTGATTGTGCGCTACGACATATTTGGAAAATTGAATTGTCAGCAGGTTCAATTTCAATGTTTACGGTTGTTCAAAATGGTTTTAGAAAGCTATGAATAAACAACGTTTTTAATTTAACTGCATCAGGTTTGAAAAATGGCTTCGCTTTAACGAACTTAGCACAAAGCATCACCAGTCGTAAATTTTCGAATATATGTTATTCGATTCATCAGAACTCCTGGAAATAAAAATCTAAAGGGCTCGACCATCTTCGATTTGGGTGAAAGTTTGCACATTTCCTCGGTACGGGGAAAGATAATCGGTCTAAGTAGAGTTCTCTGCGACAGTAGACAAACTTTTGAACAGGTTATATGTTTACATGTTTAAAAATACCTTAGCTCAACACCTGCAAATTGTAATGAAATTTTGCCTGGAAAGGAGTTGGAGAAAGTTAATAAAATAGTATTGAAAATATGAATACGCACACTTAGATAAAAAAAACCCACTAACTTATCATATAATCAAAAATAAGGCATATTCTCTGAATGGCCAATCTTCCCAACATGCGTTGTTTTTTCATTTTTGTTAAGATAAAACTACGGTTTTCTTATTTTATTCAGAGGTGTCATTTCAAAATTTACAAAAAATCAGACCGTAACGATTTGTCATGGTTCCTTTCGAACGTTAATATCTTTATTCTTTCCGAACGAAATGCTGTTATAATTACTTCCTTAGGCAGATAAATGATTTACAATTTTGTTTTTTTTAACAAATGCGCCATTTTCATAAGTAAATCGTGATTCTTCTTCTATAGGCTTTCCAAAATAATCATCGACTTTGGAAAAATCTTAACTTTATTTATTTATTTATTTATGCTACTTCGGGGGTGTTGCTGTTGTGCATTGAGCACCCGCTATGTCTAACTACTTAGGACTTTAGAAGTTAGCTGATCCCTCTGCCCTGCCGCTGGTCATCTGTTCTGGAGCTCAAAGGCAAGATGAGAGGCCGATGTACTCTCAGTGTCCCAAATATCCCTGTCTAGACACATCCTCTGGACAAGGATGTCCGGGGTTGTGTCCCGTTCATCATGCCGTTTCTCGCGCCGTCGAAGCGAGGACATGCGAAAAGCAATGCTCTGCGATTTCCTCTGCATTTGTGCACTCGGGAGGACTCGGCGTGCCCGAACTTATGCAGGTACTGTCTAAAGCAGCCATGGCCTGACAGGATCTGCTTCAAGTGGAAGTTTATTTTACCATGTCACCGACCAGCCCAAACTCCAGAGTTAGTCGATGAGTCCTCGACCTTTGGTGGAGCTGTTTCATTCTCTTTGCTACTTTTCGAATACTCTTGAGTCACGTTGTTCGAATACCTATGGGCATCATCCCCGTTAAGATGCAGGACCGCGTCGCTTGACACTGTGCGGTACTTTCTGACCACTCCTAGGCACATTAGCCTGTGCGTACCCTCATTAGCAGTAGCAAAGTATTTTTGGATTCACTGATGTTCTCTTAATATTTTTTTTCGGCAGTGGAATCTGCTTTGAATTCGGCGAATCATCCAACAAGTTCCGAACTAGGATACAGAGTATGTCGTAGTGTTATATTTTAAGTATTGAGCATAATAAATAGTAATAAAAAGTAGTAATAGTAATAATAATAATTACTCCACGCTTCTTAACGGTCACTCAAAATATAAATAAAATAGCAAACAAAGCCTACAATACGAAAAATCTTAAAAATTTAAAATTTGACGAAAGACGCTTCCATCTTCGAGTAAAGCAAATTTCGACCTCCGAAGCCTGGATATAGATTAAGGCTTACAAAAATAATAATAATGCAATAGTTTTGGATGGTGGGGACGTTAAGTACCCGGTCCCAGGCCAGCCGTTGTTGTCCAGCTTCAATTATGTCTCGCCATCCATTATGACCATGACGTCACGCTTCGCAGGAAAGCTTTATTGCACCAGCACCTCCTTCTGGCTGATTGCCTTCCAGACACGACCGGCCACGGCTGACGTTTCCGCATAACAATGTCAATCTTGTTCAGGTACTTCTTCGCCGTATGGCTGGGTGCAGCGGAGAGAGGCCCTGGACCAGACGGAATATCCCAGTATTTAGCAATGGAACTTACTGCTCCACTGTTTTGGATTTTTAATATGTCATTGGAATCTGGAAACTTCCCAAAAATATGGAAAAACTCATTTCTAGTCCCTATCTTTAAATCTGGAACGAAATCAGACGTACGTAATTATCGTGGTATAGCCATTATCTCATGCATTCCAGAACTTTTCGAGGCAATTGTCAACGAAAAATTATTTCAACAAATCAAAAACAGAATAACTGACAAGCAACACGGCTTCTTTAAAGGTCGTTCGACCTCAACAAATTTGCTTGAATTCATAGACTACTCATTAAATGCGATGGATAATGGATACCATGTAGAAGCTCTTTATACAAACTTTAGCAAGGCATTTGACCGCATTGACATACCAATGTTACTCTTTAAATTGTAAAAAATGGAAATTGAGGCAGGACTTCTGAAATAGCTTGAGTCATACTTAACGAATCGCCAACAAATAATAAAACTTAACGGAAAGAAATCGACTCCTATTCAAGTCACTTCAGGTGTCCCTCAAGTTTCTCATTTAGGACCTTTTCTTTTTATTCTGTACGTAAACGACATTTCCTTCATTTTCAAAAAAAATAATGTTCTAACTTGTGCCGACGAAATGAAGCTCTTTCTGGAGATAAGAAGTGAAGAAGACATCAATATATTCCGGAATGAAATACAATTATTCTACACATGGTGTAAAAAAAGCCTATTGGAATTGAATGTAAAAAATTTATCATTTATCAGAAAAAGAACATCATCAAACATTACAATTGCATTAGGAAATCAGAATGTAGAAAGAAGTGAAAGAGTTAGGGATTTAGGAATCATTAAATTCCAAATTTACATTCATTGACCATTAGAACACAATAATTCACAGGACAAACAATATGTTAGGCTTCATCAAGCGATTTTGCTATAACTTTCAGAACCCCTATACAATTAAAACACTTTATGTTGCCTATGTGAGGTCAATACTGGAATATTGCAGCATTGTATGGTCTCCTTTTTTCAATCACGCACGAAGGAAGAATAGAATCAGTACAAAAGCAATTTTTATTATGTTCCCTTCGTAAACTAAAGGGTGTATTCGATAAAAATGGCACACAGAAAATCTTCTGTAACTTTTGAATCGTATGAGTAAAAAACCTAGAAATTTGAGTAGATCTTATCCATAGTGTATTATTTACATCTGCCAAGTTTCATAGTTATACATTCAGTAGTTCCAGTCATGTCGTCGAAACAAGAAATTGTCCGTGAGAAAATTTTGTGCACTCACAATCAAAATCCAGGGGCGTCCCACCGGTGGATTGCTAAAAGGCTTGGAATTGCAAATACAACTGTGTCTCGTGTAATAAGAACCTTCAAGGAGCGTCTGAGTGTCCAAAGGAAGGAAGGGAGTGGTCGTAAAAGTGGTCCAATGGACAGTAAAATGGCCAGGAAAGTCGTACAACAATTGAAGAACCGTCCAAACGTCAGTCGGTTTTGTGCAGAAAACCATGAAGCGTGCTGGGTTACATGTTTACAAAGTGCAAAAAGCCCCAAACCGGAATGAAAAACAAAACATCACTGCGAAAACCCGCGCTCGGAAACTTTACACGATTTGCATCGTGATGGATGACGAATTATACGTCAAGGCCGACTTCCGTCAACTTCCTGGGCAAGAATATTTCGTTGCCAAGTCGAAGTTCGATGTTCCGGAGGATGTTCGAAAGAAGAAACTATCGAAATTTGCAAAAAAAAGTTTCTAATCTGGTAGGCGATTTGCGGATGTGGTGAAATAAGCGCTCCCTTCATCACTTCCGGAACAATAAACGGTGCGATTTACACGGAAGAGTGCCTTAAGAAGCGTCTCTTGCCATTCATTAAGAAGCACAAAGGATCAACACTGTTTTGGCCTGATCTAGCATCCTGCCACTACGCTCGAAACGTATTGGAGTGGTACCGAGCCAACGGAGTCAATTTTGTGCCAAAGGATATGAACCCACCAAATTCACCGGAACTTCGTCCAATTGAAAAATTCTGGGCAATTATGAAAACGGAACTTCGCAAACATCCCAAAACTATAAAAACAGAGCTAGAATTGAAGAAAATTTGGGTAAAAACAACAAAAACACTGGGAAAATCGGTTGTACAAAATTTGATGGGTGGAGTGAAAAGGAAGGTGCGGGCATTCAGGATGGGAGACGAAATTGAATAAAACAAATGTTGTAAATCAAAACTCATTAGTAGTTCTTCATTCCCTGAAAATTTCAAGAAAATCCGATAATCAGTTTAATTTTGATGAGTATATATGTGTGTGCCATTTTCATCGAATACACCCTTTAGGTTGGACTTCATTTCCTCTTCTATCATATGAAGCACGCTGCATGCTTATAAACATCCAGGGACTAATAGAGCGCCATGAATATGCAATGGTTTCATTTGTAAACGATATTGTTTCGCAGCGCATTGACTCAGCAGTACTTTTGTCAAAATTAAATTTCGATGCGCCTACTCAACAACTAAGAAATCGAAATTTATTTTCCATAAACCATCATCGCACAAATTATGCAAAATTTAGGCCACTAAATCTAAGGATGGCCTCTTACAATCACTATGCGAAACCGTGCACTTTACAATGTCTAGGCATAAACTTAAACAATATTTTAACACCATTCGGAATCACAACTCCTAGGAAGAAATAATAGAAAAGCAGACACTACTTAGTTTTTATTTCTTTTCCCATAATTCTAAGCCAAAAATGTAATTTTCTTAAAACAAGAAAAAAGAAAATACTGTAACTGTATATGTACTAGTCTACGTTCGGTTAACGAAATAAATAACTAAATTAATAAATGCCTGATCGGCTTTATCCGGCGGGAATAAAGTGCCTCACGATGTTCAACTTCTTCGTTCCGGGATGGAGCTGGCAGTATCAACAAACCATCGAGCATTGTTGCTTAACTGTTTTTGCCATGGCTGGTGCAAATGGCATGGCGATGCATAGATGGATGCACCACCAGGTTATCGCGTTAAAAATCGCTAAAATCAGTTTGGTTTTTAAAAGCATACGAAAGAGAGAAGTGGGAGGCAGTCCGTTCGATTAGTCTACAGGTCTCCTGACAGATCGTTAGAGAGTCCACTCGAATCAACTGACTGCGGTTTTCGTTGGCAAATGTAGAGGATCTTGCAAAGGAAGTCGTGGTAGTGCATATCGTAAGAAGCGGAGCTGTACAAACTCAATTCATTTGACTTCCATATAAAAACGAAGGTTTCAGATTGGTGAAGCATTTTCCAGTATGAAGCGCACCATGCAGTAGATAATTATAGTAGATTTACATGTATTCGACAAAGAATAGTTGAACTTGATAAGAGAAGCCTTTCTTGAAAACGTAACAACCGTGCAAAATACAACGGTATTTTTTGGCTTCACGTCTATCCCCTTTTGTTTTGACATGGAACATCTAGGTATATTTTACAAAGACTCTGAAAACGCCCATTTGTCAAGAATAATCGGATAATACGACCAAACGTTAAGTCAATACATATAGAATAAAAACAACACAGTAACACATAAAGTTCCTCATCTGGGTCATCAGATAAAGAGGTTGTTAGTTTTGTAGCGACAGTAATTATATCCACTTCGTCTATGGTGAACTCATTAATTTGGCGAACCGACGTAGGCACTTTACTAGAAGCAGACATTACTAGAGGTGTCATTAACGTTTGCATTAAAAAAATGGACAAAAATTGCCGATTTTTCATTGGTTTACCTTCACCCGCACTGACGAAACTACCCATGCAGAATCAATCATAGTAACCTATGAGTCAGCAGACAAAATTTGCCAGCTCTATCAGTCAAACAGACATCGTGCGGCACTTTGTGGACGCCGGATACGACCGCATCTACAACATCTTGGCACTATTAGACAACAATCAGAGCATCGAAAGAAAGCCCGGTTTCGGACGGCCGACGACCCTGAGCGACAAGCAGCTCCGAAGGATGCTGAAGAGGAAGACCGAGGGAAAAGTGGCTACATTGCTGCGTGCACTTGGCCGGTAGATTGGTTCAACCGGCCAAACAGTGAAAAAATACCTGGCGAACATGAACATACATGTCAGGAAGCGGAAGCGTCCACTGGTTTCGGAGCAGGCAAAGACGCAGTGGCAGTGGCTGAATAAGATAAGATGGTCAACTCGATTTTTTCGGCGAATCGCGACGTGACGGTGTTGATGGATGACGCGACCTATCTCACCCTGGATGGCAACGACTGGTAGGGCACTTAGTATTTTACTTCCCCCACGAAGGAAGTGAGCTCCGAGGTGAAGTTCATTTCACACACCAAGTTCCCCAAGAAGGTGCTGCTGTGGCTGACAATCAGCGAGAAGGGGATGTCAAAGCCGCTCTTCTTTCGCTCCGGACTGGCCGTGAATGGGGAAATTTATAGTACAAAATGCCTGCCGGATGTTGCGTCGTTCATCAAGAAATACCATAAGGGCGAAGACGCGGTGTCTGGCCGGATCTGGCGTCGGCCCACTACTCAAAGCGATCGTTGCAGGAGATGGAGCGGCTGAATATCGATGTGGTATCCATGTTGGCGAACCCGCCCAACGTTCCCCAGCTGCGTCCCATCGAGAATTTCTGGGCCAACCTGAAGCGTTAAATCTATTCCAATAATGTTGTCGTGAAAACTGAGGAGAAATTGATAAATAAAACGAAGAAAGAACTCAAAAACATGCCTACACGCATGTTTTTGTCCGCTATGGCGAATGTTCCGGTTAACTGCCGGAAGGCCACTCGCAAGGGCGTTGAATTTTTTTCCAAGTAAGCTTAAATAATTACCTTCCATGGGAAATTTATCAGAAGCAATTATCTGTCTTAGCGTTTTTTTTTATCACCATCCGAAAAAAGTCCATTTTTTTTTACGCCAAACCGCTGATGGAGTGGTACGAAGCTAATGATGATGTTTTTGTGCTGAAGGAGGCATATCCGCCAAACTCGTCAAAACTTCGCCCAATAGAAAAATTCTGGGCGATTATGAAGGACAAGCTCCGGTAAACAGGGAAGGTCTTGAAAAACAGCAATGATTTGAAGAAAAAGTTGATGAAATAGTGTAAGAAAGATGGTGCAAGTACTGCACAGGATTTGATCGGTAGCGTTAAGTCCAAGGTGCGAGCATTTTGCCTAGGAGAGGAGGTTGAATTAACCAACTTTGCATAAGCGCAGCTAATGTGTGTCTATTTATTCCTTGAGATTTTAAAAATATCCGACTTAAGATGAATTTTTGATGATCATTTTTGTCTGTTGCATTTTTTTCGAGTACAATCTTTAAATTACAAAATATTGTACAAACAAATTGGATTGGCGGATACATTTTGCAAATAAGCAATTTTCATAAGATGTCGTGGATCTCCATCTGCAACGATATGTTTTTTTATCTTCACATTAATTTTCCACAACTTTTATTTGAAGAGCCAAATGGTTGGTCACACTGTTTTCATGGGGTTGATGATAGGCCTAGATCATCGTTAAATTTTTGTCCTTATTTTTAGTTTTTATATTATTTATTTTTCAAGTTCATTTGTTTATACATCCACAATCGAATCATATTTACAAAGCCAAGTTTTAACTTTTTGATGAACATTGAATTTGGCCTTAGTTCAAAATAGAGGAAAACAAATTAACCTCTTACCAGTCTGAACCTCTCTACTTGAAGTCTCATTCCAAGTTCTAAAACCGCTCTCAATTTTCCAAACTGATAAAAACTCAATCAACTTTTGCTGATTCAATCATCACTTGCATATCTATTTCTTCCTAATTCGATCTCCGTCGTCCCGTTCTCCATCACCGAGTAGAAATGCAGTTATCCAACTTGAAATGAACTTTAAAATATCTTTATCAAATTGCAAGCGTTGCTTAATAAATTGCTTTTCCCTTTTATTTAATCCCCCTCGGTGAGACGAAGTGGCATTCCAAGTCCAAGCATCAAGGAGCTGTCGGATTGCCGGAGACATTCGGATGAATCAGTGAACAGAAAAGATGCAACTTTATTTCATTCTTTCACTTCAAAACACTCTACAATAAATTGCGGTGTCAATCAGAAAAAGTCCCCAGAGTTGCAGTCCTCGCACACAGACACACCTTCAGTCGGCTTGCCGTCATCGTCGTCACCGGACTCAGTCCTCTATCAAAACTGGGTGGATTCCTAGGATAAGCATCTCCTAATAGGGAAGCAGGGCAAACCAGACGAAAGAGAAAACTTTTCACTCTCGTCATCGCAATCATTGGGTTGAAGTTTTCATTTTCTTCATCATCATTGCCATCATTGTCGTCACAGTCGACGTCATCATCATCGTCGTCGTCGTCGTTATGATCATCTCGGGGGTGATGCTGATGCTGGTTATCCGGAAGGCTTGTGACTTGTGCAGGGATTTCTGAGAGCGGAAGATGGGAAATTGCGAAGAAACGACGAGGAATACCTCCACCATTCCACATTGTCACTGGCATCTTGATAGTGGAGCAAATCATTTCGCTTTTGTGATAACAATAAAGTCATCGAGAAAGTGAGTTCGACTATGCTGGCAGCATCCTCGCAATGTACCATACTTTCCGAATACATTTCCCACCACACAGGGGCCGTGCAGGGTGGATCATTCAAACTGTTGAAGAAAACATGATGCTGGCAGACGGTTACCAAGACTCGTAACACGTGAAGTGGAGCGAAACTTACGAGAGAGAAAAGTTTTTGCTCGAAGAAGCACAAAACCAATAATTCTTCGTCGATGACAAAACCACTGCAATGTATGTAGAAAGCTCCCGGGATGATCAGTGGACTGGATGGTGGATATGTGCTGTAATTCTGACACTGCAGTTAGTTTACGTGCTTAAATTGGGCGGAAATTAAATTTAAAATCTATTGGAGATAAATCAGAGGGTTGAATCGAATAATAAAATAAATATTATTGTTTTTTTTTTCATAATTTTACTTTCATCCATTCTGACATATATCTAAAAAAAAATACATGATGTTAAATACTTTACGAACTGCTTATATTACGCGAGCAAATTGGAAATCCATTCATCACTCACATCAATCGGAAAAAAGTTACGTGGAATTGATTATTTGTTTTCCAGCATTCGTTAGCAGTAAGCTCCAATCGGTATTAACTATCCTGCCAATGACTATACGTATGACTGACCACCCGAGATTGCAACTCCGTTATTTCCAGATTAGCTGTAGCTAATCCACAAATGGTGCTTGAAACAAACTTACATCCTTCTTCTTTTTTTATGCTGGAAATAAATGGGGGCTCAAATTGCAAAATCCAAGCGTCACAAAAAGAGGCCAGTCTTTGAACTTTAATAACTCATTCATACTTCATTAAATTAAAACTTTTTTGCTTCATTCGAATGACATTTCGAGAAATATTTCTATCAAATTTCAGCTATCATTTGTTAATAAATTTAGTATACAGCAATAATGTATAAAAATTAGTAAAAGGTACACAGTTAATAAAACTATGAAATTATAAATTGATTTTAACGCACATAATTGGAGCATGCAATAAGATTCAAAATTTAAGTCTAAATTGAACTTAACGAATTGTGAAATACGTAAGGTTTTATTTTTACACGAATTGTAAACAGCTGATGTAATTATAAAGGCAATCGATTTAATATTTGCTTGGTTACTATCCAAATTAATTTGGATGATAAGAAGGTCAAATTCACCGGACACCCGGATTAACGAGCATATTGGGGTATCGCCTTTCAAAGAGATTTGTGTTCAGTAGGCAGTTAACATTATATCGTTCAGAAAATAAATTTTATCTCGACGACTTCATTTTCTAATCGTTCACGGTAACTTCATTTTCTTTCGTTGTCGCTAACCTCTTTCAACAATCAATCTTCCAATCCTTGCAAAAATACAGCAATTTCACATTGTGATTTAATAATTATTTAGATATATAAATATCATATATAATATATATGTTTCATGTTGTAACAATTACAATCATCCAGTTGCGTTGTGATTCTGGATCGCTTCGTATGATGTTGGAAAATGAATGATAACTAATCGAGAGGATAAATTAGCAAAATTACCGGGTGCCTTTGTTTCATTGGTTTCGATGCACGAACCCAGAAATTTACGCGTTCATGTTCAATTTGTATTTATTGAAATACGAGAGCGCTACACTCGATTTTTATAGCACTATGTAAACATACATCATACATGTTTGTCTTATATTGGCTGTGAGCTTTTTTTTTTTCATTTGTTCGAAAGCCAAAGAAATTTTCTACACAACAATTTTATTTAAACTTTGAGTAATTTGAGGGGTAAACATTTTCTAAACATCTCTTTATTAAAGGGTTTTTTTTTTTTCATGTTTTCTGTATAAAACAAACACATAATAAACAGCAGTTATTGATTTAACAAAAACATGGCTTGGAAAGTGTTCTACAACTCTCTCTTTGACACAAATTTTCTATCTCGCTTAGTTTTTTTTTGCTATACTGTTTTGAATGTGACATGTTCTGCCTCCAATTAGGAGATAACAAAATCCATCGTGGTGGTAATGTCTGTGCGCAGGACGCACAGCACACTTGATCACCGCGCTGCATGATGGGGCGTCTAAGGAGAAGAATTTCGTATCCTTAATCCGGAGAAATTTGCGAAATGAGTGAATCTGCTTTTGTAAACAAACATTTAAATCGACTTTTTCTCACGAATAAAAGCTACATTTCTTAAACTAAGGCCACAATCGGATAAAAGAAGGCTTCTTCTCGCAAAGTTTGACCCTAGTTTTTTTTTTTTAATTGTGCGTTTATTCATTTAAAAACGTCCATTGAAATGTTTGTTTACAAAAGCAGATTCACCAAGACATATTTTCAAAACAGTAACTCACGGCTTCCGGAAAACAGCTATGTTTTGGGCTGCCGATGCCGAACAATTGGCATAACCGTAGCAGAGATGAATATCTGCTAACTCTTCTATAGCTGTTTTCCGGAAGCCGTGAGTTACTGTTTTGCAAACATTTGAGATATGACATTTTTCTCCTTGGACGCCCCATCAAGCAGCGCGGTGATCATGTGTGCTGTGCGTTCTGCGCACAGAAATTACCACGGCGGATTTTGTGATCTCCTAATTGGAGGCACAACATGTCGCATTCAAAACAGTATTGCAAAAAAAACTATGCGAGATAGAAAGTTTGTGTCCAAGAGAGAGTTGTAGAGCACTGGGCTTCAAATGGTGAGTTGACAACTTCGAAGGAGAATGCGGCCGACCTCTCGTCCTCACAAGTTCCTACCTCACGCCTCCACGAGTCATACGATCACAAAAGACTGCCAGCTGAAACATAGAGACGCTGGTTGGCGTAGCCTGGGCAATGTTGTCAATCTGACAATAGCGAAGTGAGGGGGTGCGACTGAAGATCATGTACCTGTAAATCATATGATATATTTTCCATTCTCATTTTATTAAAAATTTCAGCACGCTTTGGAATCATCTTTGCATTCTAAAACCATGTAAGACTCTGGAGCATCATGACAAGCATCAAAGGCTCAATTAGTTTTTCAGCATTTCAGCATAACATTTAATTTAAAATTGCACTTCTGAATTTCAACTACTATATTCATAAAAGACTGGCATGTGCTTATAAGCAATGTAAGATTATATTTTAGTATTGTGTTTAGTGGCATTATGGTAAGATAAGCCATATATTTCAGGAATCATCAAACCGGACTCTTCGTTCACTCCAATTGCTATATTTGAAATGTTACTAGAACAGTATAAAAAAAAATATGACTACATGTCTTTTAAAACAATATCTTTTATTGAAATTTTATCTTTGGTATTTGGAATGATCTATTCTGTTTTCAGCTTTTCCAGGACAAGAAGGATATTAATTCATATCTAATTTTTATTTATTTTTCAGTAACAATCCATTGGTAGTATCATTCAAGTTTGAAATTTGAATAAATTGGCATGTTTGTCTATAATGATATCCTAATATTGTGTGTACAAAATATACTAAATAATAAATAACATATAACGGGGAAAGGGAGGGACCATCAGGGCAACCAAGTGAAACGATTTGGATAGGGAGCATGGGACTGCCTCCTCCCTATTGTTAACATTTCGCGGAACGAGGGCGGGCTCTTCGACCCCTTTCTATTGGGTTTATTCTGTCAATCGAGGGCTCGATTCTAGTGCTGTGCGTGTGAACTTGCTTTTGGAAGGGAATTCTTTTCCCTATATTCGCGGGTTTCGCGTAAGTGTCTCTGCTTACGGGCCCGCCCAAACGTTTTTGGCCCTTCATACAGGAGCTTGATGATCACAAACAATATTAGAATCCTGATCAAATCGTTTTTTTCAGATTATTCCACTGCTATGGGAAGTTACCTTGCTACAATAGATGGTAGTTTTATATCATTATCATATCATCAAGAGAGAGTTAAAGAGCACTTTAAAGCCATATTTTTGTTAAATCAACCACTGCTGTTTACTATGTATTTTATGCAGAAAATACGGAAAAACCCTTTAATAAAGAGAGGTTTAGAACATGCTTATCCCTCAAACGACTCCTCAATGATAATTACTCAAAGTTTAATTAAAACTGTTGCGTAGAAAATTTCTTTAGCTTTCTAAAAAATGAAAAAAAAAAGAAATCAGCCAATATAAGACAAACATGTAACAACACATTAAAAGATCAGTAAGTCCGTAAACTTCGAGATTTGTTAATATGCGTAGAACAATTTTTTTCTTCAAATATCATTCCCTATCGTCCCTGAAAATATGTGCACTAAGGAACCGAACACACTGTATTTCAAATTGACTTGGTTTGCATCACGTGTAATATTCATATTTTTTTGCTGTGTAGAGTAGTTTCTTATTATAGAGCAAATCGACGATTCCAATAGATTTTTCGTGAGAGTTAGTACAACAAGCTATGCTTTTATTTTTTAAATAATATTGATAGCAACGAAATTGCTTAGTTTCATCCCAAGCAGTTAAAAAAAGTTAAATTTTTGTACCAAAATTTACGGCTGGGCTTCGGTTTGAATTAACTTGAGATTTCAATGCACAACAAAAAATTTTGAAATATAAACGTGATGTGAACCGGTTTAATTTGAAAAATACGTGTATTGTATTGTGTATTGTTTACGCGTAATAAGTTTGAATTTCAATTTAAAATCGGGTACCTGAGCGAAACTTTGAAAACCATTGAAAAATGATTTTATATTCAATTAAATTCGTACAAGAACTAATGTTTACATATGCGGTGAAAAAAAAGTGAACTTCCTAACTATTTCATATCATCAAAATGAGAGTTTACCATGTTCACGTAAATTATATATACCATTTTTTTTTTTTTGTCTTCTTTATTTTACGTCGGCCTATTTCCTCACATGGTGACAATCACCGAATTATATATACCATGTTCACGTAAAATTATATGTTTGTTCACTGATACCAATAAACCATGGCTCCCGATTCTTTAGTTGCTTGCTCCTGCTGTCTTTCGGTACATACATACAGGGGATAGACAACATGATCGGGACAGGCAAATTTTTGATCAACTTTGAAGTGCTCTAACTTCATGAAATATTAGCCGATTTAATTTCGCCAAAAAGCATTTGACTGGAAAATTAGTGCAATTTTATAACATTATTCGTCCTTAAAATACCACTGGACGTCATTCAAACCCTCTACAGCTCCATCCCCAGGCCGATTGAAGCCGTCCACTCACCGTCCACCAACTCGCTACTAATACATCCCACTCTTCCCTAAACCCTAAATCGAATTATTGCTAGCTTATCCGAACCAAAGCTTAATCAGTTGATCCTCAGAGGTACCAGGAATCAGGATCAGGCTAACCAGTGAATCTTATCGTCCATATTTTGTGGTAAAATCGTAAATGATGCTTACTGCAGGTTCCCCCAAAAATGTTCCGGGAGTGGTTAATGTAGCCAATGGCTTTCTCAAGTGATGTGATGTGATGTGATGTGATAAGAACGCACCATCAGTGCAAGGATTACCTATGGCTGCAGGACTATCTTCAGCAGGTTGCCCCGAAATTATAGCCTACGTGATGGCTTGTTGTAGCAGGAAGGCCGCGTGTCTTCACATGACAAGGGACTGGCGACTTCACGAACCCTAGTCCAGTCAACAAATCCTTCGACTGCCTTTGGCACACCTCCCCCTCCCCCCCCCCCCCCCCAGTTATATAGTTCTTATAGGAACAGTAGAAATGTTTAGCATAAATGATGATTTATAAAAAAACGTTACGATACAAAATGTAGAAACTTCACGGCCTTAATGAATCATAGATTCAATTAATAAATTTATTAATATTTTCATTGGTACTAGTGAATGTACTGAGATATTGCAAATTTCTACTGTTCTTATAAAATGTTTGTTTTAAATTTAAATAACTTACCATAAAAGCATACCAGTCTCTTTGTTTTATCATATATTCAATGAATAAAACTTTCAAACGCTTATTATTCGTTTAAGACTCATATGCTTTTATAGGCTGATAAAATATGATATGGTTCAAAAACTAAAAAAATTAAAGAACATATTCTTTGCTCGTTCCTTACAAGGTCTAACTTTGCACACATAAAACAATTAAGATATCATAAAAGACAAAAATGTTATTTATACAAATTGCAAACTTCAATGAAATTTTTAGAGCAAATTAAATTACTTGACAATGTAAAAAGCGGCTTCAGTAATTCAATAGGAGAACATAATAAACGTATGTTCAAAATATATCTAACGTTCACCGGATTGTTACTGAAAAAAAAAATAGACAAGTATTAATATCCTACGCAACCTGGAAAAGCTGAAAACAGATAGATCATTCCAAATATCAACGAATTTTTTTTTATAAGGCATGTTGTTGAAAATTTTCTTTATACTGTCCTAGTTACATCAAAGATAGAAATTGGAGCGATCGAAGAGCCCTGTTTGATGATTTCTGAAATAAATGGCTTATGTTATCACAATACAACTAAATAAAATATTTAAATATAATTCTATACTGCTTATGAGCGCATGCCAGTCTTTTATGAATATAATGCACTCCCGTTTCATTTTACTCAACCCTTGAGTACAACTGTACACCATCCTTCCCTCTCCCACGGAAATGCTACTCAATCTTCGTAAAAAGGGGATCTACTCATAAAATTGAGTAGATCCACTCTTTAACGAAAACCGAGCAACACCTCCGTGAGAGAAAAAGAGATAGTACACAACTGTAATAAAAAACTGAGTAAAATGAAACGGGCAGGTAAATGTTATGCTAAAACAAATTGAGCTTTTCATCCATGTCATGTTGCCTCAGGCTCTTGAGACAAATGGTTTTGGAACGCAAAGATGATTCTAAAGCGTGCTAAAATTAATAATTGATATGAGAATGGAAAATTATATGATATGATTTTCAGGTCGCATCCCCTCACTTCGCTATTGTTAAAATGACAACATTGCCCAGGCTACGCCAACCAGCGTCTCCATGTTTCAGCTGGCAGTCTTTTGTGATCATATGACTCGTGAAGGCGTGAGGTAGGAACTTGTGAGGACCAGAGGTCGGTCGCACCCTCCTTCGAAGTTGTCAACTCACCATTTGAAGCCATAGCCAATGACTTCCTCAAGTCTATCAAAATCTTAATTATGAAAAATTATGAAGATAGAGGTGCCGCACGGCATGTTTTGGAGTAAAGTCGTAAATGACCTCTACAACAGGTTTCCGCGGAGACGTCTCGGTGGTTCAAAGAGTGGCCAATGTAACCAATGGCCTTCTGATGCTTATCAATATCATATTTATGAAAAATCATGAAGATAGAGCTGCCGCACGGCATGTTTTGGGATAAATGCCTAACTGGTCCCTATACTACAGGTTCCCCCGGGAACGTTTCAGTGGTTCCGGGAGTGGCCAATATGGTCAAGGATCCACTTTAAGTTTATAATAAGGTTGTTGATGAAAAACCAAGAAGAAAGAGGTGTCACATGGAATGTTTTGAGTAAAATAAAGAGTTAACCGCATCCAGGACCCTTTATCAGAACCTGTTCCACGGAAATGGCCATATCTTGGTCAATTTAAGGCTGATTCTTGTAATCTATATTTCATATACTTGGTAAATATTTTGTTTTTTTTCGTGTGTTTACTTAAATAATGTTTGACTACTGCATCTTGTACAAAATATCATCACAAATTCAACATGTGAGATGGCCTCTCCGGAATCCCGGAACAACTCCGGTGTCCGGGGGACATGGCCAATAATGTTACCAACACAGCTCGAAAAAGTAGCGTGAATTGCTGTTCAATATCATGCACATAAATGGAGCGTCACAAAATATAAAATAATACATTATTCATCGTGTAATGTTCTGAGAAATTTAACACATTGCCAATAATATGGCATGCAAAAGCTCGTCTTTAATAGAACTACTTCATGCAAGTTGCTGCTTCGTGTGGAATGAAATAAAATTTTACGTGCTCCGATATTTACATCACAATGACAATTCAGATTTTTTTTCTGTGAAGATATAAAACTGCACTAATTTTCCAGTCGAATGCTTTTTGGCGAAATTAAATCGGATAATATTTCATGAAGTAAGAAAACTTCAAAGTTGATCAAAAATATGCCTGTCCCGATCATTTTGTCTATTCCTTGTAGAAAAAAAATTATTAATATTAACAAGCGTTTAAAATTTCCCCTCGATTAATTCCAAGTCAAAGGAGGCGTAAACAACAAAGTTGTTTGCAATCTTTCAATCCCCATACAAGAATGTTTGCAATCTTTCATACAACAGGCTAGATTCATGCGTTATCTGGTTAAATTTACATGAAATTTCCCATTATTTTCTGCTTAATCTAGCATTCCCTTTATGTGCATTAGATAATGCAGAAAATTCAATGTCTCATTTCATCTCCGAAGGTAATATTTTTCTTTAAAATTTTCAATAGATTTTCATGGTTGGATTGGAGCAATGGAAAAGATTTAAAATTGCAGTCTAATACAAAACTACACGTGGGGAAAATCACATTTTACTGTATTTTTACACGAAAAGTAAACATCTCATTAATTTTCAAGTGAATTGTACACAGAAAAAAATAATGAATTTTAACAAGCGCGTAAAAATTTCCCTCGTTTAATTCCTAGCCAAAGGAGGCGTAAACAACGAAATTGTTTGCAATTTTTCATGCGCCATACAACAATGTTTGCTATCTTTCATACAACAGGCTGGATTCAGGCGTTATCTGGCTTAAATTTACATGAAATATCCCATAAATTTCTGCCAAATTTAGCATTCACTTTATGTGCATTAGATAACTCTGAAAATTCAAGGTTTCTTTTCATCTGTGTATGTATGCATTCTTGGTATGAAATAAATTCCATTTTGTATATAAACAATTACCCATTTCCTGTTGACTGTTATTCGATAACTTTCTAGCGAATAAATTTGGTTTCGACGACTTCTTTTTTTCAGCAGCACTACCCCACACACTACCAAAATGTCAAGTAAATTTCTGCTCTTTGAGACCGACACATGCAAGCGTCCTTAAGCACATAAGAATGAGTTGAAACAAATAAGAAAATAAATTCAATCAAACACATCTTATGTCTTATTGCGTATCTGTCAGTTTCATGAGACATAATTTTACACGAAATCTTTGTTTACGTACCTCGACTTTTTACAAAGATGAATTACGTCTCGTGTAAAGTTCATAATTTCTAAGTGTGCAGTCTTGCTCACCGCCTTTTCAATTCTCTAATCTATATGAGGATCCCTGTAAAGGCATGAGCAGTTCAACAGCTATATAAATTTGTACTTCGACAGAAGTATAGAAGGCGGATTTAGTTTTCATCTGAAAACAATCATAATCTAGCACCTCGCTGAAATATAAGCTCACTTCGTTCAGTGTTGGTCAATCAATGACTGTTTATAGAAAGCACGGCTTCCATAATCAAGGCTAGCTCGTTAGAGTCATCTGAATCGTCAGCATAAACAGTGCTGCTGGTGTCAATTTGTTGGCAACTTTCGTGAGATTGCCTCCGTTTCTAGCGCTTCGAATATGCTTTGAAAATTTAAAATGGTCAGATGTTTTGTGTCCAGGGGCAAAAATTACGAAAATGACAAGATCGGGCCGAAGAAAAAGTTCTTTAGTTTTCCGAAAAACGAAAAATTATGTGATTTGTGGGTGAAAGTGTGCGGAGATAGCGGTGATCTGAAAACTGGATCAGGCAAAACAATTTCTGACTACAGACTTAAGAATATTCTACGAAAGACTGAATGGAGCAGACGCTGAAGAAAAGTGCATTTCCATGCCAATTTTTTACCCATAAACGACAATTGTGCGGTGGAGAAAAATGATATCGCCGAAACAGGACGGAAGGGAATTGTTCAAGACGCAATTTCTGAGCACGATAGGTAGGATAATTAATTGCATGCAAATCATTTCCCATTATCAAAATTAAAATCGTACTAGAAATTTTGCACCAAACCGTCATACACAGGATGCAGTTATTCAAACTTTGGTCCATACTTTAGAGTAAGATACTGTGAATTGAAGTATATAGCTTGAATATTTCCTTTCTACACATTTAGAAAATTTTACAGTATTCGGTAATTTTTTACCGAACTTTCAACAGCTGAACGTTCGGTAATCCGATTTAACGGATCTCGGTAAAATTTGACAAGTTCCGGTAATTTTTTTACCGGAATACTGTAAAATTTCACCGAAATCAGGTAAATCGGATTACCGAACGTTCAGCTGTGTGTGTAGAACTAACCTGGAGGTTTAAGAATTTCGGAAAGAAATAGCTGCTCTTAGAAAGAAAAAAGAACCTAAGAGACGTGATGTAGTTGAAGAAAAGCAGATAGTTGTATCAAGGTGTCATTATTGCCTCAATTGGTCATTTGCGAAAACTACGAAACCTACTAAAAAGGATGAGGTGGAGCGCTGAGATATATCGGCTGCCATATTCCTTTATTCTGCTGGATTGTCTCCTATTGTCTCCTGTGTTCTAGGGCCTCAACCAGCTATATCCACACTTTGTAAATGGTCCAGAAAAGTAAATTTAGCGAGAGGAATTTTAAAATCAACTGCATATAATGAGAAAGAGCGAGTTTGTGTCTTATCGTTTGATAAGATGAAAGTACAGTCGGTTTATGTGAATCACCCAGGTAACCAATGAACAGTTCCAAAGCTACTTTACGGCAGCCTATCAAGCAATTAAGTCACCTTAAATGCAACATAAATGCCGTTTTTGGCCCGATATACGGCTGCTTTACTGCAATGCTATGATAATGCTTCATCAATGCTATTTTGCTTTCGAAATGCTTATTACAGGCTGCAAGCATTTATATAGCATTTGCAATTCAACTTCACAACTGATAGCATTCAAGATGCTGATATAATGTTCTGCATATGCTAATGCTTATTTGTTACCTGGGCACCGACGTAGTGATTAATATATTAATATTAATTTTTTTGAATAAATAAGGTATTAAAAAAGATATTCGTGGTTTGTACAAGAATTGGAAGCAGTTTATTTATCACGACTTAGACAGTGCAATGGCAGAAACGGTTGTTAAACAGCTCATTGGAGCATTAAACTACATCAATTTTACAGTTATTGCTATGGTTTGGGATATGGGGCCAACCAACTTGGGATTGTGGAGGGAGTTGATCATTACTTGTGAGATGCCGCATTTCCATACTGCAAGTGGTCGCAGTTTATTAATTCGAGACCAATGGTTGATTTGATGAATCTCCAAGAACACGATTTAAAATTTTGCTATAAAATAACCACTACTCATTGAGATGTCAAAGGTGCTGGGCGGCAGAAGATGAAGTATGCTGTGTGGTTTCTCTCGAACACTGTGGCCCAAGCTATTAAAAGAGGAGTTTGTTAAACTTATCACCGATTGGTTCGATATGTTCAACTCCGCGGCTGCAGTAAGAGGTTACAGAGAGCGGATGGCAGCATTTGACCATTCCAACGAAACTCAGAAGGCCTTCAATGAAAGCATTTCCAAAACTGTCGGAAGCACGGGAGTTCCAAAAAAAAAAAAACATTCTTTCATTCCAAAGTGGAATTCTCAAAAACAACGCGTCAACTGTACAGCTTCATAGAAAAAAATAATGCATTTTAACATACGTGTAAAATTTCCCCTCGTTTAATGCCAGCCAAATTAAGCGTAAACAACGTAATTGTTTGCAATTTTTCATACAGCATACAACATTGTTTGCAATTTTCCATTCAACAGACCTGATAACAGCGATATCTGGCTTAAATTTACATGAAAGATCCCAATAATTTATACCAAATCTAGCATTCCCTTTATGTGCAATAGATAACATAGAAAATTAAATGCTTCTTTCTAACTGTGTTCTGACAAGAAGACTACAGCAGGATAATTTAGCGCGTTTATTTGGCACTTTTCATGCCAACGACGGCCTACAAGATCACTCAACAGCATTGGAATTCGTACATCGGTTGAGATTGTGCATTTTAGGTAATTTTTTTAAACATTGTCTTTCGATTATAGGCTTCCCATAAATGACGTTTGTTCAATATCTATTTTAAATTGATCTAAATTTTTTTTCAGAGCGTTCCGATTACACACAGCAATAATGTAGAAGAAGGTACGGAGGAAGTAGAAGATCTTCTACTTACGGCTAACATGCTGAGCAAAATTGTGGTTGCAGAGAAATCAGAACATGTTGATGAGCCCAGTTTCAATACAAATGAAATCGAGTCTGACGATTATTTTACCATGACTGAATTCTAATAACATGGTTCAGAATTCACAGAAAAAAATAATTGATCTTAACAGTTGCGTAAAATTTCCCCGTGCATAAGCAAGCGTATAAAACGAAATTGTTTGCAATCTTCCATGCGCCATACAACATTGTTGGCAATCTTCTATACAACAGACATGATTAAGGTGAAATCCAGCTTTAATTTACATGAAATATCCCATTAATTTTGGCCAAATCAAGCATTCCCTTTATGAGCATTAGATAACGCAGGAAATTAATTTTTTTTAACAGTGTATATACCAGGATTAATCATAAAAAAAAACTGCATTTGTGAGATCAGGTTGCAAATGATTCGACGGGATTTACTTGAGTGGACCAATTATCGGAGGGAGGTCTTGCGAAACCCAACCAACGGTTCAAAAAGCAGCTGATGTGTTTTGAAAACTGCTTCATTTGTGTAGGGGAGGATGGTACAAAACGCACTGTTTAAGCAACACAGTAAATTACAAGTGAATGGAAGCTGAAATTTAGGAAGCAGATCAAATGTAATTTAAATTGAAAACGATGATTTTTCATGATTTTTTAAACCTTTTCCAATTTGATGCCTAGACGACACCTGGATAAAACGCCCGTTTCATTGCTCAATATGCACCCCAAAATTAGGGTAAGACGCACCACAACACTGGAATATGATGCACCACAATATTGGGATAGCATGCACCGCTTGTAAAAGGTTAAAACACGGCTATAATAAGTTACTCAGAGTTGTAAAGTGAGGAGGTTGCAACATCTCGCCACATCTTTTTAGCTCAAGCAGCCAATAGGTATGGAATAAAGATAGCAAAACGTTGCGATCTGTTGCCAACTCCTCATAATATACACGATTAGAAAAAAGTACCCAACGAAACATTTAAGTGTGGGAAGCCAACGTTGGGAATAATTATGTTTACCTACTATTGGGTTCAAATTGCATACGTTTGGGTAGAATTTTACCAGACGTAAATTATTTATACTCAGCGGTAGGTTAACATCATTATACATGATTGGTTTTCTACACTTAACCGCTCCACTGGGTACTTTTTTCTAAGCGTGTAGACGTATTTAACGTCACGGTGCGTTCTGCCCCAGTTTTAGTCTTGCATATTTTTGTCTAAATATTCTAAAAATACGTGGAATTATAGTGAAGCTTTGATACTATCTTGAAGTTTTGTGGTCAGCGATACACGTGAAGTGAATTTATTATAAACCATGGATGTTAACGCATGGTGAAAGCTTATTTTAAGAACACTTTTATTGACATGTGAGGTACAGTCATGAGGATTTATTCAATTTTGATCATATTTTGTATTTAGTGCCTTATTGTAATACAAAATTACAAAATCATGAGTTATGCTGTTTTATGTAAAAATCGATAAAGTATCATTCCATTAAAGCTATAGTTTTGAAGAGTTGAGCACATTTATTGGGTGGGTCATTCTACCCCACCTGTGCATTTTGTACTGTTCTCCCCTACATGACGAAAAACTGGACTGTAACGTGCATGCGATAGAGAAATGTGTGGAAATGTCTCATGCAACGGACTTGCCTGTCATGGTAAAACAGCTTTTCATCAGGACTGGTCTGTATAACAGAATAAATTCGTTGAACAAAGACAGTGCTGAACACTCGAAAAAAAAAGAGAAGAAAGCGCAACAAAACAGTTACATGATCGATGAATTTTTGTTTCATGTCGGCTATCAATGTTGAACTGAAATTGAAAATGAAATCTTAATCATTCTTTCCTAGATTACTATATATTACTAGTATGATTACAGTAAAGCCAGAACAAATAGATGAACAAACAAATAGATCTTTATTAGCATTCGGTGTTTTCGGGGGAACATTGTGTGCTCCGATATCAACTGAAATCTACACTATTTGTACATTGTGCTTATATTTGTCATTGTTAGCTAAACTTCTACCAGACATCTGTTTTATCTAGCAGATGTCTATCTGCATATGAAATGTTTTTGCACATTCTACAAACAGTGTTCTATAAGTTTACGCACTATCATGTTAACTTGCGTAAGGAGCAGCTGTGATTTGATAGATGGTCACGGTAATTTAATTCGAACTTGAAATGTTCAAGCCCGACACTTGGCTATCATTTATTATACAAAAACATACTGAAATTTCATCGGTATATTCATGATTACTGTATTTTACTGTACTTGGTTCCTCTTTATTGTATTTAATGGAATCTACTGCCAGAAGTTATCTCTATTTGTGATTTGGAAATAAAAAATTCCATTTAATTTAAAACGTAGTCTCATGGTCTTGTATTTTACCTCACCTTACATTCCTTATGAAACCAGTAAATTAAAAAGCACACTGTGGCTTCCGGCTATTGTTATACGGCCAGCGCTCTGGGTATCAGATGGCAGCATTGTACGTTATGCAAATATCGAAAAATCTGTCCCAGCATCTGTTAAGATAGGTCTGTAGATGACTTAAACCTTAATTGGGAAGGAATACGGCACGATCAGTATTTTTACTGAAATCTGAAGAAATTTTTTCTACTTACGTTCATTTGCATCAGTTATCACCTATATGTACTAATTATCCATTGCATTGAGTTAGGCCATGACTCAATTCATGTGATTATTGCCTCATGAATAAGTAATTTCCATAGCAAAAGCTTCAACAAAACTGTTTGTTTCTTTCAGCGATTTTGAGACGTCATTAAAGAATGACACTCGTCATGTAGTTCCAATAAACTAAATCATTTGAATAATGTCGGTAAAATATTTGCTTTCCAGAGAAACTTCTGGCTTTCTGCGACATATCCAGTGATTTTAAGCGTTATAGACTGAATACTAGCATTTCATCAAATTTTCTTCATACTAATGGTGAAAATTGCACTTCATATGAGAATGGTAGTGAAAAATTCAGTTTCAGTTTCTCAAACCTAATCAAAAACTTTTATCAATATCTTTTTCTAAAAATTCTTTTATAATTTGAGATGCTGATCAATGTTTCCATGTCGATGTACTCGATTTTCTTGTTTTGAAATTGTCAATAAGTTACCAAAACACGCAACTTGCTGAAAAAATCATGCAGATTAACGGAGACATAAAAACTACTTGTTTTCTGATTTCAAAGTGCAAAGCTGGTATTTGAAGACGAAAAATTTAAGAGATGTTGTAATAAAGTGATCAATGCTCTCCGTTTTACGCTAACTACAATAAACGACTCATAAAACATATATGAAGATAGATCAAAGATTGAAGATCGAAAGCAACACTCAGAGAAAACAGATTGTTGGATTACACGTACTTCGTTATTTTCTTCTGCTAATCTGCTTTCGTTTTACCGCTTCCCTTCTTCTTTTTCTTTTCTTTAGTTTTTCTTTAATAAGAGGATGCAGATAAAGGGAGGTGGAAAGTAACACATGAAGAGGATAAAGAAACGGAAACTGATGAAACATATGAAGAAGTGAAAAAGAAAAGAAAATTCAGAGGATTCAATCAAAGTTAAGGAAAAATATTATAAAATTGAAGAAGTGAATGGAAATAGAATTAAAAGCGGAAACAGAAGTGAAGCAAGCTGACGAAGAAGTGAAATCAAAAATTGAAAAGTTGGAAGGCACACGAAAGTACGGTGAAAATGAACGAACAGTAAGAAAGAATAAAAGAAGCGGAAGAAGAGAGACGGAAAAGGAGAAATGGAAGAAGAGAAGTCGAATAAGAGTATCGGAAAAAGTGTACCGGAAGCAGGGAAGCGGAAGAAGAGAAGCGGAAGAAGAGTAGCGGAAGATGAAATGTGGAAAAGAGAAACGGAAGAAAAGAAGCGGACGAAGAGAAGCAGAAAAAAATAAGTAGAAGAATAAATGTGAAATATAAGAAGTGGAAGAAGGATAACGAAAGAAGGGAAGTAAAAGAAGAAATAGAGTAGATTTCTTAGTATCAAATTCTTAATGGACCAGACTTTATTTAGCTCTGATTTTCACTCCATATAAATAAACGTACATGCATGATAACATTGAATTACAGAGCATGAGAACATTGAATTACAGAGTGATGTGACGCTAGGGTTAAAAAAAAAACCGGCCCTAAAACTAGTATATATGTATGGGTTCTAATCGCAAATGATGAAAGCATTAAGTAGTACTCTGAAACCGACAAAATCATTATTCCGAGAAATTTAATGGATCAAAAAAATAATCCTGCTATCTTTAGTGTAGTCTTGTATTGAAAAAACGAACTTTACGTCAAGCTGTATACAGTATGTTCCATAAAAGAAATGCGAAAATCCATACCGCAGTTTCAAATAATTTTTTTTTATAGAAAATGATAAAAAAAAAATTATGATTTAGGGAATCGTTTATTAAGCCTTTCATGATTACGTTACTCAATATTTCCACCATTTTTCTCGATCACCTTCTCCAAACGGGGACGGAATCAAGAGCATACCTTCTCAATGTATGAGTCAGTCATCGAGTTCCAGGCCTTGGTAGTGGAAGCTTTCATGGCGCCAACACTGGGGTGAGAACGTTCACAGGTCTTAGCCTGAACATATGCCCATATTGAGTAATCCAAGGATTCAAGTCCGGGATGCTAGGAGGCCAAATGTCCTTTGGCCAAAATTTCATGTTTTCCTTCAGCCACGCTTGAGTCCTTTTTGAGGTATGACACGGTGCTCCGTCCTATTGAAAAATTACGTGTTGGTGTGCTCCAAAGTTGGTTTTCATCCATGGCAGAACGTTGTCTTTAAAAATGTTCATGTAAACCTCGGTATTAACTTTTAATCCAGCTTTGATAAATACTGGAGCCATTTTCAAGCCATTGGACGCAACTGCCCCGAAAACCATGACTCCGGCCGGATGTTTGGTTGAAAACTTGAATTTCACGTTCTCTGGAACATCCTCAATCTTCTTCGGTGAAATAAACCTGTCTGTTCGTGTGTTAGATACGATCGATGGTGAACATTTTCTCATCGGAGAATACAATGATGATATGCTTCTTTTTTAATGCTGACACCAAATGTTTCGAGCGCTCCAGCCGTAGTTGTTTGATTCGGTCCGTTACAAGATGGCGCTTTACTCTTGCCCTGGACGAATTTCAAGTCTACGTTGACCAACCGGTAGTTTTTGAAATATCGGCTTCCTTAGCCAATTTCCGGATCGATCTGATAGGATTTCGACTCACTTTGTCTCTCACTGATCTGATGACCTTCGGTGTGCGAGCGGATCGTGGACGGCCACTTCCTGGCTTCCGTGGACGTGATCCATCAAGGAGTGAACGTTGGATACGGTAAACGGTAGCCAGGTGGCATCCCACAATCGTTGCAATTTGTTTCACGGGCTTTTGGGCGAGCAGCAAACTAGTCACAACCTCCTTTGCGTACATTTTTCTCAACTGTGTTACTCGTAAACCACTGTTTTGTTTACATCGTCTCAGAGTATACAGTCAGATGATTACACACACGCATTAAAACAGTAAAAATAATGTTTAAAGCTACCCAAAAATAAGTATTGAGAACGTTCGCATTTTTTTATGGGACATACTGCACAGTATCGGCTATTTACCGTGTACTCCCTAATCAGTAATGGTGTAGCAACAAAGCAACACTATTGGTAGCTGGGTTCGATTCCCGGTCTGGTCTAAGAATTGTACGTAAAGGAATATTTCTCAATACCCTGGGCATACGAAATAATTGCACTAGTCATGTAATCATACAATTGCAAATATGGTACCTGTCATGTTCTCAATCAAACGCTGTAGGAGTGCATTTAGAACACTATATTGAGAACAAGCAACAGGCTAATTTTTGAAGCAATAAGCTTGAAATGCCAAGAAAGACGAAGAAGAAGAACTAGTTCATCGTGTACTTCACCATACACGTTCCAGTTCAAGCGCTCAAACCTTTAGAAACATTAGTTGATTCTATATGACCTACAAAAATGTCGTTATTGGACACGATATAGTACTCAAGAATTTAAACCACAATTAAGAAGCCGTCGACCAAAACAAATCAATACATTATAGTGCGCCTCCTAGTTTCCCAGCATTTCTTAATTATTCTCCTCGTTCTCTTCGCCCCATTCAAAATCCAAAATTGATTAATTTGTAATGCGATATCCATCGCATATGATCAATCAATGTTGGATGTCGTTCATTTCCATACTCTTCTCATGATTTCTTCGCCCAAGCATTTGTCACTGTTCAATGGAAAATGACTTCATTTGTGTTTACTTTTAGAGGGGGCCACAAATTTCAGCTTATCCAGTATTCAATAAACACAATGTCCAGTCGCTTACGGCTATCTTGAAATTTCGAGAACCTGTCAATAGAGAAGAGGACAGCCACGGTAAAAGCCAGTTCATACCCAAACTCTGGTAACAAAAGAATACTTGTGTGGAGAAAGCCAATAAGTTTGTTGTATGTATGGAAAACAATCTAATTTCATGACTGATCAATCAATCGTGCGTACGACATACAGTCACTTTGCCTTTTGCAAGACACGTATCTTCAACACCGGCTGTCACTGGCCGAAACGGACGTGGTTTCCTTTTCACGCATCGTATAATGGTGATGTGATGTCATGGTGATTAGGCCGATAGCCATGTAACTTTGGCGCGCGAGCGTGAAGGTTTTTACGCCACCCTATAGGCACCGGTTGTACGATGGTCAAGAGATTCGAGGGAACATTTTCGGGGCCTGCCTCCAACTCTGGTCGAGATATCGATTTTCACCAGACACCGCATACAGGCTTAAAACCGTTCGAACCGTATTCAATGATGGTGCCGATGCGATGTCTCCAGCAATAAGAGACTGGTGACACAATTTCCGAGATTTTGCGGTTGGCCGCCAACGAGCTGGCTATATAGTACTACGGCCGGCCACAGTCGTTGTGGGCAAACCACGTGGAAACAATGAAATTCGTGGAAACAGGTTCGATTGGATGTTGGGCTGAAGCTAATTTCTGGCACTGTGAATTTAGAAATTGGATTGGACACAAGAGTGCGGATGAACTAATATGATTAAAGCGTACATCTGAGTGTTTGCGGTAGGCGAGGAGTGTGCCGGGCTGGACATGTTTTCAATTGCTGTTTCACCTGTCACTGTAATTCCCGTGCAAAGAAGTTTAGAGAAATCGTTTGAAAGCATCGATAATGTTATGACACAGAGTTGGTAGTTAATGGCATGTTATTTGAATCGTGGATGGATAATTTCGTGTGACAGTTGCTAAATATTTCTATGCTTCGTTCAAAACAGTTCACTACGCTTAACGGTTCACGGCTGCACCGGAAATCGATGAAGGTGAAACTTGATGTTACGCATGATGGATGTCGGACAATTTTGAGATAAATGAGTTGGTAAACAATAACGCTTTTTAGCCACAACTTTCGGTTTTGCTTTCAAAAAAGTTATATTACGCTGCTTTAAATTGACAAGAAATATAAAAAGAACATCCTCTTTAAACAAATCATCTTTCGAGTCAGCTACAAAAATATTTGTTAAATCCTTGGCAAAAAAAAAAAAAATTCCAGAGGGACTCTGCGTCTCTAGAAGCATAGCCAGAATATTAAAATTAAAATGCATTTATAACGTTATTTTGCACAACAGTTTTTCTTTGGTAAATACAATGAGGAAAAAGAAATCGATTATTCGTGGCTGTTGTGACTGTTGCTTGTGCACCAATCAATAGTTGGTAATATTACATGCTTAACCATCCTATTGATGGACATTTGATAGCTTTTTATTTTTGTTTCAGGACATAATATGCTTTTTTTAACACACAATAGTGCAAAATAATGGCCTACTTTTTCTAACAAAAAAAAAAAAAAAAAAAAAACAAAAAGCTGAAAAATGTGTTACATTATGCATCGGTTTTGAGTAATATGATGGATTTTCATGTATTCATTATGCAACTCATTTGAATCACATTTTTGCTTGCAACTATTTGCAAAACTCTAAGGTTTCTGCACTCTTAGTTATTTTAAAACTTTATTAAGGTGATTTTGAACAATGATGGGCCATTGGGCCAAATTCCATTAGGTAAAATGCCATTAGGCCGAACGCCACCTGACCAAATGAGTTATTTAGATTCATGGGTCACTAGACCGAGGTCCTTAGCCGAGCTAGTGTACAATAGTTCAATAATTTGATTCTCACTCTGAACAGAGAGTTAAATTTAACTGTACGAAATTTAAAAGAATTCATTGCTAACATGAGAGATAAAATAAAATAAAATGAATGTTTAATTATAAAGTGAAATATCAATATCCGTGATATAGTAACAGAGGCAATAGTTTTTTTTTGCTGTCAATTCTCGATAACGAAGGCACAAGACAATGTTAAAACACCATAAATACAACGCAATATTTTTTTTTGTCTGTTTGCTTATTGCATGACAAAATTTTTTGGGTGAACTAGCACTGTGATGTTTGGCCTAGTTTTTTTTATAAGCTTTGGAGAATATTACATCAGTGGATATGGGCCAGAGCTGAAACATGATTCCAAACATTAAATTCGAGATGTGGTGCAGATGAAAATATGGTCGATTAGTTTTAGTTAGATCTGATTTAGGTTTTGACATAAAATTACAAAATAGTGCATATATCTTAAAATTTTGAATTCCTTTTATATTTCTACTAGATTTAATCATTTGTTAATATTATGATACAGCCTTTGATCATTTTATTTGTATTAAGAAAACTTAATAGCCAGTTTCCGAGAATCGCCACGAGAATCAGGCTAAACTTTTCAGTGTTTATTGCTCAAGAAAATATGTTTTGAGAAATTTTAGATTTTTTTTAAATTAAATGACGACAAAAAATGATATTATAATAATAAATAAAAGTCAAGAGCAAAATAATAGCCGAAATGCTGACATTTTGCGAGATTACTTTAACATTATGGCACTTCCTAATTCACTATAGGGTAAAGAAATATTATCCGCGTTTTCTTTATCTCAGTGTATGATCTGGATTTGACAGATGCTGAAATGAGCTTGAAAGCCACTTTTGACACTTATTGATCACCGAATACTTCTGTGCACACTATCCCGTCTAGGTGCATCAGAGCGACTTGTGCTATGGCTGGAAAGCTCTTTGACGGGTCCTGTTCTGAGCCTAAAGCTTTTCAGTTGTTTCCAGTACGTTCAATAATAATTCCGGCGTACCACGCAGTAACCTGGACCCCTTGCTATTTGCGCTGTTCTTCAACGATGTTGCTTTGTTCCTTGGGTCAAACTACGTACTCATATACGCAGACGATTTGAAAACCTACCAAGAGATGAGGTCTATTGAGGCCTGCTACTGGCTTCAGGAGCTGCTAGACATGTTTGCCACCTGGTGTAAGATGAATAAACTCATGATAAGCAATATTAAATGTGTTGCTATCACCTTCCACCGGTCAATGCGTCCTATCACTTTTCAACTACCAAATTGATGTCCTCTCCTCTCCAACTACCAAATTGAATATCCTCAAGCGCGTTGATAAGGTCAGTGATTTTGGTGCGATACTGAAAAAAAACTCACATATATCATCACATCAACACCACAATCAAGAAAACTTCACGACAATTGGGATTCATCACTAAAATCTCCCATGATTTCACCGATCCTCACTTCCTCAAAGCACTCTAGTGTGTACTTGTGCGACCGATTCTGGAAAATGATACGATAATTTAGATCAACTTGAAAATGATACGGTATCAACTGTCGTGGGACCTCAGAATTGAACGTGTTGTACTCAGAAAAATATCTTGTAGTAAAAACTACCATTTTACCCGGCTATGCCTTTCTTTAAAACTACCATGAAATTTCAGTCAAATTTACTACGTTTATGGTAAAACCTTGAACATTTGTGGTATATTTGACAGACCTCATATTGATATTAACCGCACCATGGTCGATCTAATCGCAGGCATGGTAAAATCAAACGCATTTATAGTTAGGTGAAAATTGTTGGTGTTTGCGCTTAATTTAACCCTGTATATGGTAGCTTCTACTTCGGTTTTTTTGCGTGTACGTAGATTTATACACGGAAAAAAATAATGAATTTTAACACGTTTAATTCCAAGCCAAAAGAAGCGTAAACAACGAAATTGTTTGCAATCTTTCATGCGCCATACAACAATGTTTGCAATTTTTCATACAACAAGCTAGATTCAGGCGTTATCTGGCTTAAATTTACATGAAATATCCCATTATTTTCTGCCAAATCTAGCATTCTCTTTATGTGCATTAGATAAGGCAGAAAATTAAATGTTTCTTTTTATCTGTGTACGTAATCCTCTAAATCTCCCTCCTTATCCCGAGCGATGCCGGCTTCTAGTTTGACACGCTGCACCGTCGCCGAAATATTCAGCAAGCTACCCTTATCTCAAAGATAATGAACGGTGGAATCGACGCACCTGCACTTCTGTCTCACATTGACTTCCGAGTGGGAAGACAACTCAGATCGTCATCTATACAGCTGGCCTGATTCCATCAAACTTTCACTACGGACTACGGTTTCAATGACCCAACTACATCATGTGTTTGTACCTTTTCGTTGGTTGGAGACCTCTTTGACTTTGGAGAAACTTTCAGGTCTTTTAGTAATAGATTACCGGCGTCAAGACTATAAATAAACACCAGAAGCGTTACAAAATAAATTAATGGCAACTATTTTGTTCATTTTAAAACATTAACGGAGTAATGCAACTTGGACACTAGCATATCATAAAAGATCAACATCTTTCGGAATATTTCCCTTCTTTAAGAAATGAGCAGTTTTTTTTCGGATTATATTGGCACCTCGAATATTTATATTATTTCAAGAGATTTTTCCTTCTTTTAGGCATGAGCTAGGTACCTAAGAAGTGTATGCTTTTTGTTAAGGTTTTTTCTTCTCCTTTACAAGAGCTGTTCTATAGAGTTAGGGTATGTGATGTTTTTTGACCTGGTTTACCGTTAGTACGGCACATGAGTCTGAAAGTTTTGTTGGAAGAAAATTATCCATCTAATTATGTTAGAGTTTTTTCTACAAGGACCGGGCAATTGAACTGCTACATTTCTTCAACAGTGAGTATAACGTTGCACACAAAACTGTTTTGGACGACCCCTCCTTGCTTTGTTTGTATTTGGTTTTTGAGTATTGTTTTTTTATGATTTAGTGTTGAGTAGGTTTTTTTGTAGGGAGGTGTAGTTATGTGGGAGTAGTTTTGGGTGTTTTGGGGGTTGTGTGTTGCTTGGGTGTTGGTTGGGAGTGGTTGTTTGTTTTGGGTTTGTGGTGGAGTTTTTGTGGGGCAGGGTGGATGTCGAGGAGAGGGAGTGTGTTGCTGTTGTCTTGCTCCGAGCTGTGGTGGCAGAGGCCTCGTCGTGGTGTTTGTGTGCAGATTTTGTAAACCGTTCAGTCAAAAGATACCTGGAGACCGGAAGTACAAAAAAAATGGCATGGTGGGGGACGTCGAGCTGGTGCCATGGTGAAGATCATCAAGAAGCGCCTTAAGGAAAATCCTATACTTAGTGCCACTAAATAATCGAAGGATCTCAACGTATCGGATCGAAGTCTCCGTCGAATTTTGAAAGATAAACTTCAGACCAAGCCCTACAAGATCCAGAAGGTTCAAGACCTTTTGGTGAGGCAGAAACAAGAACGGGTAAATGAAGGAAGGAAGGAAGGAACGAACGAAGGAAGGTTGGAGAATACCGTGTGTACTGACGAGGAACTCTTCACCGTAGACTCACCTTCTTCCGATCGACAGTTAAACGTTCCATGAAACGTTTCATGACACGAGACACTGTAGACTGGTGATTTTTCAACATCTTTACGATGGCTCGGTGCGAAAGAAGTGGGTTATCGAGGTGCGTGTGCAAAATGTTCTCGCGCTCTTGCTGTTCCTTCGACTCCATTTTCGAAACTACGACACATTTCACAATGAAACTCACGCAGTGCAAACAATACACGCTGAGGTCATTTCACCCGAAATTTCGTTGAAATCAACCTAAAGGGCAAAATGTTACAGCTTATTGAAAGTGATGCAATTTAACTGTGCGCACCCTTTATTAATTGTTTAAATTTTGAACATGTACTGGACGACTTCAGAATGTGTGCTTGCATGCATAAGAATGAAAAAATAAATGAATGTACTACTCTGGCCGTAATAGATTTTGTATTAGTATTGAAAAAGTACTTAGTACTATTTTAGCTGGAGCTAAGAAATTAAATTCGGAGTAATGGTCGTTCGGGGTTGCGGTCATTCAGGGTAGTGTTCGTTCGGGCTAATAGAATTTTGGGTTATAAGTCAATTGGGGCAATGGAAATCCGCATAATATCATAGAGCCTCAATAGGGATGTTCATGCAGCAGTTCTATAAAATATGGTGCTGCTACGACGCAACATTTATAGATCTAGTTGTAATAAGATATAATATACACTGTTAACAAATGTGATCATGCGCAAACAATAGGAATATGTGGAGAATTAATTCGGTTCCTCTTTGGAGTGTTTGGTAGTTCTTAAAAAAAATCAATAAATTGATAACCGTTAGAAAAGTGTCTCTTATTTCGCTTACCATCAATTTAAAAGATAGAATCGTTAGACATGTAGTCTTCTTAATAAACAAATATTTAAAAAAATCAAAACAAATAAAATAAAGATATCGAACATTAAACTTTCTAAAATTAGGAATGATTTTTTTTTAAATATTTGATCAATATATTCAAAGAATAGGATCGGCGGTTCAGTGGCTCAGTGGCTCAGTGATGTCAAAATAGGCATTTTCGAATTAATGTATGGCCCATTTACACATCTTATGTGTTCTCTATAACAATAACAACATCAGAAGTTTTTTTCAAGGTGCAGTTCAAACGTGTTTCAGAGAAATACAAAATGGAAGAAGAAAGAAGAAAAATAATTGTGCGCAGTCATTTGGAAAACCCTTCGTGGTCTGGGCCAAAACTTGATAAGGTGTTAGGTTTTACCCGAAATACCATGTGGCGTGTTTTGTAAAAGTACTGAGAAACTTTGTCGACGGATCGCAAGCCTCAAAGCAAGCGTCGGACGGGTACTGTCAACCGTCAACTGCGGAACAAGATCATCAAAAAGTTTTGCGCACCAGTACGTGCAACGGATTCGCTCCGGGAAGGCTTCAAGTCATACCGTGCCTGTAGACATCTCAAACCGCGATTTCGCAAAAGCAGAACAATGTGGCCAGAATCCGTGCCAGAAAACTGTATGATCAGGTGTTGACAAAATTCAATGGCTGTCTCCTCATGGATGATGAAACCTATGTAAAGGCCGATTTCAAACAGCTACCGGGAAAAACATTTTACTTGGCTATGGCTCGGGGAGATGTTCCTGCCAAATTTCAAGTTTGCAGATAAATTTGCACGTAAATACATGATTTGGCAGGGCATATGTTGCTGCGGAAGGAATCAAGGAAAGATCAAGGTTTTCATCTCTGATAAGACATTTAATTTAGAGCTGTACAGAACGGAATGTCTCCAAAGGCGAATATTGCCATTCATCAGATCCCACAATGAACCTGTCATGTTTTGGCCAGATCTTGCAAGCTGTCATTACAGTAAAACAGTGCTACAGTGGTATGAATTGAACGGGATTCAGTTTCTACCGAAAGAACTCAACCCACCAAACTGTCCCCAGCTCAGACCGGTAGAGAGATTTTGGGCTATTATGAAGAGGGAGCTGAAGGTGAATGGCATCAATGAATTGAGAACCAAGTGGAATAAGATTGCCAAAACTATGGATGAGAATAATGTGCGCTGGTTGATGAAACCTATTCCGGGAAAAGTCCGCAAATTTCTTCGAAATCGAGATGATTAATTTTTTTTCTCTCTAAAGTTCACATAAAGTCGAACATTTTAGTTAAAACAGAATACTATTTTGTTAATGTATATCCGAAATATGCGCAATAGTCTATGTTCTAATTCTAACTGGGCCACACCTTAAAAAAGATTTATGATCACTCTTACTCGCAAATGGTATCCTAAATTACGAAAATAAATAACAAGTGGGTCTGAAATAAACACGAAAAAAAGAATGAAAATAAATGTTATCGCATCATTAGTTTTCAAAAACATTTGATAAGATAATAATGATAATCTCCCTATTGTAAACTCTAATTTGATGAAAATCTGAAGAATATAGTTGATAAGATTCTCAAACACTATTAGCAAACATCATGAAACATTACTCAGTTTTGATACTCAACAATAGTGTTTAACAATTGCAGTCACTATGCATTTACTACAGTACTATTGAAAAAGTTCGTTGATGACATTGCACCTCGTTAATTAAACTTCCAATCAAACGAATTTGACCGTTCGTTCCCGCACTAAGCTTTCCCTTTGTACACTACGGCTATAGAGGCAGCCTCGCGGGGCGATGTAATCATCCTGACCAGACAAGTTGATTTGACAGAAAGCCTCATCTCGTCTGTCTTTCCGCCGACCATGTGCTAATGAATTCTGTATGACTCTATGGTAGTAGGATCCATTCATATACCGTCAACAACTGACTCCTGATCCGTTAGCATGAATAGTTTTTTTTCCTGGCTCACGGGAAAGAGTACGACATCCTAGGTACATAAACCAACAATAAGAACATGAAGAATGGTACGCCCAAACGGGCAGAAATATTAAAAGTGACAACCTGGATTTGTACGAAGTGAAAAGTATACCGAGCGAATGAAGTTTAAATTAAAATCGCTGGCAAAAATTTTCCCATTTTCCCAGTCGTTGCCTTTCCGGAACTGGTGCTCGTGCCAGCCCGCGTTTTAATTGTGTCTGTTGAAATGGTCTTCGCTTTTATCCATTTGCCTTTTGCCTGGATTTTCGTCTATGTTTTCAGATCGGAAGCACAGCAACGGCATGAAGCTGACGTCATTGCATGTATCTGTCAAAAGCAGGGATATTCGCCACTGGTTGGTTGGCAATTCCGTTGGTGCGGGCTATGGCAGAAGGCGAGGCGAGGAAATTCAGGACAGCTACCCGACGACAGGGCAATGGCCATGAGCTCTAGTGGGTGGAAAATCGGCCGCACCACGAGTGAAAAGATCGTGAAAAGTCGGATTTCCCGCTTGAGCCCGGTGGGTGAAGGAAAGGGTGCGAAAGGGGTTTTTGAATCATACTTTTTTTCTGCACAGTGCTGAGGAATGTTTTTATTATGATTATTGGAGGATTTTCATTCAAGCTTTCAAGCTCATTTCAAACTGGGAAAAAATCGCTCGTTGCGCCTTTTTTGTGTCGAAATTTCATTTCAACTCAGTGGCAAATCATAATGAATAGGCACTGAAGAGCTTACTGGAAAGTTTTGGTTTACGGTGGAGTAATGTTTTATTGCGTTGGAAAATTTCATTGAAAGCTGCTTCGTGTATTTATTAAGACAATGAATGGGAACAGACGGTAACGCACTTGACTCCCGGTAAATTCTGAGTATTCGTGCCAGGCGAGACAGGTTTCTTCTTCCTTTGAATTTAAAGCTTGTTGTTTATCACATTTTGCTTCAAGTCGCCTGCTGTCGATTAAGTAGAAAGGCGTAGCTATAAAACATTACAACGCTGGGGGTGACTGGCCTGGTCAAGGAATTTTTCGTAAAGGAGATTGTTTTGTTAGATATTTCACCAGTGGATTTTAGTAGAGAACGTACGAACACAGTGGAAATATTTTTGTGATCCGGTGTAAGACAAAAGAGGAACGTGATTTGGAAAGATGTTTTGAATATTGCAGCGCAGCGTACAAGAAATCTCTATAAGACGTATAAATACAGTTAAAAAACAATTCTTATTATTTGCATTTGAAAAACTAGGCCGGGCAAAATTTCCCCCTTCCATTGCATGAGTCACAGTGAATGTAAATAAATATTCAAGAACGCAATATTTAACTTTTTTTGCGCGACAACTTGTCTGTCGGCTGAGACATGAGCACTGACTCAGATGCTAGCATTTTATCGCTAATGGTAACTCGCTGGAAAAGGACGTACCAACTCAAACACACACACACACACACACACACACACACACACACACACACACACACACACACACACACACACACACACACACACACACACACACACACACACACACACACACACACACACACACACACACACACACACACACACACACACACACACACACACACACACACACACACACACACACACACACACACAGGACAGCAGGGGCTGCAAGGACGCGTCCAGAGGCTTAACGCCCCCCCCCCCTTTCTCTGCGAGTTAACGTGGTGAGAGCTCGGAATCCCCAGCGCCCACCCCACCCAGAAGTGCTAATCAGCACATTAGGATCAAAGCCAGTAAGATCCTAAATAACGGCACACTGGTCATAGCATCGAATAAGGATACGACATGGATCAACAGATTCGACTCGACGCGCAGGGCTGGTAGTCGGCATATTCTGCTTCCTCAGTATGGAAGAGTAACACCTTCCAGAAATGGCAAGTGGGCAATGGCTGCCCGTCCCGGTAAAACCTTGGCAGGCCTCCGGATACGTTCGAAGCTTTTCACCTAAAGTGGTGGGTAGTAGGCTCAGATGTTACATTCCTGACCTACGCCGATCCGGCTCTGAACACGGTCCCCATGAAGGACCGTGTCAACCCTAGCATGGCCTCCCTGGTTCAAAGATAACCATGGGATCACGATAGGTGACTATTTACAACGTGTGGAGATAGCGGTACAGAGGGGACAGGGGGAGGTGGGCAACAAAATGGGGGACAACGGAGAAAAAAACAAAAAAGATGAAAAAAAGAAAAAAAAAAAATTACGACTATGGCAAAACGCCAGACAACGGAGACGGAGGTGCGATAGTGTTCGCAAGAAGCGGAAAGCTACAGAGGTTACCAGTGCCGAATTCGGAGGCCACTGCAAGTACCAGCAGTAGCAAGTCACAGGGGTTCCTGACCCAGCTGTTCACCCTGCAACGCAGCAGTAGCACAGCAGTAGCACAGCAGTAGGACAGTGTTGGGAAGAAAGACGCGATGGAGGTAATCAGAAACGGGATCGACGAAATCTATGACAGGCACAACATCTACAAGAAAATCAAAGAGATGGTGGCGCGTGTCAAATCGGCCGTGATTGCAGCCAAAAGCGAACAGGACGCACTGAGGACGAGAGCAGAGACTGCTGAAAAGTTGCTTGAGGCCAGCCAAAAGGCAACGGTTGATGCACTGCAGACGCCAAAGGACCCCAAAATCCACACTCGGAGAAAAGAAAAAGGGACACACCAGGAGATGAGAAGGAGCTGAAAAAATCTCAAAAACGATAAGGAGAAAGGTGAAGGCAGTGAATGGCGAAATGTCGGCAAAAAGAAAAAAAAATCAGCAGCAAGCCAAAACTTCAGGAGAGAAGAAGAAGCAGATGCCTAGGCCTCGTCGGGAGCGAAAGAATTCACGTGGTTTCACTTTAGCAAAGCATTTGATAGAGTCGATATTCCTTTGTTGCTTTACAAATTGTCTAAGAAAGGTTTCAATCACAATTTATTAAAGTGGGTTCAGTCATACTTGCGTGAAAGAACACAACGAGTAAGATTTGAAGGAAAGCTATCATCGGTTGTGAATGTTACTTCGGGGGTACCACAGGGCTCCCATCTGGGTCCTTTACTATTTATTTTGTTTTTCAATGATGTTGAATATATTTTACGCCATTTAAATGTTTTGATATATGCAGATGACATTAACATTTTTATGAAAATACGTAAATCATCTGACATTGAAGTCTTCCAAAGAGAAGTTGATTTCCATATTTGGTGTACAAAAAGCTTGCTTCAACGTAAAAAAGTGCATCTCAGTCTCATTCACAAAAAAGCGCAATGCAAGGCAAGACACCATCACTATAGGTCAACAAACTGTTGAAAGATGCAATCAAGTTAAAGATTTGGGAGTCCGAGCTCACTTTTGTAGAACACTATAACAATATAATTTACAAGGCAAGTAATATGCTCGGGTTCATCAGAAGGTTTAGTTTTCATTTCAATGATGCTTATACAATAAAAATGTTGTATGTAACATTTGTTAGGCCTCTTCTTGAATACTGCAGCGTGGTTTGGGATCCATATCAGTATACACATAAAGACCGTATTGAGTCAGTACAGAAAAAGTTTTTATTGTATGCTCTGCGCAAGTTAAAATGGAACTCTTTTTGATTACCTTCTTATGAATCTCGATGTATGTTAATTAAAATAGATGATCTTGAAAGACGTGAGTTTGCAATTCTATCATTTATAAACGATGTTTTTGGGTAAAGAGTAAATGACGCAGAAATTTTAGGGAAGCTCAACTTCTACGCTCCCACCCGTTCCTTTAGAAGCAGGAATTTATTCTACATAAATAATCAAAGAACTAACTATGCCCAAAATGGACCCATAAATAAGATGGCGTCTTGCTATAACAAATACTGCACCACAATTGATATAACAATGAATAAAAATCAACTAAAAAAGTATCTTTCTCACAATATCTGTAAGAGTAGAATTAAGACAAGAATGTAAAACCGGTCTACATATATGATTGACGACAACTAAAAAAGTAAAAAAGATAGATCCAGCAACGTATTATGTGTCCCGAATCGTTTCAACGCATTTTCAACTGCATGAACACTCACTTCTTCCTGCTTCGCCAATTTCCTCATCGATAAACCAGTACAGTAATTGGTAATAATCGTTTTACTTTTTTCTTCTGTCAAACCTATACTGTAACTGGGTTAGTAGTTTTGTTATCGGATGAGACATTTGTTTCAGAGGCAAAAAAAAAACCGGGCTTTTTGGCCGCTCGGCTTGTTGTCTTTTGGGATGTTAATGGAACCGTTTAGGGAGTATTTTTGAAGACATGTTGCTATAGGGAGAGGTATGTTGCTTTTCAGAAAAAATCATAGATCTGATTGAATTTTTATCTTTGACATTCGGAAAAATGTACTCTGCTTTCAGTTTTTCCAGGACTATTGATACATATCTGATTTTCAGGTCCAGTAACAGGACGGTCATAGTAATAGTAATATAAATAGATCTAAGCCATACAAAAGCTGCAAAGGCTGGTGATTTTTGATGAGTGAATGGCCTGCTAAGCTTCGAATATATATTCTACAACCGTTTGCTGTTTTTTTTTTCAAATTGGTTTAATGGTATAATATTATTGCGTTATTTTATTATTTAGTGTTATGATATGAAATGATGTAGACATTCCATTTAAATTCACTTCATTTGATACAATGTATCGAAATTTTTGGTGTACTATTCTTTAATGCTTTCTAATTTCAGATCATCAATGGAATTTCCAAGTTTTGAAAAATAATTACAAAATCATTTTTTTTCTCGACAATGAAGCCAGTCTAAACTTTTAGATTCACAATACGTAAATCATTCTATAGATTGCAGTATGATTTCAATCTCATAGAGATACACTGGCAAATGAAAATCAGTATTATCATTATGATATCATTATAATATTCATTCACCATATTCTGCATATATAATCTGTTGTATTAGCTTATACATTAAAAGGGAATGATAATTTTGGTATCACTCTGGTTTGAATTTAGCTAATGGGGTGAAGTGATAACTGGCAAATTAGAGGGAATAAACAGTATCATTTTCTTTATCTTGCTGATTCGATTGTGATGCTGTGAATTCTACTCCAACACTGTCAGTGAAAAGAGTGACGCTCCTTTCTTAATAACCCAAGTAACATTGCCAAAACTATCCTGCTTTATTAAGTTTTATTAAGGTTTTTTCAAAGTGACTTGAAATCAATTTGGTTTTTATTATGACACCAAGAGGTGCAAAAAGGTTTCATATTTTAGTCAGGTTTATGAGAACCTACACAGCTTATTTAAAACGATCATAAAACCTCGTTTTCTCAAATTCCCTTTACTCCTATCAAAGGTTTTATTTCGACTTTATGAACTCTTAATATGCTGTTTTGAAATGCCGTTTTAGGACTCATTCATATTATCTTATTATGGTCAGTTGAAAAAGCATTTTGAAACCATTTTGCTTTTAGTAAATGCATGAGGCGGAAAATTGGCATTGAGGAAAGCCACCAAAGAACCAAATAGTTTTAAAGTAGTCATTGCGAAGATAATTTGGCTTTATGGCAGAATTGTGATTTTTTTTTCAATCGCCATATTGAACTATTAGAAATAATAGAAATGTGGAGAAATACATGCACCAAATTTTAAATGTAATGCAAATAAACTGTATATCGGAGACCAATTTCTACATTCTTTTAGATAACTTTATTGAATTTCATCATTTTTCAAGAAATTCATGTTTAATTTATCGAATATATTTGTTTTTATTTTGTGTTTGTTGTTGTAAACGCGCATAATTTCCGAGGCGAATTAATTTTTGGCTCTTATCGTGCCAATATTAACCATAAAATTCAATGCGCATCTGATTTGGAGCATGCTACGCTGTAGAACACTAAATTTGTTTTGGATATTTTGCAATGAAACAAAATTTCCCGCAGTTTTTTTTTTCAGATATTATTTACTGCTAAATGAATCAAAAGAGCAGAGAATCGAACAAAGCAAAACAACAAAAATCAACCTCGATAGCACAGTGAAGTTTGACAGCTGTGGCCATTTGCCCGCATGCTGGTTTTCAGTGCAGCCAATAGGTTTTATGAAGGTTCTCAAGTAGTCATAGCATCTATCACTAGAATATTTACAAAATCTTGATGGTCTTATAAAGGTTTTATTAAATTGTTTTCACAACCGTCTATAGAGTGGGCCACTTTGTACAAATTTTGGCTTTAAAGAAGCATAGAGGAGGTGTTGGTAGACAAAACAGTTTTGAATGTAGTTTTATCAACAAAGCCGGGAGGAATGCTATACGGCTAGAATAAAACTTAAATTGTTACTTGGGAAGCCATCCCACTATGGGGCGGCTCCATACAAAGTACTGGCACAACAATATTTTTTTGGCTTTTCCGGCTTTTTGATAGTATTCTAGTAATTTTAGCATGCAATTAGTCATAATTATGTATTTTCATCGCATCCGGAAGGTATAACTAGTATTTATCCCAGTAATGAGCTATGCATTCCTGAGCAATAAACTTGAACGTTTGTTTTTAATTTTAGGGGCAGTTCAAATGCAAATCAAAACAAGAATAAGGTTACTGTGCATAAGATTAAATAAGAGAGGTGGAAGTGGAAGTCCTCCCCCCTCCTAGCCAAGATCTGACCCCCCCCCTTCATTTTTTTTGTATATGTTGTATAAGAGTATTGTTTTATCAATCAGGTGTTTTGGTGAAGAATTATTTGTCTACCAAACCACACCCTCCTCCCCCTAAAAAACTTATCTGCGCCCCCGCCCCACTCCTGGAAATATTTTTTTGCTTACAAATAAATCATTCAAACTAGCCGAACGGATTATTTTTGAATATGTTTCCATTATTTTTAATGAACACATATCAACATATTTAACTAAGTTGATGATTTGTCTCCATTTTTCATTCTGCAGGGATGATATACTATAAAATAAAACATAATTTACAATTATAAAATGTAATAATAACTTGTATTTATCAACTTTCTCTGAAAACTAAATCAAGTTCACAAGCAATTCTACTCATTTTCTCCTTTTTCTCAAGAGCTAAATCATCATCCAGCTGTTCAACATCATCCATTAATTCGTCTAGTGCATTGCCTTCAGTGTTTAAATTTTCAGAGCTGTCAAGATCTTCGAACACTGAAAGTGATTTAACATCATCTAGATATTCAAGTGATACCTTCTTTCGCATTCTATTAGCATGATTTATTGAACTTATTGAAGGATCAGATGAGTTCATAGTTCGAATAAACGTCATGTAGATTATCAAATCGTAACATTTTCCTAGTATGATGGGTACGACATTTTTTTAGTAGTTTATGTTGGCACTCTGCTGCTTCTTCAGCTAACATTCCAAGAGGAGCCGGTGAATGGATTATTATGCTTCCAGCGTGAGCGAGTACCTTATGCACTGTTGCTGGCGTTTTATACCAATCATGCAAATTAATATACCGCCGATATATTTCTTTAAAATAGTCATCCATTTTTTTAGGATTGATTGGATCTTGGCAATTGATTACTATTAAAATATTACGAAATCTAACAATAAGTTCTTCGTCGATGTCCAAAACTTTGGAAAGTAAGTCAGGATTTGAAAATGCTTTTTGACACACGTGTCCTGTTGTGCTGGTCCCTGTTCCACCTGCCCCGAGTTGATCAACTCGTACTCCGAATGCTTCGTACATTTTTCCAATAACGAGTTTTTTCCGATCAAGATATTTGGCCTTTAAATCCCTCGTGATCTTCCACTTTTTAATTTCCATCCTGTAGGAAATATGTAATAAACACTCAAAAAATCGCATCCACACACCAAATAATCTTAACTGACTCCAGCAATAGTTTTTGCTGGAAACACATCAGCAAAACACTTGTTGCTGGTGTACCAGCATATCTTAAAACAAATAACTGAAAATCAGCATAGATGTTTACTGAATATCTTTCAGCATTCACATTTATGCTGTTATCCAGCATTCTTTTTGACATTTTGTGGAATCCAGTATTATTTACCGAAAATCAGCAAATATTTTCTTACTTGTAAATCAGAAACTAATATTTACTGCAGACCAGTAAACTATTTGGTCTGTCAATTTGATAGATTGCTGGTAGAAAAAATGCTCTTCAACACGATTTCACCGAAATCCATCAGCTAAACAGGTAAGTTTCCATCAGCTAAACAGGTCAATTACGATGCTTGGAGTACTTTGCAGAATGTAATACTGGGCAAGTTTACTTTTCTTCATCCAACAATATCCAACCGTAAGTAAAATAACAAAATAAAAATGGTTGTATATTGATTTTTTTTTATTTCCTCCAGAATTTATACGCTTACTTCTCAATATTAATCTTAAAAAATCCATCCCGTGGGGCAAAACGCATCAACAAAGGCACACAAAAGATTGCGAGCTAAGTCGAGAGAATTGTTGAGTGGATGAGTTTCTTTTTACAACTTAAATAAATAAAAAGGTTAATCTCGTGATGGTACATAAGCCGAAAACGTGTTTTATATATATAAACAAAAAAAACTAAACAAAACTGTAAACTGCCGAAAATACAGCAAAAATATTTATTTCCATCTGCTGCTGGTTTATCCTGCAAACTGTAAAAATTTTGCTGAAGGGTCATTATAAGAGCTGTCACTTTTTCGAATATCAGTTTTGCTGGTTGATCAGCAATCTTGGGTTTGGTGTATACATTGCTGAAATAAAAGCACAAAACAAATCAGCAAAACATTGCTGTTTTCCAACAATACAAATTTGGTGTGCAAGCGTGCAGTGGAGATATGCCGTAATGAAGAGCATCTTCGTTTGATTCGTATCCTGCTTCAAGCTTCTGTAAAGTAAAAAAAAAACAATGTTATTTTTATGGCACTTAAAATTTGATAAAAAAAAAGCATTACCTCTATATCACTCATTACATTTGGAGTAGCTCCACAAATTGGACAGTTAGACATGGAAGAAGTATCATAATTTAGAACTTTGCCGTCGATCATACTCATAACGAAAATAAAATCAACTAAAACAAATTCGCCATTCGATAATTGAATTTTTACTGGAACAAGCTCACTCATTTGATTTTCAATAAATCTCTTGGTGTTAAGTACCATTTCTTTTGATTCTTTGATAAATTCCAGCATAACTGGCCTACAGAACCGAATGTTTGGGATGTTAAATTATGCCATAAAATGCTTTTCTTGTTGTTCTGATAATAAAGTTGTATAGGAGTTGTTGTCACTGAAAAGACGTCACTGTCATCCTTTTGATTTGGCGTTGATAGCACTTGGTGGTATTGTGAATAGCCTGTAGAACCATCCACACCCCAGCTGCTTAAAAGCACTAGCTCTGTGTCATCGTTGGTGTTCATTTGTTGAATGATTTCCGCATCGATGACCAGAATGATTCTTTCTGCTGTATGATTCACGAATGCCTGGAATTTGACCTGAGAAGAAAGAAACATTCAAAAATGGTGTACTAGAAAAACATGTGGATAAAAATGTCAACGGGAAAGGGTAAATGCACCCTTCTTTTTGGGGAAATGCTCCTTAAACTTTGGAAAAATGCTCCTTAGATGCGTTTTCCCGGTATAATGCAATCGGAGGTATTAACCTTCTGGTTAGCGCTTGCCGGGTGTTTTGACGGGTCTTCAGTTTCTTCAAGATTGTATAGTTTTGACGGGTCTTAAGTTTCTGAATCTAAGAGTCGTCAAAACAAAATTAAGACTCTTCAAAATGAAATTAAGACTCGTCAAAATGAAATTTAAACCCGTAAAAACTACCTCGAAGATTGCAGAGCGAAGCTCGGCTATACAATCTTGAAGAAACTTAAGACCCGTCAAAACAACCGGCAAGCGCTAACCAGAAGGTAAATACCTTCGATTGCATTATACCGGGCAAACGCAGCTAAGGAGCATTTTTCCAAAGTTTAAGGAGCATTTCCTTAAAAAGAAGGGTGCATTTACCCTGCTGCCAAATGTCAAACTGAATTTTTGATGATGACTCTTCGATTGCCTTGGCTAAAGGTGGGCAAACTTTTTCCATGCTCTTGATTACATGGTAGCTCGGAAACCTTGATGGGTTGCCTTTCACTGTTTGCTCTTATGCATATTTAGTCAAATCGCAGTCTAAAAATTATTCGAATGCCTCTTCAGGTGACATCATTCCATGTGAATCTTTGAGAGTCGTAAACATCTTAGGTGCACTTTCACGATTTTTTAGAACATGGCCAATCAAATTCACCATATTTGAATCGCCATGTCCATAGGCAATTTGTCCTGTGGCTAAAAGAGCCTTTACTATAGTGTCAACATCACAGCCGAACATTTCATCGGTTTTCCTTTACTTACTTCTATCACTAAGTTCATCAAATTGATTTAGTGGACGTCCACGGCTAGTTGACGTTGAAGGTGTTTCTGCGACGCACTCTGCAAGTTCCAAATGACCATCGAGCCAATCCTTATTGTATTTCTCAAAGCACTCTGGTTTGCGATGAGCCTTTTGTCACGCATTGTCAAAATGTTGTGCTACGTACTTCAACTTTTTAAGTAGTCGTGCTTCTTTGGCAAGATCAATATTATATTTTGCCTTGATATATTCAAATGTTTTTGTTACATTGACTATTTGAGATTCTTTTGGATCTAAAGTAGCACGATGCTCCTATGTTCCATATTATCACAAACAATTCTTTTCGGTTTTTTTTTCGATTAAATAACTACTGCACAATATACACGTTGTTAGCGTTAACGCCGAAAACAAACTCATGATTTGAAAATATTGTAATCGTCTATTGAATGGAAGTAGGTAGTATGTAGTGGGTAGTAGGTAGATAATAGTTTTTAGGGAAATAAATAAACCTAAGTTTAGTTGGTAGGAATTGTAAAATGGCAGAGAAGTTCCTTTAAAATATATAAACAAGGTTATCGTGAAAACATTGAAAACTTTTTAGTCCAGTTGGGTAAATACAGTTTCTATATGGAATAATAATTTTCGGTCTGTTTTTACCCATTTTTAACAAAAATAATAATTAAACGTGTTACGGTTTTAAGACTAAATTTGACATTTAACAGTTCCACCTTTCAAGGAGTGTTTAATTTGTACGATTTTTTTTTGTTTATGCTCGCAAAATCGATAATCGTAATAAACAAATAAAAAAAAAATTAAAAAAATATCCATTTTTTCGACCTTGCACCAAAATGACGCTCATCCGCAGCTACCCGCAGCTGGATTCTCGTTCCGCAGATAGAATTAGCATACCCCAAACTAAACTGTGGTGGTGGTCTCTTGAGACTGCTCGGCCCTGCTCGTTAGATATAGTCCAACTTAGGCAAAAAAAAACCTTTTTTTCAATAATTGCCCATTTTTTACTAATTTAAATTAACCGTGTAACTTTAACAACACATTCGTTTTAAAATAAGACAATTACCTTTCCAACGGTGTATTAAATTTCAAAACTAAACCGTTATTTGCTGAGTAAACTGCATTTGTTTGAAATGCATTTTTTCTACCATTTTCACAATTTTCCTAAGTCTGATGTCTGTGGCGCAATGAGTTTTCATCACAGAGGGCTGACATTTTGGGATTCTAGGTTTGAACTATCTGGCTATCAAATAGTATAAAAGACACGTCATTCAAAGCAAGTCAATTTTTCGATTTTTGGCCATTACTTTCCCCATAGTGAATCCTGTAGTAAGCTTAATTGCAAATTGGGTTTTTCGATTTGTTGGATCGTATTTTTGGAAGGAGAATCTTATGTTCCCGCGGGTTTCGCGTAAGTGTCTCCTACCTTTTTTGGCCCTGACATACATACATACATACGACTCGTGGATCGTGTGAGAACCGGAAGTCAGTCGCAGCCTCCTTCCAGGTTATCATTTCATCATTTGAAGCCCTAAACGTTATACTCAAGAGATATTGAAAAATGTTATCAATGCTACCCCGTTTTGTGGTCCTGATAAGAATCACAAGAATATAATGACAGACATTCCCCCGAAGTCCTCTTTTTTTTGGTTTTTTTTTTTCTTTTTCTGGTTTGCGGTAAGCGGTAATAACAAGCGAAAGAAGACCCCGGGAAGAGCACGGGAAAACCACAAAGCGGATGCTTCGAGGAAGAAATGAGAAATAAAAATGGCTTAAAAAAATTGCAGAGCCCATACAATCGAAATTGACATTAATTATTCATCCGTTAACATGATTCGCGATGATGAAACTGGTGGGTGGAATTCCCGAAAAGAATGAGAAAAACCATCTTGCTGTTTAATTTCTTCATTGCGATTACGGCATGTGGTCGACGCAAAACAGACATGAGAGCAATCTTGTTGGTGTTTTTTAAAGCGAAGGAAAGCATTTGCCGGGAACATTGTCTGCTCACGGTTCCGCGTGGCAGCCTTGGGAAAGAGTGGGATGAGTATTTTAATGGCTGTGCTCAATCCAGGCAAAGGCTTACTGCTGATAAAGCTCATTAGGTACTGTTCATTTTCGTAATGGAAGTTGAAATATGTATTTTAGTCCTGGAACCGATTTGCTAGTTGATTCTGGTAAAACATAAAATAAAATAAACAATAAACTTCGAAGTGATTTAATATTTTGAATGGGATTCCCATGATTTTTAAATTTGCTTTGAAGTGATAAAGCAATTCGACCCACACGCTGCTGGGGTGTTTCGGTATAGCTTCATCATTCTCCAAGAAATTACCGAAGAAGAAAATATAAATTAGTAATGGAGACCAACGTCTAAAGAACGTGAATGGAAACACAGAAGAAGTAGAGTCCGAACTCCAAATGAAGGGATTGAAAAAAGTTATTAAAGAGATTCCTACAAAATGATAATGATTACTGTTTGTATTTCGGATGCATGCAGCAGCCAAGATGGAGATAACGAACCAAGTGCTCCCTAGAAGGTGATTGTGTTGGTATGCTGCTGTGCGTGCGAGCAAATGTGATCGTGGAGATCATTTAGTTAGACCTTACTGAACAGGACAGAGATCAAATGAATCTACAGCAATGAAAAATTCTTACAAGGCCCTATCCGAAATCTATCTGCACCTCCGTGTCCAGTGTCATCTTCCGGATAGGGGGAGAGTGTAACTTGAAGAGAAATGTAGGAATAAAAGAAACTGTTACAACATTTCTCAACGTCTCCTGAACGCGTCTCGAACTTGATTGGGAGGACGTTCGAGGAAAGGGGTTAGGACGATGATTCGGTGGTACGAGCTGATGAGGAAAAAATATAATCTTCTTTCATCGAATTGAATGGATGGTCGGCTGCGGAGAGCCCTATTTAGAAAAATAAAACTTAAGATCTACATGTATAATGTGATTCATCTTCACTTCTGTTCGAAGGTTTTTATTTTCTCTCGATGCTGCCGGTTTTGGATATTATTCTCGTTTGGTCCATCGCATGATAAAAGGTAGATTAAAGTCACCCGTGAATGTATCAGTCCAAGCAAGGTTAGTTTCGAACCGAGAGCAATCTGAGTGGTTTGATCTTGAGCTTTTTTTTTGGTTTGATGTTTCTTTCGTTTTCTTTCCGTTGCCTGTGTTGTGGAACGAAGTGCAAGTGGTTTGAGAGGAGGGAGGCGAAGCTGCGTATTCATCCAAAAATAATTCATTTTCATTTTACGGGCCAAACGGGGGATTTGGTTTAGTGCATATATTTTTTACATTCGTTTCGCTTTCATACGATTTCACGGGACACCTTTTGGGAGCTGTTAATAACTTTATTAGCTTATGTGTATGCGGAGATATCATAAGATAGATGTTTGTCAGCAACCAACACCCAAATGGTCTGGAAATGATTGCGATTTTAAGGCTGGTTTTTCGGCGTGAAAATGGTTCGTAAGACAGGGATTATTTCAGTTGCTAATTAAGTTTTGATGTCAACCGGACTTTCAGGAGTCTTATAATTGGTGCAATATACTGTAATTCCATATGCAGACTATGCATTTACTGAGAGCCATCAATGACATTACCGTTTTTTACATTAGCTTTGCAGTAATCAATAAAAGCATCAAGTTTGTTTATAAGAATCAGCATTTACTATACAGAAAAAATAATGAATCTTAACAGACGTTTGAAATATCCCCTCGTTTAATTTCAAGTCAAATGAAGCATAAACAACGTAATTGTTTGCAATCTTTCATGCAGCATACAACATTTTTATCAATATTCCATACAACAGACTTGATTACAGCGATATCTGGCTAAAATTTAACCATTAAAGATCCCATTAATTTATGCCAAAGCTAGCATTCCCTTTATGTGCATTAGATAAACCAGAAAATTAAATGTTTCTTTCCATCTGTGATAATTAGAGTAGCCTTTATTATATGTTGCCAAATTTGAAAGAACAGATCACTTAGTTCTCCTATTGAAAATGATTACAAACCTTATTTTGAGTCGTTTTTGATCGTTTAAAGTGGAGTCATTCTAATTTGAGTAAATGTGCCGGGAATTGAGAAGTCAAGAAATCCAAAAAAATCCATCTGATTTAGTCAATGTTTTTGATTTGTTGACTTTTCAATGCCAGTTACATTTACTTTAATTTGAGTGACTACAATTTCAGCGGAAGTCAGATAAAAACGACTCAAAATTTAGTTAATTTTGTGGCCGTGTGAGACAATATTATCGGTACATTTGTTGACAACGCATAGGTGTGGGGTTGGGGGTGCACTGGTGGCCTATACAATATTTAAAGGCTAATTGTTGCTTTGCAGTCACAATATGTTTAACATGTTTAAAGACAAAAATAAGTCGAAGGATAGAAATTTCCACAGTTTGCTTTAACCAACATTGCTATTAGGGGTACTATCATATCGGCTTAACAGTTTACGGCTTGACACCCATGCAGCGCCACAAACAAAAAATGAATACAGTTTTGAGAAGGTACCAACCTTCAAAAGATAGCTGTCAATATTTCACGGCATTCTGACAATTAGTTCAGAATCTACAGTGGTTTTCGTCACGCTGCTTATTTGATTTTCAAGACAATGTATAAAAAAGAGTTTCGCGTGTAAATTAAACATTGTTTTTTGACGGTAAAATATACCATTGAAGCATACACTTGGCTTGATAAGTGTTATCCAAACTCTGTACCAGGAAAATCTAAAGGGCGATACGGTCAAAATTTGGTCAATATCAACTTGACGTATTTCTTTCAATTTTGCATTTAAAAAACCTGAACACCCCTCATTTTGAAGGTGTGTGTGTGTAGAATGTTGCTCCTATTTTGATTTTGGAATTCACTCTTCAGTTGTCAAAATACCGTCCAAGCAAGAAGAGCAGCGTATCAAAATTTTGCTCACGCATCGCGAAAATCCGAGCTACTCGCACGCAAAGTTGGCAAAATCGCTAAAAGTTGCCAAATCAACCGTTACAAATGTAATTAAAGTGTTTGGGGAACGTTTGTCGACAGCCAGGAAGTCTGGATCGGGGGAAATCGAAAACCGGAAGCCGCTGAGACGACAAAGAGAGTTGCCGGTAGTTTCAAGCGAAACCCTAACCTATCTCTCCGAGATGCCGCAAATAAGCTGGGTGTATCGTCTACAACCGTGCATCGAGCCAAAAAACGAGCCGGACTATCGACTTACAAGAAGGTAGTGACTCCAAATCGCGATGAAAAACAAAATACGACGGCCAAAGCGCGATCCCGGAGGCTGTACACGACGATGCTGACGAAGTTTGACTGCGTGGTAATGGACGACGAAACCTACGTCAAAGCCGACTACAAGCAGCTTCCGGGACAGGAGTTTTATACGGCAAAAGGAAGGGGAAAGGTAGCAGATATTTTCAAGCACACGAAACTGTCAAAGTTCGCAAAGAAATATCTGGTTTGGCAAGCAATCTGTACCTGTGGCTTGAAAAGCAGCATTTTCATAGCTTCCGGGACTGTCAACCAAGAAATTTACGTGAAAGAGTGTTTGAATAAACGTCTGCTGCCTTTCCTGAAGAAACACGGTTGTTCCGTACTGTTTTGGCCGGATTTGGCATCTTGCCATTACGGTAAAAAGGCCATGGAGTGGTACGCCGCCAACAACGTGCAGGTGGTTCCCAAGGACAAGAACCCTCCCAACACGCCAGAGCTCCGCCCAATTGAGAAATACTGGGCTATTGTCAAGCGGAACCTAAAGAAGACCAAAAAAAACTGCTAAGGACGAGCAGCAGTTCAAGGCAAACTGGCTTTCTGCGGCGAAGAAGGTGGACAAGGTGGCTGTACAAAATCTGATGGCAGGGGTCAAGCGTAAGGCCCGGCAATTCGGATTTGGAAAAGCGGAAGCCTAACTGAATATTTTTCCTGAATTTTATACTAATTGAACTTGAAAAAGAAATTTAATTTGATTTTTTAAATAAACGATTTCACCGATTTACACGCGTTTTCCCTTGACCAAATTTTGACCGTATCACCCTTTACCACCATTGACTGGCATGCTGAGTTTAAACGCGGTTGCAAGGACACCGATGATGCGCCACGGTCTGGTCGGCCAAAAGTGGTGGTTACACAGGAAAACTTTAAAAAAGTCCACAACGTTGCTTTGGCAAACCGTAAAATGAAGTTGTAGAAGATAGCTGCCTGATCCGGCCAAAACAGTGTCATCTTCGTGGGATCGCAGGAAGGGCAGCAAGCGCTTCTGGAGGCATTCTTCTTGATATATTTGGTCATTGATTGTGTCGGTCGTTATGTACGGCTTGCTGAATTTACCACACCCACAGATCGCCTGCCACACCAAGAACATCTTGGCTAACTTGTCGACCTTTTTCTTCCGGAATTTATCAGGAATATCCAGACGGGATTTGCGGACGAAAAACTCCAGGCCGTGGAGCTGCTTGGCGTCCACTTTAATGTTCTTCTCGTCGTCCATTGCTATGCATTTCGGCTGCACCAAACACTCGCGGTAAAGCTTCCTGACACGGAATTTCGCCACCGTATTCAGTTTATCGCTTCGGTTAGGCACCTTCCTTACCTTGAAGACATGGAGTCCGGCCCGCTTCATTGTCTGCTGGAAGAACCAGACGAAAGAATTGACCTTCTTGCCCACGTCCCGAATCGAATAGTTCTGATTGCGCTTGAAGTATTCCCTCAACTTCCTTGCGTTCTTGGAGTCAGTCGTCTTCACAATTCTTTCGCTACCAGCTCGTCGCTAGATTGTTTGGGTCTCCTCGAATGATTTTACCACACGAGACACGGTCGATTGGTCGATTCCCAACTGTTCACGATCCTCATGTGGGACTGGCTTGGATTTTCCACGACCGCGCCCATTTTTTTTTTCAAAGCACTTCTTGCATGGAAGCCATCTCGATAACCAAAGATTTTGACCAAATTTTTCATTACACTCTAAAATAGTTTTACTCAAAATTTCATCAACTTACACCGAAATAATAATTGCATTTTTTTCGAGTACAATCTTTATTCTCTGCAACCGAATACCGTACCTCTAACGCTGTACGTTCATTAAACATAGCGCTTTACTGAAAATAAATATTCATGTGATAACTTTGTTATTTATCTATGGTTTGATTACCTATCAATAAGTGAGCCATATATATTTCATATATTTCATATAAACCACATGCACTTAAAAATGCTGCTGTTTTCGTTACCTATAATTGAACACAGTTGTTTTGAAACATGCTATTCAAATGGAACGATTGCTGAGTAAGAAAAGCAGCTGCTGACAATAGTTACACTCAGTTGAGAAAATTGGCGCTCTATTTAGAAACGGCAGCAGGGTAAATGCACACTTCTTTTTTGGGGAAATGCTCCTTAAACTTTGGAAAAATGCTCCTTAGATGCGTTTGCCCGGTATAATGCAATCGGAGGTATTTGCCTTTTGGTTAGCGCTAGCCGGTTGTTTTGACGGGTCTTAAGTTTCTTCAAGATTGTATAGCGGAGCTTCGCTCAGCAATCTTCGAGGTAGTTTTGACGGGTTTAAATTTCATTTTGACGAGTCATAATTTCATTTTGAAGAGTCTTAATTTTGTTTGACGACTCTTAAATTCAGAAACTTAAAACCCGTTAAAACTATACAATCTTGAAGAAACTGAAGACCCGTCAAAACACCCGGCAAGCGCTAACCAGAAGGTTAATACCTCCGATTGCATTATACCGGGCAAACGCATCTAAGGAGCATTTTTCCAAAGTTTAAGGAGTATTTCCCCAAAAAGAAGGGTGCATATACCCTTTGCCATTTAGAAACTTTCAAGTCGTCCTGGATAATTCTGTCGGTTAGAGAATCACGAATAAAACAAATGTAAACAAACAAAAACGTCAGATGTGTGCACGATGCTGTGAAAATACTCTTAAAAGGGTGGACTCAGCTTAGCTTGAATTGATAAATCTGCCTATCTATTAGAATTAACAAGCAATCTGAAAACGCCCTATCACATCAGACTAAGGAAATTCACGGCATTATTTATTATTTATTATGTATTTTTATTATTCATTTTTTATCATTTATTATTTATTATAATCAAACTTCATCTGACTAGCCATTTTAATGAACATTGAACATTTAAGGGGAAAAGCCCAGCGAGGCACAAAAATCCCATATCTCTTCTAATGACATAAACATGGAGAGAACAAAACTATTGTAAAGCATACAGAACACTATTTAAATTAAAACATAAAAATTCAAATTCTTGGTACACATCAAGTCCACCTGGTTCAGGGTAGCTGACATAAAACGGATGGGATCGTGTTGACCATACAAAGCCAAGCGAGATTCAAGCATCAAGAAATCACGTTGGCAAAGTGTTCGTTCTGGGGCGTATATATTCAGCTGCTCCAGTATCCTCGGTGAGTCCGTATTGCTCAAAAGAATCTTACCTACAAAAACAGCTTGCGCAGTACCTCTCTTTTTAACGTAGGACTACGTTTCTCTTTTCTATACCTGGTGTCATCTCAAAATTTTGAAAAATGAGAGCGTTACGCAAAAGTGAAAGGTATTTGAACGCTAATAACTCTCGTTTGACTGAACAGAATGACTTCATTTATTGATCAGGAAAACTTACAAATTTCACGCATTACAATTTCAATTAAGTAATATTAGTACAAGTAGTTCAATTTATCACTTAAAGATGACCTACTTTTGCTCCCATACAAATCTACACATGAACAGGTTGAAAATATAGTTTTCCCTCTCCAGGTCCTCAAAAGTGGGTAACAACTTGTCTTCTTTTTATTTCATTTAGTTTTATTCCATGCTAAATGTTAACTGGAGTTAAGCACTAGCCACACCCCCTCAGCTGTAGAATTATTTTGCTTTGTTGCCTGATTTTATAACTGAAGCCTGTCCCTTCTTTTGAATTTTGCTTTGTACTGCATTTTCGTGCCTCTCTTCTTTAGAGGCAATGCTATCAACACCAGTATAAGGCACACGATTTGAACCAAAATGATTTCATTGGGATATTCAAGTTCGATTGATCGACAGTTGTATTTTTCGCTCTCTCGTTACGAAGATTTTTTCTCGGTTTTTCTTTATCTCATCCGTTTTCTTGCGATTGCGCGTCTGGCTCGTAAATTTTCGCCTGCGGTTCCTCATCTACAAACCAGAAGAAAACACTGCAAAGTTTTACAAGTTTCCCCGCTCGACCTTTTGCCGTGGCAATGGGTTGTAAAAATCGATAATCCGCGCGGGCGCCATCCGCTTCCGAAGCCTTACCGGAGCCGGGCACCTCCCAGCGCAAAGCGATGTTTGTGACAACTATATTAATAGAACCATCCCAACTATCTTGTCACAGCGACGAGGAGTTTAATAAACTACTATCCGGATTGAATACAGCACATTATGGTGTCATGCTGGCCAAATAAACCGAAAATAGAAATTAATTTCTTAGGCATATCCTTTTCAGGATGACCAACTTAATTTTGCAATAAAAGAGTTAGTGTTTAAGTGAAATGTTCGTGATTTATCCTGAACAACCTTTGCATATTATCAAAACTAGTACATTTTTGATTGTTTGAGGCATTCAGCCGAGAGTGGTGAATTCGGCAGAGATTTTTTATCAAACCTGAACTGAATTTTTTTTACTAAACTGAACCGAATTTCATAAGAAGGGACAGGTCCAGCAACATGATAAAAACATTTTAATATTAACCAACTATATGTGTTATGATATGTATAAATAAGATGATACCATTATACCTCGCGGTTATATCCCTGATATAACCGACCTCTAATTTTTCCAAGCTTTCTATGCCTAGTAATCTGCATCGGTCCTCGTAGTGCAGTAAATGGAGCGGATTTTGCTATGGGAGATCCCGCAGACCATACCTGACGAATTTCCGTTGGATTAATTCAATCCTAGATCGATTTATAGGGACACCAAACCACATCATTGGATTCCAGGATCGACCGCACAAGAGCACAATAAAGGTATCGAAGGCATAGGGGGGTAGGGCATAGGGTGATATCGTCGTAGTGTGATCGGAAGGTAAGAGCTGGGTAAGTCAAGGATAACTCCCAAATCCCGTACTTGACGAACATGTTCTAAAGGCTGATCGTCAATGATGTAATCAAAAACAATCAGCTCATGTTTTCTGTGGAACAAGATGACGTTGCATTTGTGAATGCTTAGTGTAGGCATGTTTCTAGAACACCATTCAACAAAACAATCCACATAATGTCGTAGTGGCAGTCTTGAACGTTTGTAACAACCATATAAATAATTACGTCGTCAGCATAAAATAATCGGCAAGCTGGTGGCAGCACTAAAGAGCGCTCAATGCAGAAAATGGAAAATAATAGAGGCCTCAGATTGCTTCCTTGTGGCCTGCCTGATAAATTAGTGAACGGTTCAGAGGATTTATTTCCAATCTTAACAATCAGTTTCCGATCTGTTAGATATGACCTGCACCAGCTGGTCAGTGATGATGAGATACCTATTCTTTCAATTCGTTCAAGCAAAATCTCACGATCAACACGATCAAAAGCAGGTTTCAGGTCGGTATATACAACGTCCACTTATGTTCCAAGATCCATGGAATGCATGCAGAAAGAAGTAAATTCGACGAGATTCGTAGATGTAATGTCAAAGGATGAATCAGAGCATCACAACATCTCTTCAAAATGCATGAAGGGATACCATCATGGCTAGGTGAGAAGGAATATTTCAGTTTGTTGATGGCAGATAAATACAACGTTTTGAGGACTGACCTGGAAATTTCCCAATGAGCAGACATCACGCGGTGTGTCTATACAAGCATTTTTGACTTGAGCTGGAGATGACGTGGTGTCATTGAAAGCAAACTTTAAGTGTTCAGCAAACAGATTGCACTTATCGGATGCAGTACTGACGAGATCGTTACGTAGAAACATCTCAACTGATAATCCATTATCCTTACGTTTAGAGTTTACAAATTTCCAAAAACTTTTAGGATTTCTTCTAAGTTTCTCTTAGCGAGTGGGTAACGAATTCTACAGTATTTTCCATGTGCTCTCGATCCCATACGCTTTAAATGTCGCAGGCGTGTATTTACCCAAGCCGGCTTATGGTTAGGTCTCCGCAGAGGGACATGATCAGCGATAATGGTATGCATGATGCGAGTGAAACAACCAACAGCGTCATCAACATTTTACATTGATTCCAAATTGGTCCAGTCCGCACAAAAAAGTGCATTTAGCATTTCTCCAAAATCTGCTCTGCAGAAATCAAAACTCGTTTCATCAGAAACATCTTCAAAATCGATGCATCTAGTTACGTTGATTTCGACTATAAATGGAGGATGGCCGGCATCAAGAAGTGATAATGGTTCCGCAGCCGCTGATAACGTTCATCGCTCGAGTGTCATCTCACTTGCCAAAGCTAAATCCAAATAGCGACCGCTTGGGTTGCTAATTGTGTTGATTTGAATTAAGTTATGAAAACTGAAGCCATCAAGTAACGCAGCACAAGCGACAGAGATGTGCGATTGCATAGCATCTGCAGTGGGATGACCGTTCCTCGAAGAGGCCCAAATTAAGCCAGACTGATTGTAATCACCAAGTAAAAGAAAGTGATCGCTGGCCCCAACATTCGAAATAACTGCTCCAATAGAATCAATATGGTTTGCTGTGCTGCTCAAATCAGCTTTTCGGTTAGGTGGAAGATATATTACTCCAATGCTAACGGAACAGTTGGGTAATTTCAACTTTACCCAAAGCTGCTCGAGTGAAACATTGACAGGAGTAGGATCAATGCAGCAGTTCAGATCGGTTGATATAGCAATCAGCACACCACCGCCACGAGATTTTTTGGCTGTTTGTTTGGCTGAGGTCGTTTCTGAAGACGGTGTAGGCATTGCCAAATAATTGCGATGAAAATATTTGGTCAGTAAATACTAAGACATCATATTGTGATTCAGAGGCAGCAAGAAATACGTCATCAATTTTTGTCCGTAAACCTTGTACGTTCTGGTAGATACAATCAACTTATCGTCAATAGAAGATGGCCGAGTTGATCCGCCAACGTAGCTACCACCACCGCTGTTCTTTATTTTGTTGCATAGATAATTTTGCTCAATGGCGCACGGGAAATGGTTGACCACAGCGCTATAATCAATGACAGCATCAGCAGTAGAATTGCTCGAAATATGATCGTACTTGCCGTGGAAGGGAGGTTGGAAGACCCTTTCTCCGATCCCACACACAGGGCCAGGACGACTGTTGGGCGATGACGGGAAAAGCTCGACTGTGGTGAGGAGATCAGGGGCTTCCGTGGTGCCAAAATCGTTGCGTCCCGGTGACAATTAGACAAATGAAGAATGAGGTTTAATCGCTGTTGTGCCAACTCGGATGGTTTGACCCAAGATTGAGTTGGTTGTAGAATCAGGTGCTGCTATGCTGACAGATTCCAAGGTATATCGGCATGACATCGAAAGTAACTGGACTGGAGTTAAGTTGCTGGAATCAACAGATTTTACAGGAAGGGATATATTCAAAGCACATGCATACTTGCCTGCGATAACGGGCTGGAGGCCCCCCTCTCCAGTTTTATAGTTATCCCATTGAGAATTCAAACACACCCGTCGGAAACGAAAACAAAAAATGCATAACTCAGCAGTCATGCTTCCTGTGCGTGACCTCAAAATTTTGCCGCATTTTCTAAAGGAGGTGCGAACACGTCCAATGCGCAATTGGCAAGGACCGTTTTCGCTGGATCGAACGCAAAAGTAAGGTTATATTTAAAGTATATGATAACAGTGATGGGTAGGCGTTTTAATTCACTTTTCATATTCCTTACTCACACCGTTTCTCGGTACGGGCAAAATGTGGCCTGGCTTTTTATGGAGCCTGGATACGAGTTTACCTGCAATGTAAGCGTGTTTGTGCATAGCCCTCCGTTGCCGTTGCCTTGCCGTTGCTCCCGATGTATAACGAGAGTCACAATGTTATGCCTTATTATTACAGCATTACTTAAGTCAGAGCAACGGCACAAAAACATTACCAAAACTGTGCTTTTCTTTGCCCTACCACCACCCACGCCCACAATATCAGATGGAACCGTTTGTCGAAAACCGAATAAAGGAAAGAACGAAACCATGCTGGTGGAAAAGGTTAAAAAGCTGAAACATTTGTTCACCTCAAAGGATGCAAATAAAATCACGGGAATTATTGTCGAGCATAATATTATTCTAGGAAGTATGGGGAAGATGCTTCTAGGCAATCAGAAAAATGTTCTTGTAAACAATACAGACGCAGTACGCACTGTTTTGCTGGAAAAAGAAATACAGACTCTGAGTTTTGAGCCAAGCGCTGGTTCCTTGATGTTTCCAGTCGGATCGACGACATTCAACGAATTGAATATTTTCCGTGTATATTGCGCGATGATAATGCCATTGCATATTTAAAAAAAAAAACAGATCACAAAACGGTCTGGAAATTATTTAACATGGTTTCATTTTTTGCCAAATTCATAATTTCCCGCCGGCCGTCCCGGGCCACTCAAACAAGGCTGCTCACAAGAAATCCTTGTCCATGGACCAAACAAGATGCACGAGACAGCGACGACGACGATGGCGGCGACGATGCATGTACGAAGACGATATGTACTGCGCACTGGGCTGGGAAATGACCTGTCTGTTCCCGGGGCATGACTTTGACCGGATTGGCAAAAGTCCGCCCCATCTCACGCGCCAACGGACAACAGAGGCTTGTTGCGGCCGGTCGAGTTATTGGAAGTGATTGATAGCTGATGGTGTTCCGTTTTGTATGAAAGAATCGCGTTTCTGTTTTATTGCAATGATGATTTTATTCCTTGGGCTCGGTCATGCTTGGCCGAGGGTGGCGGATGGGGAGAGCAAGGGCCGAAATATGAATTTAATGAAATAACGAGAAACATGCTTTTTGTCCCAATTTTGTTGTTGCTTCTCCATCTCACAGCTTCCAAGACATTGCTGCTCTCTGGGCAAATGAAAAGAGATATAAGATTGGTAAGGAGGAAGCAATAAGTAACGAATTCGTTCCAGTGATTTTCGAGCGCTGATTGGAGGCGATTGAACGATTTTGGTATACACACTGAAACAGTTTTTTTAGTTGAACTTGGGGCGAGTGAATAGACTATTATGTTCGTTGGAAGTGGCTTAGAAGTAACAATTCTATATTTTACGGACCATTTTCGATTAGCGCTGGAGAAGTGTGCATGGAGGTAGTTTTTGACCTGGAAAAACATACACTTGACACGGTATGTCTGAAGGCACTGATTATGAAAATTTGTACTAACCTTGTTTTTGTTCATGTACAAAAGTTAATATATCAATTGATTTATATTTATTTATTATACTTGCTCAGTGGATCTTAAAATCCATAAGCAGTAAGATTCCCACAAAAAGAACGAGTAGCGAAGGTGGTGAACTGGAGCATGGAAGTTGATTTACGAAAGCAAACTGCTACATTCAAGATGATTCTCAAGCATGTCGAATGCAGTGCCTTTTCGATTGTTGATAAACTGTATTTGAGGTACTTTCAGTTTACAAAAAGCAGCTGCAACGAAGTTTTGTTTCTACTATCCAACGTTGAACGTTAATATATTTCATCTTCATCTAAGCCTCTTAGTACCAGATGAAGATTGAATATATCATTTAAACTTTGGATAGTAGAAGCAAAACCCCGTCGTAGCAGCAGAAAGCTTATCCTCATCCTCCCCCAGATTCGGTGGATTTAAAGTCTTTGCAGTCCGATGAGTGGACATCTATGTCCATACATAGGAAAGATATCAGGATAGGCTAATCTGATGAAAGGTTTTAGAATTTTCCATCATGATGAAAAGCTCTTTTGAATTGACATTTGAATTGACATAGCACTTGGTGTTTACTAGATGTATTGAAACAACACTATTCAGTGAAAGGTTTAGCAGCTCTATAGTAAAGTATCAGCAAAAAGTAACGATTTCTCACTAGTTTAAAAGGCGATTGGAAGTTTAACTGAGTCATACAAGATGGGGAATAGTGATGGAAATGTTCGGAAGCAAAGTGAGTAAGTCGAAGGTGCACAAATGTTCTCAGATATAGCAGTAGGTCTAGTATTTATAGAAGATTTTTGTGTACCTAAAATGTGTGTAGTGTTTTTGTACGTTACCTAAGAAATGTGTCTAATATGTGAACTTGTTTTGTGTTATACCTGTCAGCTGACAGTTCGTCTTCAAAACTTTAAATGCCTACTTGATCGGTAGCTGTCAATTGTTGTTGATAATTATGTTGATATGCAAAGAACAAAAATACCACACACATTTTAGGTATACAAACATTTACTGAAAATACAAGACCTACTACGATGTTGTCTTCAAGTCGAGCAAGTCGAGAAGTTTGTAAGTCGCAGACGAAATAGGTCTATTTATCAAAAGATAAGCTTTCTGTAGTGCAATTTTAAGGAATGTGCTCGCGTTTATTAGTAATAGTTTAAAAATGTGTTTCAGTTTCTTATTTTTTGTACAGTGATCAACATGAAGCATGAAGTGTTAATTTAAATTTTCCAAGTTTTCCAATTACAAAAGATGTGGTCAAGTAAGGAATTTCCAATTGCATTATCTATAAAGCAAGCATCATGATTGGGTTTATCATAAGGTGCCCTTCAATGATCGATCGCTACACAATAAAAAAAAATGTACCTTTCAGACCCCTTCTTCAATACTGTGGGGCTCCATATCAAGAAACGCATATATACCGCATCTAATCAGTACCAAAACAAATTTTCATATTTGTTTTACGGAAGTTACAATTTAACCACTCCGCTATGAAGTACGTTGCATGCTGATTAATTTAGATAGGCTCAAAAACCGAAGGGACTTCGAAAGATAGCACCCCTGATATTTTGGAAAATCATAAATTTTAGGCTCCTACGTGTCCTCTATGAAAAGAATCTTATTTTTTATTGTTGTCAAAACGTGTCTTGATGTAGAGAATGTTAACGACAAAAAAAAAATATGATTGAATTGATTGCAAATTACTTGAACCATATTTTAAAACAAATTTGTAGCATTTTTCTTTAAGTTTAGCTTGGGCATTATCGACTCAACTATCTTACGGCGAATATTTAAGAATTTGAATCTTCATTCAATATTCTTTTATATTATGAGGTTTCTCATAGTCGCATTCACATCAATCACATACTATGTGATACAACTATGCGACTATGATTTTTTTTGAAATGTAACTATTTTACTGCAGTGCATCCATGATTTCGAATATTTGGTAAACACTAACAAGTGTTCAATAAAAAAATGAGAATGATTTCAATACCTTTCTGTAATTAAAGTAAAGAGCGTAATTTTTTTCTCTCTCCAAGAGAATCGTTTGAGATGGCGTCGAAGCAGCAAGCACTCCACGAGCGTGTTGTACGGTTTTACGAAACGCATGGCCATCGTAGAAAAAAGTTTACGGTAGACCACTTTCGAGACGAAAACGTGCCCGTGAGTACAGTTTACCGGATCCTGGCATCCCTGAGCGTTGAGCGGAAGGACGGTAGCGGCCGTCCGGTGAAGATAATGACGAAGAAGAAGAAGGAAGCGTTAAAAAGGTGTTAGACAACAAGGACGGAACGAGTTTGCGTGACGTGGGCCGAAAATATCACTTCTCCCATTCCTTGATTCACCGAACCCTCAAGATGGAGGACATCATCTGTCGGAAGAAGACTCGGTCCCACGAGTACATGGACGAGCAGATAGCGACCGTGAAATCGCAGTGCCGGTGGATGACGAAGAACTACCGCGGGATGTCGTTTGCGCTGGACGACGAAAGTTACTTTCTGCTCTCGAAGACCCACATTCCAGGAAATGACAGTTTTTATTCCAGCGACAAGTCGGCCACACCACCCGAAGTAAAATATAATTATAAGCTTAAATTTGAAAAAAAAAGTTATACTGTACATCGCCATATCGGACAGAGGAATTCTAAAGCCGTGGTTCAAGCCGAGTGGTCTGGCCATCAGTCAACAAGTGTACCAGGAGCAGTGTCTTGAGAAAATTCTTCTGCCATTCTTAAAGGAGCATCATGCGGATGGGAAGTACGTCTTATGGCCGGACAAGGCATCTTCCCATTACGCCAAGAAGACGTTGGAGTATCTTGAGCAGAAAAAGATACCGTACGTGCCGAAAGAAAGGAACCCAACCAACTTGCCCCAGTGCCGTCCCATCGAGGATTTTTTTGGCTCCCTCAGGCTCCATCCGGAAGATGGACGTCAGTACCGTCCAGTGCTCTTGTGAGAGCATCGTGACTAAATTGCGTCACACGGCTGACCAGGGCCCGTTCTCCAATATTCATTGACGTTTTTTTGAAGAATAAGCATTATGTTCTTAATAAAAAATACTGAATTAATTGGATTTTTTTTTTATTCGTTTTACTATATGACTGAAAAAAATCTCTTTTTTTATTGAAAACCCGTTAAGTAAGCTGGAGTTTTAGCAACTTAATCTATTAGGACATATTAGGAGGACAAAGAAGCTGTTCTTGTTGTTTCGTATTTACGTGACTTCAGCCTGAAGATGGTACATCACGCCAGTGAGACAACCTGGACCCTACATATCGAACCCATCAACAAATGAGCTGGGACCAACGGTTTTATTTCCTTCCCGAAGGAAGACGTGATCAGAGTTTTTGTCTCGGAAAATCCCAACGACACCGACGGCATTGAGACCAGACCGACTGGGGTTAGTGGCAACCAGGCTTACCAATACACCATCGGTGCCGTCGTGTGGAAATAACTGAAGGTTCATGGCATGCTAATACTTTTTATTTACACAACCCAATGTCCATGTTCCTTAACAACCAGGAATTTTCAAGTGTGCGTCTCCTGTTTCAGAAGAGCGCACAAAACGAACATGTGAGAGATTTTGGAGCAGCAACAGAGATAGAAAGTCACACATGCACTTCTCTTTCAGAGATAAAGGGTAATGCACTGAGCTTTACTCTGTGCTTTGGCTCATGCTTTGGTTAGGGCCTGTTCATAAACCACGTAGACTCATTTTTGAATATCTCAGAATTTTTTTGATTCTAGTAACAAAAAGGCATTGTAGGGGTTCATAGAGGGAAATATTTTATTAAAATTTTAATTCACAAACAAGTTGGGCCGTTTGAAAATAACGGAATACTTTTTAACACTTCAGAAGGTTTTTGTATGGAAACTCTAAGACTTATTTATACACCGTTTTGCTCTATCAGACCCTGCTTTGCATATCGTTACATTACTCATGGATGATTATTTTCATTGTTACTCATGGAAGGTACATGAAATTAACAGTTTGTCAGTGCTCTAATAAAATGCTCGATTCTACGTACATAACTGGGCCCTGTAGTTAATTGCACAAAACCTTATGAAAACATGTGAAGGAAACACAAATTTGTGCAGGTCCAATCTAGAGTGCTGCCTGCCGCCGTGTCTGTTTTTCGCACTTGTGTTTGCACAGAGACGACAAGGGAGAGTGCAATCGTTAATACCCAAGGGATGAGAGCAAATTCGAAATGAGATTCCTATATTCTTCCCCTTCTATTCCTATCCTTTTCCTATTCATCCAGTCAGGTTTAAGATGAAAAAGTCAGAAAAGACGAATTACAAATCTTCCATCAGCTGGGGAACGGGCCATCTCAGCCAACATTCTGGTACCTGATGATGTATTGAATATCAAAATCCTTTCAAAATCTTTATTTATCTTTGTCTTTATAATTTACTTTTTAAGATGAAAGCAAGAGAAGGAGCGAATACCACGGAAGATAATATTGATACTAATACCAAAAGTAAAACCAAAAAACAATCCCAACAGTAGTATGCCAAATGCCAAATTTTGCTATTTTATTACAAAAAATAATAAAGTGTGCATTAAAAAAAATGTTCCGATTTTTCCTGCAATTAGTCCCTCCCAGATCATTAAAAAGTACCAAAAGGATGACGACGTGGTGTTTTGGCCGGATCTAGCGTCGACCCGTTACTCAAATAAAATGCAATTTGATTTGTTAAAAGATCTTGTTCCGTTTTTCTTTACCATTTATCAGAAAATATTAGCTTATTTTTAACGCACTCATTACTTTCCATTTATTATTTTGATATCAAATTTGATATCCAATGGTATCAACGTTTGTAATTAGTGAGTATTTACGCATGATTTTTTTTTCTATTATTTTGTATGCTTAGTCTCTTATGTCATGCTGATCAAAACGAATTTCAGTCATCACGATCGGAATAAGTTATCAATAAGTTAGCCCCCCTGGGCATTGGCAAAACCTTGAGGTAGCTTGATATCTACCAGGTTCCAGGGCTTATCTGGATCTTTACCCAAACGGGAAAGATGCAAACCAGTGTTGCCAGGGGTGATGTGGACCAGAAGTGCATTTGAACCCACTTTTAATTCGACACCTTTCCTTATTTTCATACTATATAGCATTTGCATAATTTCAATTATATTACTGCTATTCAGAGAATCGTCTATTAATTTCAATACTTTTATTATAACTGAGTTTTATTATGGGTCTGCAATTTTCTGGAAAGCATCACCACACAGATTCTACGTTTGGTTTGGCTGTTTTTGGCAGAGGAGCGAATATTTTTGTATACTTGTAGAACGAAAAAAGAAACAATACAAGAATCAGGAAGGCTAGGCTTGGAGCCTGGTAGGGTCACAGTGGAAGCAAATCCGAGTCTCATGGCGACGCAACCTGGATAGTCAGACATCTCGGCCTCTGGTTGGAACAAGACCAACTAGTCGTTCAAGAAAGACCTACGTGGAAGAATTACATGCAGTATCATCTAAAGCGGTATGTTCCCAACAAATCAAAAGCTAATAATAATAACAACAGTGTGGGTAAGTAAATGATTCAACATTTCCAAAACTACATACACAGAATACATACAAACATAACTATATATTAAAAGACTGTCCACAAATATCCACGTCCAACAGAGCAGTTTTTTCCCCGATGAATTTAACGTCAAATACTTTGTTCCATTTGGGAGCGAAGAATTAGGGAGATAGCTGTTACATTGTCACACCTGTACTATATGAAATTGCGCAGATACCAAACATTGCACTGACAAGAATATCTCTAACAATATAATGACACGGACAAGTACAAAAACACGGACTTTAACAAATACCTGGACAACAAAACACGTATACTGACTGATACTGAATCCCAAAATTTTTTAAGAAGACTATTTGAGCTGATTTTGAAAGCCCGGTGTTTATTTGGTCACCATAGACTAATCCTTCCGGCATAATCACTAGAAAATTTTCAAAAACCAACCCCGATCATTGCAATCCTAGGAAAAAAAAAGATACCGCAGTGCTGTAAATAGCCAACATAAGCGCACCATTGCAATTGAAGGTTGTCTAGAAATATCATTCGCTGTATGAATAATGAATATTATGCATACTTTTGTCGCAATACTTCTTGGGGTTGACTTCAGTACTACTAGTTGTCAACATAGACTACATCAAAGTCCTGAATGTCGTCCCTAAGAATTATTGATTGGCAATTTACATGTCCTTTTGAAATCTAGTTACTACTGCATACGGCCTGGAGATGACTTCAGGACTGGGGGTTATTAACTTAGACGGCACTTTGCCCCGGATTATCATCTTTAGGAAACATCAAACAAAGCTCGTGACATCTAGGATAGGGTATTAATTTGAGCTTCCATTTAACGACTGCATAACAAAACATCATCGTGGGAAAATTGAAACTGAAATTTAGAAAAATACTACGGTCCAATACTAATTACTTCAACTAGTGCTCAAGCGGCCAACATAGGCTATTGCTTCTAAGGTATTGGTCGTAGTAGAGGTGACGTTGGGAAAGGGTCTAGTCTTGACAACCAAGCTGTCACGCAGCTCCAGCTAGATACCCTCAAAAAAAAAAAAAATCGTTTTTTTTTGTTCCTAGCTATTTGATTTTTTTCTGATATTTGTATTTGAATGCATCTAAGTACACCAAATTTCACTGTAAAATACTGTTTGTTTGTTCGTACGGGACCCCAGAACAAAAATAAACTATGCACGAGCTTAAGGTCTAAATAATGAAAACACACGTTACAGCACTTTTGAGCAGCTAAAGAGGTTAAAGAGGTTAAGCGCATGAAAATCTTCATACCTAGATTTTTTCTCTTGGGGAGTCAAACTACAAAAACTTGATTTTTTTTTTCATATTATTCGATAGTTTCGAGTTTTTTCAGCTATTTCTACATAAAGTGGTTGTAATACTGGGGCAGTTTGGTCACTATAAAAAATTACGTTGCAAGCGATAAGTATAGAATATTTATTATTTTATTACGGTGCTTTTTGGATTTCATTTCTGACTCGAATCAATTACTCAATTTCAAATGATTATGTTTTGCGAACCACGAAAAAATTAAAATTGTAAATAAATTGTAATATAAGCAACCCAGTCCCATCGATCAATTTTACTAAACGGCATTTTTATTTCAAAAATAAATAAATCTAGAGCAGATTTTTAAATCTTCAGAGTTAAGCAGGTATATTATAAACATATATATATTTTTAATAGAATAGTAAGAAAATTACCAGATTTATACCCTTAAACATATATACAAACAAACAACGTTCAACCAAGATCCTCGACATGTAACTTTAAATTTTTCAACTCACTGTTCCTGTCATCTTATTTAGATTTAAATCATCAAATCTGATCATTTGAACAAGCGATTTGACATTTCAAGACATAGATTACCTGGTTAGGTCTTTGCTAAACATCAACTGCAACATCATGTGCCACCCAATCAGCCTTTCGCTTACATTTGCACCTCCGACCTGTTCAAAGGAAATTCATACCGTTTTATCGGTATCCCGCCATGAGGGGTTGTAGGAACATTCCCAAAGCAATGCATAACAGTGATGAAACAAATCGAAAACTTCCAACATTCAAGACAGCGAAATAGAGAGGTGCAAATTAACACTTCGTCTTGTACTGATCGAACTATTCGAGGGGAGTCAGCGAAAGAAGCGGGAGGAAAATTGTTCTCGCTGAATTACTCCATCCACAAGGAGCGGCAAAGTGCTGTGGCTGTAGCTTTATGAGCTCACCACAAAAGCTTTGTGATAGAATAGAAGAAAAAAAAGGCACGACCGAGTAACGTGACACGGTTCACCTAGAACACGTCTCTTAACCGTACCTAGATGAAACGTTCAGAAACCACAACATCAGTTATGTTATTATACTTCAAAGGTTCACGTTCGGTACGTGGAAAATACTTTTGCAAATTATCTACTTCGTATTTAAAAGAAGAGAGCAGAGCAAAAAAGCAATTCTCAGTTAGCTAAACTGTTGCCTAGTTGCAAGGGCTCTAAAGGTGGTACACAGCCAGAGCTGTTCAAATACGAGAGCTGCACTCATGTTGGAATACCTACTTATGCGTTAGTCACTAATCTTCGGGTTGAAGCTTAGAGTGCACCTTGTTGCCGTTTTGTAGCGTCGAGTTAATGTCTGTATGCGGTTCGGAGCAGTTAAGATCGCTGTTCACAGTAGCAGAAAATACCTGCTGTGCTCTATAACATGTAAGCTTTGGCAAAACACATTTAGAACTTTTCAGATTTGTTACCACCAAGGGAACTCACTAGCTGCTGCGGGCTTGTTCCTGTGGCAAGGTTAGACGAGCGCCACGCGAAAAGATACAATAAAATGTCAAATGCACCTTATGGAAAGGTTTCTTTTTCTACTCCTGCATCTTTGGCTGGGCTAGGTGCAAAACGTTGAGTTGAGAAGTTGCTGGCATGTGATATTCTCAAATAACAACCGTATGCCACACTGTTTGAAGGTGTCAGCATAGTTGGGCTAAAACCGCGAGACCTTTTCGGATACCTACTACTTATACCCACTATGACTGAGATTGTAATTGAAGGGTGCTTTAACAAATTGTTTGCATTTTGTAAAGTTTAAATCTTAATAGGTCAATTTGCGAGCGCAGCAATATGATAGTGATACTCTTGTGAGAGCGATGGGTGAGTCTATTGTGTGTTGCTTGGCAAAGACTTGCGTCATTGTTTGAATCATGCAGTCACGTGAAGCTTATTTTTTGTTTGTTGGAACGGCATGTAGCCTTTGCTTTTTAATTTTCATTCAGGAGGCTAAAAACAAATAAATTGTCAAATACTACTAGCTTAATGTTTTCTTTAAGAAGATTAGACTAGATAGTTTGATCACGTGTAGTATAAATAGTCTATGTTAGTATAAATAGTCTAGTCATATTCTAAACCTACTATTAAACATACTTGCCAAACTAACATTAAACAGGCCTAATACCTCAAATTTACAATTAAATTGAAGATTTTGGTATTATTTTAATCTTCCTTATTTTCCTGTTCCAGGAGCACTAGCCCGGAGCGATAGAAGCGGATAGCTGTCATAAATTCAGCAACAAATAGCCACAAGTAGTCATGGCAATAGTTATTTCAAATGTACAAATGTTTGTTTTGTGTACTTTTGTTACACTTAATTATATTTTCAAAATGCATCACAACAAAATTTTGGTGAATTGCAGCTATTTCTGGAAACTGCTTAATAGCGAAGCCACTAATATAGGATATAACACTCGTTGGCGCCGGTGGTGTAGTGATAAGCGTGACTGCTACATAGCACCCCAGTGGGCCTGGGTTCAATCCCAGTCGAGGTCGGTGGTTTTTCTGAGGCGAACAAATCTGGAAGATATTCAGTGACGGACAATACAATAAGACCAAAGCCCGATTTTCATACAAAAGATTTGTCATGTTTGGAGACTTGTCTTTCACTTTCCCGTGAAGTAATTGAACTGAAATTTTGGCAATAGCCTAGAAAAAACCTGAATTTTCATCTTTAATAAATTCATTATTTTTCATCCATTACTTCAGAAACTACAGACACCACCTACGACAAAACAATAAGACCTCCTTTTGACATCCATAGTGTAGGCCATGTTGATGAGTGTGAAATACAATCTATAGTATACTGATATTAAAATGATCCGTCAATAATCAAAATTCGGATCCTCAAATTCGAGCACCCCTTTATGGAAATCAAAAAGTGGTCATATTGTTTTGTCGTATGCGGTGTCTGTTACTTTGAAAGTGGTGAATGAAAAATGATGGATTTAATGCAGATGAGAATTCAGGCTACTTCTGGACCACAACCGAAATTTCAGCACAATTGGTTCTCGAGAAAATGCAAGGCAAGCCCCCTAACATGACCATTTTGTTTCAAAATCAGGCTTTGGTCTTATTGTATTGTCCGTCACTGTAACACTCAAAAGTTTTTCATGCCACTTGGGAAACGAATATTCTTTTATTTGGTGTTTGACGCTAACGCACTAACGAGCTCTGTTCAGTTTAATACATAAAGGGTGTATTCGATAAAAATGGCACACAGAAAATCTTCTGTAACTTTTGAATCGTATGAGTAAAAAACCTAGAAATTTGAGTAGATCTTATCCATAGTGTATTATTTACATCTGCCAAGTTTCATAGTTATACATTCAGTAGTTCCAGTCATGTCGTCGAAACAAGAAATTGTCCGTGATAATATGTTGTGCACTCACAATCAAAATCCAGGGGCGTCCCCCCGGTGGATTGCTAAAAGGCTTGGAATTGCAAATACAACTGTGTCTCGTGTCATAAGAACCTTCAAGGAGCGTCTGAGTGTGCAAAGGAAGGAAGGGAGTGGTCGTAAAAGTGGTCCAATGGACAGTAAAATGGCCAGGAAAGTCGTACAACAATTCAAGAACCGTCCAAACATGTCAATTGCGAGATGTCGCTAAAAAGTCTAAGGTGTCAGTCGGTTTTGTGCAGAAAACCATGAAGCGTGCTGGGTTACATGTTTACAAAGTGCAAAAATCCCCAAACCGGAATGAAAAACAAAACATCACTGCGAAAACCCGCGCCCGGAAACTTTACACGAAGCTGCTCACCAGATCCGGTTGCATCGCGATGGATGACGAAACATACGTCAAGGCCGACTTCCGTCAGCTTCCTGGGCAAGAATATTTCGTTGCCAAGTTGAAGTTCGATGTTCCGGAGAATGTTCGAAAGAAGAAACTATCGAAATTTGCAAAGAAGTTTCTAATCTGGCAGGCGACTGCGGATGTGGTGAAATAAGTGCTCCCTTCATCACTTCCGGAACAATAAACGGTGCGATTTACACGGAAGAGTGCTTTAAGAAGCGTCTCTTGCCATTCATTAAGAAGCACAAAGGATCAACTCTGTTTTGGCCTGATCTAGCATCCTGCCACTACGCTCGAAACGTATTGGAGTGGTACCGAGCCAACGGAGTCAATTTTGTGCCAAAGGATATGAACCCACCAAATTCACCGGAACTTCGTCCAATTGAAAAATTCTGGGCAATTATGAAAACGGAACTTTGCAAACATCCCAAAACTATAAAAACAGAGCTAGAATTGAAGAAAATTTGGGTAAAAACGACAAAAACACTGGGAAAATCGGTTGTACAAAATTTGATGGGTGGAGTGAAAAGGAAGGTGCGGGCATTCGGGATGGGAGACGAAATTGAATAAAACAAATGTTGTAAATCAAAACTCATTAGTAGTTCTTCATTCCCTGAAAATTTCAAGAAAATCCGATAATCAGTTTAATTTTGATGAGTATATATGTGTGTGCCATTTTTATCGAATACACCCCTTAGTACTCGTCACATTGTACTCAACAGACGGTAGCAGTAATCGCGCAAAATGGTTTTTCTTTTTGAAACTTTTAAAAAAATTTTGGTTGTTGGCCTAGGGGAAAATAAAAAATATAATAAATTAATTTTTGTTTTTCCAATAAAAATTTTTTTTTTTTATTTTTTTATGAATAGTGGAATGTTTTTTTTTTTTTTTCCGGGGTTTTGGGGGGGGTGTAGGGGAAATATTACATATCTTTAATTTCAAGATCAACCAACTGACATATGTAATTAAATTATTATATACAAAATTACAGGGTGAGTGAGATGTACTGTCAGTGAAGTATATCGTCATAAAAATTGAAGTTTGCATGAATTTTTATTTTTAATGTATTTCTTGTTTGGTATATCTTCAACATTTGTCTTAATTGAGTTCAGTTCAAATCATTCTCCCTTTGCCATAATTGCTGGCCGCATGTGTATTTGGAAAATGTAAAATTTGTGTGTATTTGGAAAATATCAGCTGGCACGCATGATATCTTACACAGAAAAAAATAATGAATTTTAACAGGCGTGTACAATTTATACTCGTTTAATTTCAAGCCAAAGGAGGCGTAAACAAATTGTTTGCAATCTTTCATACGCCATACAACAATGTTTGCAATCTTTCATACAACAGGCTAGATTCAGGCGTTATCAGGCTTAAATTTACATGAAAAATCCCATTGTTTTCTGCCAAATCTACACAGGAAAAAATAATGAATTTTAACAGGCGTGTAAATTTTCCCTTCGTTCAATTGTAAGCCAAAGGAAGCGTATGCAACGAAATTATTTGCAATCTTTCAGACGCCATACAACAATGTTGGCAATATTCCATACAACTTACTACATTTAGGCGTTATCTGACTTAAATTTAAATGAAATATTCCATGCATTTCAGCCAAATCTAGCATTCCCTTTATGTGCATTAGGCAACGCAGAAAAATTAAATGTTTCTTTTTATCTGTGTAAGGCATGTTATTCTATATTTTCACCAATCGTTTCTAAAAAGTTTCCACGGTCAGTCTTCGATATTCCCCAGTTTACCCAGCATGTAGCCTCATGCATAGAAGTCGAGAGAACTCAAATCAGGTGAAAAGGCAGGCCATTCTGTGTAGCTTTTGCCTGGTAGGACGGTGCAGATTCTTGTTGATGCATTCTTGTAGTGTTTCTTAACAAAGGGAAGCAAATTGTTCTTCAAAACCTTATCGATGTATTTATTGTTGATTTCAACACCAGGTTCAATGAGCAGCAATGGAACCTTGAATGTTATAGAAAAAATGTCTGCGGAGGGTCCGCAGGTCGCCTTCTACTTGATCGATCCACCTTGCTCGTTGCGCGCCTCTTCTTCTTGTACCTGTCGGTTCGTTTTCGAGAACCATTTTCACAGGGCTGTCGTCCGACATTCTTACGACATGCCCAGCCCATCGTAGTCGACTGATTTTTGCGATGTGTACGATGGGAGGTTCTCCCAGCAACTGGTGCAATTCGTGGTTCATTCGCCTCCTCCACGTTCCGTCTTCCATCTGCACTCCACCGTAGATCGTACGCAGCACCTTCCGTTCAAAGACCCCAAGGGCACGTTGGTCCTCCACTAGCAATGTCCATGTTTCGTGGCCGTAGAGAACTACCGGTCTAATTAATGTCTTGTAGATGGTCAACTTTGTGGTTCGGCGAACTTTGTTCGATCTTAGCGTCCTTCGGAGTCCAAAGTAGGCACGATTGCCAGCCATAATGCGCCTTTGTATTTCTTTGCTGGTGTCGTTATCGGCGGTCACCAATGAGCCCAGATACACAAATTCGTCTACTACCTCGATTTCATCACCGTCGATCTGAACTCGTGCTAGGAGGCTAACATTGTCTTCTCGTGAGCCTCTTCCCTTCATGTATTTTGTTTTTAACGCATTAATCACAAGCCCAATCCTACCAGCTTCAGCCTTAAGTCTGATGTACGTTTCCACCATCGTCTCAAAGTTACGTGCTACGATATCAACGTCGTCGGCGAAGCCAAATAGTTGGACAGACTTCCTGAAGATCGTGCCACTCGTGTCTATCCCAGCTCTTCGAATCACACCCTCCAATGCAATGTTAAACAACAAACACGACAATCCATCACCTTGCCGTAACCCTCTCCGAGATTCGAAGGGACTCGAGAGCGTCCCTGATACTCGGACGACACACATCACTCGATCCATCGCTGCTTTGATCAACCGCGTAAGTTTTTCCGGAAATCCATATTCGTGCATGATTTGCCTTCAATATCATTGCACAGGACAAGAATGATGAAGTTCTAGAGAGAGTACGCAAACCAGCATAAATTTTCCTACATTGTGACATTATATAGTTATCCCATTCGAGGTTTGATTCAATACGGATGCCTTAACTAGTTGCGTGTTCAACAAATAGGTGATAGCTCGGAACCTAGAGCCCTCCATACAAACAAACGCTTGCAGTTCTTTTCTCGTGCAGTATTTTAACGTCTTTCAGCATCTTGGCTTGGTTTGTCATGCCAGGGAGACGACTTCATATCGAACCCATTAACAAATGTGCTGGAACCAACGGCATTAGTTTCCTTCCGAAGAAAGGCGTAATCAGAGATTTACGTAACAGAAATTCTCAACGACACCACCTGGAATTGATACCAGACCCACTGGGATGAGAGGCAATTACACTTACAAACAAACTACCGAAATATCAGCCAAACTTACTGAGTTTAGGTTTGCATTTTAAGTTCAAGTGTCTAGTCTACACGTACATAGCCAGTTCTTGAAAGAATCCTGGAAAATTATAGAAATGCATTTTTGTGAATTACTATACTGCAAGTATTTGCTAAACATCATTTATTTAAAACAAACATCAGTGCAACGTTTTTTAAATTATGTAACTGAACGAAACCGAATGACATAAGACAGCTGATTTTGACGGTGTGTCTTTGTTAACATTTTAAAAATCAAGTTTGTGTTGGAATTGGATTTTTGCAACGAAGTTGTCGAAATGCGAGGCATTTTTTTTCAAAAAGCGATTAATGCTTGTGCACATATGGTGCTCTATTCTCAACATTTCACTTATTCAACTGGCAAAACAGGAAAGTGTGAGTATTGGAGCGGATCGAAATGCCATCCGGAAGTTTTGTGAGGATTGTAGCTTAGCGGACGCACCCAAATGTGGTCGAAAACCAGGATCAATTGACTGAAAGATAGACCGGAAGATCATGATGGCTTTTTCGAATAAAAAAAAGAAGTTCGGTTCGAGATGTTGTCAAAAAGCTGCGTACTTCTAAAAGTAACGTCCAACGTGCTAAGACAAGAATCCATCTAAAAACCTTCAAAAAGCAGAAGATGCCAAAACGGGGTTAAGAGCAGGCTGTAACCATTAAACCGCGGCTCGGAAGATGTATGATAGTCCACTGTGTGAAAAATTGACGTGTATTGTCATGGATGATGAAACTTAAGCAAAATTCGTCTTTAAGATGCTTCCCGGATATCAATATTACACCGTGCGTGTAGGCCAGGATGTCGATGATGTCGACTAGTCAATTTTTACCGAGAAATTCGGTATAAAGGCAATGGTTTGGCAAGCCGTTTGTGACATCAGAGACAATGAAAACTGACCCGTACATCTGGGAATGCTCAAATAGGCGTTTTCTGCCAATGATCAGGAAGCATGATGGCCCAGTATTGTTTTGGCAGGATTTGGCATCTGTACATTATCCGAAAGACATCATTGCATGGTACAACGTCAATAAAGTTCAATACGTGCCGAAAATTATGAATTCTCCGAACTGTCCTCAAGCCCGACCAATCGAAACATTTTGAGCTCTGAACAAAGCATGTCTAAGGAAACATATTATGCAGCAGATTCCATCGTAAAATTTGCGAAGGCCTAGAAAAAAGTGTCTAAAACAATTGCGAAGGAGTCTGTGCAGAGACTGATAAGCAGCGTTAAGGTAAAAGTGCGTTTCGTGGCTTATGATTAACGATAATAAGATTTTAATATATTCTACTGAGAGAGAACATAATGTAAAAATGATTCATGAGACCAAAATTAATTTTTCCCAGTAAAAGCTGGTTCTTATCTTGATTTTTAATCCTGCTTATTTTTATGGGACACCCTTTATACATTTTCTCTATTACAAATCTAATGACAGGGACATACCTTATCAACCGCTTAGTATAGCTACTGATGATACAATAAAATGAGCCGTTGGGAGATTTGTTTGATCTCCTGAGATGGTACATAGGGACATAGGTATACTCCCCCTTAGGGGGCTTCGTGGTCAAGCGATTAACAGCGTCACCCGTCTTTCATGCGATTGCTAAGAAGTGAGGGGTTTCGATTCCTGCTCCAGCCTGTGGTATTTTTTTACAAAATCAAAAATGTTCCTACTGGTACACTAAGTGTTAGGTTAAGTTGTCCGTTGTAATTTGCTGTATGCTCAAGTATGTATACGGTGTTCAATAAGTCTGGATACACCTTCAAACATGTCCAAAAATTGAGAATAGCATACATTGGACACAAGGTGCATTTTATTGAAAATACTGTTTATGCAGAACGTCTACTCGTACTGCTTATCTTTTGGAATGAGCCCCCTTGGAATTTCTTCGTTTCACTCGTATTTTGAACGCGTCGCAAGCGGCACGCACGGACTTCATGGGGAGTTCATCCCAGATTTTAAAGGTGACTTTTTTTCACTGGTCCAAGTTGCTGATTTTGTAATCATTCAGCTTTGACATCATGTTTTGTTAAACAAATAAGTCTAATGAATTTTAATCTGCTGAGCTGGGAGCCTACATATTTAAAATCCGTCAAATTGTCCCAATACCAGGCTTGAACCACATTCGCTTTGTGGGCTGGCGCACCGACCTGCTGGAACACATAATGGTCATATCCGTAAAGTAGTCGTAGACTTGGGGCAACAAACTTCTCCAAAGCACCCGTTTTGTAGTATGAAGCCATGATTTTTACGTATTTCTTTATTAATACCAAAGGAAGTTTAACACGTATGCAAACTATGCCAATCAAACCATCACTGACCCTGTACACTGGAACAGAGTAATGTGGATTTGAGATGCAGGAATGCAAGCCCACAATCGATCATTTTGCACATTGAGAGGCTGCTAAAGCACAAACAGTTTCTTGTACGAAAATAAAAGAAGTCTTGACCAGCGTGCTGAGGGAGAATCACAAGATGACATGAGTTATAAAGCTGTATTAAAAACTACAATTTGTGAAGGGAATGCGTTTTATAGAACTAGAATATACACGTTCACCATAAATCTTTGACTGCATATAAATTTCGATGTCATTCAAATATCAAGGGGTCTGGTTCGATTCAAAGTGCATCTGGGAATCGCATGTTTAGTATCGGAAGCGACAGTGCCATCAAAAGAACAACTCTCTTCGAAAAATTACTGGAACCCTGTGGGAGCATCTCTACAAGATATTCTAACGTTGTACTAGAACGTATTCAGAATCAGCGTCTTCGTATTGCCTCAGGTTGTATGCATTCGACTCATATAATGAGTCATGTAGGCATGTTGGCATCGGTTTTTTTAATTGTCTCTCTGGCTCCTTCCAGGTGTGAACTTATGAAGCTCCAGGTAAAGCCAGTCCGCGTTAAATTCCGGACACATTTCTTTCAGTGTAGATATTGAATTATTTCACCTATCGCTGAAACGTTTCACTTGTATGACAGCTGAAACTCGCCGCTTTTTTTCGTAGTGCAACATGTTTACATTCTTGTTACCTTCAGTAAAATGGCTGGCGTCGAATCAAGTGGACGGGCGCAAACGCATTTTGTACGAATAGCAGCAAAATTCGGTACGCGATCTAGCTAAGAAACTAAAACTACTGACAAGTACCGTATTTTGTGTTTGCATATCATTTTACCAGCGCCTGGTTGTGGATCGAAAGGTTTGAAGTGGAAAAATTCGAAAGTATGCTCCCGACAAATGGACAAGAAGGAGGTAGCCGTTATTGAGAAAAATCCCAAACTTTCTGTATGAAATGTGGCTCGCAAAGTTAAGAAGTCAAAATCATACGTACAAAAAGTGAATCAGTGGCAAAGACTGAAGAAGTACTAAGTAAAAAAGGTACCCAACCGTGATGACAAGCAATATTTCACTGTTAAAGGTCGTGCTTAGGAGCTTTACACCAATTATTTGCAAACATTTTCTTGTATCATAATGGACGACGAAACATGCGTACTCGAAGACTTTCAACAGCTTCTGGGTCTGGTTTTTTACACCCCAATGCAAAGAAATTGATTTGGCAAGCCATATGTTGTTGTGGTCGAAAATCTTAAAGTTTCGTCTCTAACGGCACTATAAATATGGATGTGTACATAAAAGAATGTCAGCAAAAGCGGTTGCTTCCGTTTATCAGAAGCCACGACTCTGCCAGCTCTGATTTCGCTTGATTTGGTCTCTTGTCACTATGCGAAATCCGTCTTGAAATAGTATAAGGTACAAGAGGTGCCAAGAACAGCCAATCCACCTAACTTTCCAGAACTTCACCCAATAGAGAAGTAATGGGCTCTAGTTAAGCGGAAACTTTTCGAAACTAGAAGAAAGCAAATGCCACCGATGATTTTAAGAGACGATGAAGAATTGTCACGGTGGGCATATTTGAGGATACGGTTTTCGCTTCTTCAACAACGACAATTTGGTTCATTTTGATGTTTACGTGAAGCAGGAACTTCATGGAATCCCAGAGCATCATCGTTCTGTAATTGCTCTTGCGATAGCTGTGACGCTGCAAAGTTTGGCCACGTTGATTCCACTAATACGCTCTTCCCTGACGGGTCATTGATAGAGGAGACCGCCGGCTTCTATTTATTTATTTATTTCGTCAACCAATCGTAGTTTACACATTAAAATTTCATTTTATCTCCTCAATGATCGCCTAGAATTTAAATAATGTCTAGGGTTACGACGAGGCATTGTTAGGTCAATTGATTCAAAACGCAAATTGTAGAGAGTTCAGTTCATTCAGTTAATTGGTCCGAATTTCGCATACGGGGTGTGGCAGATAATAATGCAAAAAAGTTCAAACTTGAGCATTGGGTTAATTCGTGTAGCTAACGACTAGTTTCTGTCGAAAGTGTATTTGTTTATGTTTACTTTCCAGTGCTGCATCCAAACATTCTGTTTGTTTTATTGCAAAGTCGTCAAAATGTTCGCAAAAGAAGTGATCACCAGTTTGTTGCTCGACCAGAAGAAGCCGAAAGAGATTGCCAAGGTGGTAGGGTGCCATTTGGCAACAGTTTACCGCATATAAAAGTCCCTGCAGGATGGTCCTAAGCAGCGGAAGCCGAGAAGCGGATATGTTTGGGCATATGTTGAAGCACGAACCTGCAAAACATCACACCCTAGTGTGAATACCATGAAGTCAACCATAACACGCACATGGCAGTCAATGTCGGAGGACTACGTCCGAAAGGCATGCTCTGGCTTCCGGCGTCGGTTCGAGGATGTTAATAATAAAAATGGAGGACACATTGAATAAATATGTTGAAAAGGACTTAATAAAGATAACTGCACTTGAAAATGTTGATATTATTGCTTGAATTAGTTGAAAATGGGATTTGAAAGAAATAGAACAAATTTTCGCATTATTTTCTGCCGCACCCTGTACTCGGTGATTTCAGTTGACCGTAAACATGAACTCTACAAATTCGGTTATGCTCTGGCAGGATTTATGTTGCAGCGCGAAACGACGGTCAAGGACTTGGGGATTCTCATCGACTCTAAAGTGAACTTTGACGACTACGTAGCATACGTCGTGTCTAAGACATCATCGCAGTTAGGTTTCCTGTTCCATTTTATTAAAACATTAAATGATGTGTACTGGCTGAAGTCTCTTTGCTACGCAATCGTCCGCCCTACACTGAAATATTATTCTTTTGTCTGGTCCCCCTATTACCAGAATGAAATCCAGCGTGTTGAGGCCATCCAGTGGAAATTCATTCGATTTGCCCTACGTCATCTCAGGTGGAGAGACCCTGTTAATTTATCCTGCTTTAGCAGTCGGTGCCAGCTCATCAACATTCACTCACTTGAAGGAAGGTATGAAGTGGCAAAAGCGTGTATTATTGGCGATCTCCTGGGAATATTGATTGATCTACATTGCTCGGCAGAGGTCCTAGATGTGAACCTTGGGGAACTCCAAATAATGCATGTACCGGGTATGACTTTTTCACATGTAAACTGACTACTTGCTGCCGATTTTTATATACAACTAGCTGAACCCGGTGCGTGCGCTGCTACGCTTGCAACTAAATGAAAGAAAATTTAAAATAAGTTTTTTTTTCCTTGAATAAGCAGGGGTTAAAACTTCTATCAAAACATGCTTCTTACCCGAGAAATACACGTTTTGTGTTTAAGTAACCTAGACAATTCTCATTTTTGGTAGAAATTTGTGTTTCATTTGTATGGGAGCCCTCCCTTCCAGAGGGTGGTGGTTTCTCAAACCACCATACAATCATTGCCTTTAAGACCCCCCACATGTCAAATTTGGTTCCATTTGCTTGATTAGTTCTCGAACCATCACATTGAGCTCGTCGATTATAATAAAAATTTGAGTTTCATTTGTTTGAAGCCTCCCCCCTTCTTCAGAGAGGGGAGGGGTCTTGAACTACCATAGAAACATTATTGCCTTCAAAACCCCCCATATGCCAAATTTGCTTCAATTTGCTTGATTAGTTCTCGGGTTATGATGAAATTTGTGTCTCATTTGTATGAGAGCGCTCCTTCCTGAGAGAGAAGGGGTCTCAAACAATCATAAGAACCTTTCCCAGCCCCAAAAACCCCTTCATATAAATTTTCACGTTGGTCGGTTCAGAGCTTTCCGAGTCTATAAGGGTCTGACAGACAGACAGACAGAAATTCATTTTTATGTATATAGAAATCTTGCCTCCAAAAACCCCCATATGCTAAAAAGGGTTTCATTTACTTGATTAATTCTCGAGTTATGCAGAAATTTGCTTTTTATTTGTATGGGAGCCCCCCCCCCCCCCTTCAAAATGGGGAGGGGTATTGAACTGCAATAGAAACATTTCTTGCCTCCAAAAACCTCAACATGCCAAATTTGGTTTCATTTGCTTCATTGGCTCTTGAGTTATGCTAAAAATTATGTTTCATTTTTATGGGAGTCTCCCCTTCCAGAAGGCGGAGGGTTTTTCTATCCACATTAGAAACATTTATTTCTCTCAAAAACCTCCACATGCCAAATTTGGTTCCATTTGCTTTAATTTTTATCGAGTTATGCAGAAATTCGTGTTTCATTTGTATGAGAGACCCTTTTTTCAGTGAGCGGAGGAGTCTCAAACCACAATAGAATCATTTTTTGCCTTCGAAAACCTCCACATGCCAAATTGGGTTCCATTAACTTGATAAGTTCTCGAGTTATTCAGAAATTTGTGTGTCATTTGTATATGAGCCTTCCTTTCAGAGAAGGGAGGGGCTCGAGTCAACTTAGAAACATTTCTTGCCTTCAAAAACCTCCACCTGCCAAATGTGGTTCCATTTACTTGATTAGTTCTCGAGTTATGCAGAAACTTGTGTTTCATTTGTATGGGAGCACCGCCCCTCCCCCCTACCAGAGAGAGAAGAGGGGTCTCAAACCACCGTAGAAACATTCATTGCCTTTAAAATCCCCGCAAGCCAAATTTGGTTCCATTTGCTTTATTAGATCGGGTCGAAGTTAATGATTCAGGAAGAGCCCCTCCCAGTACCGAAGTGGTCCTTGGGGCGTGTGGTACCCGAGCAGAAGCGAATAACTTGTTAAAACTGGCCTTGGTATTTATGAGCTCAGATTAAGAGGTAAAATACCTCAGGATAATACCATCAAATTGTTCCCACAATTTCATGCGAATACCGAATTGAGGTAAGACAATACCAAAATAATACCTCTTAGGTGACCAGATACTTACCCAGGTATCCGGAATATCAAGTTTAGTTATTCTAGAGACATTTTGCTTGCAATTCTTAGGTATTTTGCTTAGGTATTTTACCTCTTAATCTGAGCTCTTTAATACCAAGGCCAGTTATCAAGATCAAAATTAGGTATTCATATCGCTTTTGTGTTCTGCTCGGGTACCCGAGCAGGAACGAATAACTTGATGACTGAGCCATTTGGTATTTATAGATAGCTCAGATTAAGAGGTAAAATACCATTTGAGAAACTAATACCATTCAAATTAGGTTAACCCTTATAATAAAGTTGCGCAGAATACCAAATTGAGGTAAGACCATACCAACCCGAGCAGAACACAAAAGCATATGAATACCTAATTTTGATCTTGATAACGGGCCTTGGTATTAAAGAGCTCAGATTAAGAGGTAAAATACCTAAGCAAAATACCTAAGAATTGCAAGCAAAATGTCTCTAGAATAACTAAACTTGATATTCCGGATACCTGGGTAAGTATCTGGTCACCTTAGAGGTATTATTTTGGTATTGTCTTACCTCAATTCGATATTCGCATGACATTGTGGGAACAATTTGATGGTATTATCCTCAGGTATTTTACCTCTTAATCTGAGCTCATAAATACCAAGGCCAGTTATCAAGTTATTCGCTTCTGCTCGGGTCGCTTCTGCTCGGGAAAATAGTACCTCTCAGGTATTCCCAGGTATCCGAAGTAACAAGTTTTGTTATTCGAGAGATATTTTGCTTGCAATTCTTATGTATTTTGTTTAGGTATTTTACCTCTTAATCTGAGCTCTTTAATACCAAGGCCAGTTATCAAGATCAAAATTAGGTATTCATATGCTTTTGTGTTCTGCTCGGGTAGACATTAATCCGGGAGCAAATGGGATGGTGCTTGTAGATTCTGTTTGGTTGCCTTCGGGAACCATAATGAAACGTACCATTTCCAAGCTGTGTATACTTCCAATCGAGGATAATCCTGCGCTACCTTCCCCCCCCAAAAGGCGGTCCTGATCACATCAATGTCTCAGGTCACCTGGTCACCTCAGGATCTGGTCACCTCAATGTCGCAGGAGCAGCGAGGCCAATTACTGACACAGTCTCAAGCGGAGACAAAGAATAAATGTTGAAATGTTATTCAAGGTGGCCGGTGTGTTAGTGAGGCCAGTATAAACTTCACATACATAATAGCCTATGTTAAAATTAAAAGCCTACTCATAAATAATCCACATTCCTTATGTAAATAATCCACATTCCTTATGCACCACCCTAGTACCCGTAAACCTCCTCAATCTACAATAAAGTTACTTATATGCAAATGACCCGGAGCTGGCACAATAGGCTTTATATTGCGCTCTTGTTATCTTCTCTGTTGGTAAGATAGAAGTAGACAGTTGAATCGAGATAAGAATTTGGAGTAGATATCTACCCGGTTAATGATCTGGACGTGGGTGCGTTGCTGTCGGTTAAATGAAGTTTTGCATAGATTAAAGCTAAGTGTTGATTTTTAAGAGGAAAAGGTGTCCCAGTTTGTTTGACTTTCTCGCAATATTACCGTATCGGCGGAGTCGTGTATTTCCCGCGGGTGTCTGCGTAGTGCTTCATTGCTCGAATTGAACAGGGTCCTAAAACGATCTGTTTTAGTTGAAATAAATTCCCGGTGGAAATGTGAATGTTTTTCATTCACTCCACGATATGTAAATAAAATTTCACCCACATACGTCAAGTTGGTCACTCGGAGTCATTTCCTGTTAAACTATTTAATTGAGGATTTTTAAAAGTGAATTTGGTTCTATTTATTAAGGAATTATCACGAAGAGAATTGATTCGCAAAATTCGAGTTTTCATCCGATTGCCATCAAATTTTCAGGGATTGAGAAATAACTATTAAACTTTCATTTTACCATTTTACTCGTATTTTATTTACAGTCCATACGCAAATGCCCGCACCTTGGCCTTAACCCCGGCCATAAGATTCTGCACAACCTGTGAATCAACCGTTTTTTGCATGTAAACCCATACTTTCTTCAGTTCCTCGACTGTCTTCACTACCTTAGGTCGTTTAAGAAGGTGCTGCTTTATAATCGCCCAGTACTTCTCGATGGGGCGGAGCTCCGGAGTGTTGGGAGTGTTGATCATTTTCGGCACGAAATTGACCTTATTGTCCGCATACCACTTCAGCACGTCCTTGGAGTAGTGGCATGAGGCCAAATCCGGCCAGAAGATTGTTGGGACGTTGTGGACCTTCAGGAGAGGAAGCAGCCGCTTCTGGAGGCACTCTTTTATGTACACCTGTCCGTTCATCGTGTCCTGGGTCACGAAAGGTGCACTCCGCTTCCCGCACGTGCAGATGGCTTGCCAAACCAGGAATTTCTTCGCAAATTTGGAAATCTTCTGAGTGCGGACATGCTCCGGAACGCTGAACTTATCCTTGGCCGTGAAAAACAGGTTGCCGGGGATCTGTTTGAAGTCGGCCTTCACATATGTTTCGTCGTCCATGATGCTGCATTCAACTTTCGTCAGCATGTTGAGGTAAAACTTCCTGGCACGGGTTTTGGCGGACTTGTTCTGCTTCTCGTCGCGATTAGGGGCCTTTTGTACCTTGAACGTTCGAAGCCCAGCCTTATTTTTGACCTTCTGGACAAAACTTCGGCTTAGGTGCAGCTTCTTAGCCACATCCCGAACGGAGGCGTTCGGATTTCGGTTGAAGGCCCCAACTTCGTGGTTGTGATTTTTTGGTGTGTTGTACGGAATACTTTTTTCCTTCACTTCTGGGCTTCCGATCGGTGGTCAACCGTTCCTCGAACCGCTTAATCACTCGCGACACCGTGGAATTCGCGATTCCCAACGTTTTAGCGATGGAACGATGCGAGAGATTCTTGTTCTCGTGATGAATGCGCAAGATTTTATCACGCACGAGCTGTTCTTTCGACTCCATTTCCGCGAGTTTTGATCACAGGACTTTAAAACTTGCAGAATGTAAATAATGCACTATGAACTAAATCCACTCAAATTTTCATTAAATTCTACCCAACGGTTACAAAGTTAGAGCAATTTCATAGTGTGGCAATTTCATCGTGGATTTGACCGTGGGGGGGGGACATTGCGCTGGCGTTGCTCGGGCGTTGACGAGTCTTTCGAGATGCCGGGGGACCTGCGGGTGGCTGGGACCTTGTGGGGGGGTAGGGTGAGGGCGCGGCGGGGGGGGGGAGGTGGTGCCTGGGGGGCCGGGGGGGGGGGGCGGGCGCGGATGGGAGGGAATCGTGCGGGTGGTGTTCGGGTGGGTGGTTGTGGGGGGTGGGGTGCGGGGGGCGGGTGGGAGGTGGGGGGGGGGGTGGTGGGGCGGGGGGATAGGGGGAGTATGGATTTTTGGGTGTTTTCTGGGGGTTGCGGGTTTGGGGTGATTGAATGTGGGTCTTCGGTTTGCTTATTTCGATACCAATACCACACTAGCTTACGATTGGAATGGGGCAAAACGAATTATATTAGATATTGTGGCTTTGGCAAATATGTGTTCCGTAACAAAATCACGGCATTAAATAGAAAAGTCAAATAACATGTATCAAACGCACATTGCCTTGCTAAGATCCCGATGTGCAACATGTGTTCATTAGTGAAAGTTGATCGACACCGGAAGCTGTTTCCTCCTGCCCTACTCCTGCTTCTCGACAAATCAATACAACATACACTTCAGACTATTCATGCCAAATTCACACCGTAAATTTCTGCAAACAACGCGACAACTCGTCAACTTCCACCGATATTGATTATTTTCATTCCAAAGAAGATTTTCTCCCCCACCCTTAGAGAAGTCCCTTCCAATAAAAAAAGAAAACTTATCCGGCGAAGAAAAGTTCGCATTACTTTTTATTCCACACTCGAAAAGTTGTCCTGATCCGTCAGGATTTGGGTTCGATAAAGTTTGGCTGCGCGGCTGGGAGATAGGGTAACAACACCCACGTCACGTGTCGGAGAACATTTGTACTTTTCCTTTCTCGTTTCGTCGTTTCCTGCTTTCCAATCACTTTCACTCACTTGTCGTCTCAAGTCTGGAAATCCTGCTATATATCCTAGCTTGCTTCTACTTAAGCATCCATTTTACAGATTGTATGGGATTGTTGCACGAAAGTATTTGGTGGACCCCAGAGAAATTAAAGAGGAGAGTCCTTTTTGCAGCACCGAAGAAATATACTTAATCAATATTTCGGGGAAATCCAGCAATGAAAGTTTGCCTCATACAATCGCAGAATGTCCCGCCTGGGTTCCGTCAAATTGCCTTTGTATAGCAAAGCTTGATGGATTCGGACGTCTCATACAAATATACATTTTTTTTATGTGGGCCGACAAAGGAAACTTCCTCCATCCAGGCACGCTCAGGGGCTGTTTCCGATGCGGAGGAAGTTGAGTCTGATGGGCGCTAACAAGAACTGTCAGCAACGGTCTCGTGGCATTCGATGTTGTGGCGTACCATAGCGTGTAGCTGTCTCATTATCGAAAAAATAGGTTTGCCCTTCCCTTCCGCTTGCTGGGAGACGACGAGGCAGTCCAATTCCGCAACTCAAGGTTCCAGGTCCAGTAGTAAACGTCATCCTAGCTACCACGTCATCGTCTTCACCGTCGGAGTGGGTGTGAGAAAATCGACATCTAACACTCTTGAGCTACGTCAAGCAAGCATTCTTTGTGTATTTGCTATAGTGAATTTTGACGCAAGTAATAAACAAATAGCGGTGAGAACAAAGCGTCTTCTGGGTGGAGCTTCGATGGAAAGGTGGTTATACATTTGTCTGTTGAAAGAAGTTTCACTTTGTTCTTGACGGCAATGGCATTGTGTTGTTTTTGCTGAATCATTTAACATTATCATTGGCTGTATTATCAAATTGATTCCAAGGATGAACCACACATGTGAGATAGTCATTGGTGCAGGATATTCTGAAACTGATGCAAATGAACTGAGCTCCTAATATTGAAAGAAGATTTTTTGAATTCTCTCGGCATTTGAATGTCGGAATTTGAATGGAAAATTACCCTTCTTGTCAACGAATTACGAAATTTATCTGCAGAATAATATCAGTCCTTCACTTAACACCTAATTAAATATGTTTATGTGTAAAAATATCTTATATGATTGAAAAAACTCTTCAGTTTGATTTTTGTCATTGTTAAGTCAAAAGAGTTGCAATGCTTATTGTATGTTACCATTATCTGATTTATAGCTCCAAATTTGAAGGAAGGAATGTAAAAATTAGGTTTTGACACAAGTTGTTCTGAATCCAAGAGATGCGAAACGATATCGTTAGCGAATGAAACCTTTAAGAATTCACGACGCTTTTTTAATGTTTGGATGTTGATGAGCATACAGCGTGCTTCATAAGATCGAAGTGGTAACATTATCCAACCTTACCCAGGTAACCAACAAGCATTAGCACATGCAGTATATCAACCCTAAATCTGTATTTCAGACCCTAAATCTGTATTTCAAGCATTATATTAGCATTATATGAGCATCTTGAATGCATGTAACCTGTAATAAGCATTTCGAATGCAAATTAGCATTAATGAAGCATTATCATAGCATTGCAGTAAAGCAGCCGTATATTGGGCCAAAAGCGGCATTTATGTTGCATTTAAGGCGACTTAATTGCTTATAGACTACCGCTAAGACGCTTTGTAACTGCTTATTGGTTACCTGGGTATTCACGAAGAGCAAATAACAAGAAAGAAAACCGGGAAGACCGTAGAGTAGGTGAAGACGCTACGGGGCTGAGCTGCAAGCAACCCGGCGGGTCCACGGGTCGCGGATGGTGGGGTTCCATCAGATATGATGGACAGCTAGTGAATACACGAATAAGTAGCCCCGGACGAGCGGCGGGGACTGTTTAAGATGTGGGGGGACTGAGCAGTTGTTGGACTCTGTTGAGTTGCTTCCAAAAACCCACAAATATCCGAAAGCAGCCCTGACAAAAGCGAGCCACCCGCTTTTTAAAAATAAGGGTAAAAGTCCAAGCCTTCACCCATTTGAGCGCCTGTTCTCCATGTTAGGGGGGGCTCAAAACAGCGTCTGTTCTCCATGTTAGGAGCGGCTGAGTAACCGTCTTGTTAGTGCGCCCAGGACAAAAGCCGAAAGTCCTGATGGTGCTTGGGACTGTTAAACAACAGCATCACGATGGTCCTCCTGCGAGATAGTGGGGTTGGTTGTGGGCCTTGCGAGCCGACACCATTAAAAAGGAATTGCAACGAATAATACACAAGGAAGAAATTCGAACCGGAACAATGGACCTAGGCTACGAAATAACAAGAATTGTTTTTGTTTTGATTCTAATCGTTCTTGATGAGTATTTGAAAAAGTTGACCTAACTATCAACAATCAATGAGCAACTAGCGATTTGAAATTGGTTCACTAGTTCCGAAGCACACCTTGCAGTCTGCACCTTGCCACGTACTCTGGCGCTTTTTAGTACCTTTTGGTACAAGTATCTTTGTTTTTGTTTAGATTCGCTATGTTATTTTGACAGAAAATTTGAGAGTGTATTGGTGTGAGTAACGTTATAAGGGGCGAATCATTAAGCTTGGGACCGGTGTGCTAGTACTTTCTGAGCCAAACAAAATATTCGTTTTCTTCATGACTATCCACCCACTGTAACTATGCTGCAGTATTCTAGTACTTACCTCACCTATGAAATATATTGTGATTTTATTGTATATATAAAGGGTGTCCACGATGAAATTGCCACACTATGAAATTGCTCTAACTTTTTAACCGTTGGGTAGAATTTAATGAAACCGAAATCCGAACGCCTCCGTTCGGGATGTGGCTAAGAAGCTGCACCTAAGCCGAAGTTTTGTCCAGAAGGCCAAAACTAAGGCTGGGCTTCGAACGTTCAAGGTACAAAAGGCCCCTAATCGCGACGAGAAGCAGAACAAGTCCGCCAAAACCCGTGCCAGGAAGTTGTACCTCAACATGCTGACGAAAGTTGAATGCTGCATCATGGACGACGAAACATATGTGAAGGCCGACTTCAAACAGATCCCCGGCAACCTGTTTTTCACGGCCAAGGATAAATTCAGCGTTCCGGAGCATGTCCGCACTCAGAAGATGTCCAAATTTGCGAAGAAATTCCTGGTTTGGCAAGCCATCTGCACGTGCGGGAAGCGGAGTGCACCTTTCGTGACCCAGGACACGATGAACGGACAGGTGTACATAAAAGAGTGCCTCCAGAAGCGGCTGCTTCCTCTCCTGAAGGCCCACAACGCCCCAACAATCTTCTGGCCGGATTTGGCCTCATGCCACTACTCCAAGGACGTGCTGAAGTGGTATGCGGACAATAAGGTCAATTTCGTGCCGAAAATGTTCAACCCTCCCAACACTCCGGAGCTCCGCCCCATCGAGAAGTACTGGGCGATTATGAAGCAGCACCTTCTTAAACGACCTAAGGTAGTAAAGACAGTCGAGGAACTGAAGAAAGTATGGGTTTACATGCAAAAAACGGTTGATTCACAGGTTGTGCAGAATCTTATGGCCGGGGTTAGGGCCAAGGTGCGGGCATTTGCGTATGGACTGTAAATAAAATACGAGTAAAATGGTAAAATGAAGTTTAATAGTTATTTCTCAATCCCTGAAAATTTGATGGCAATCGGATGAAAACTCGAATTTTGCGAATCAATTTTGTGTGTGGCAATTTAAACGTGGACATCCTTTATTGGGAAGATGTACCTATATTAATCTCATCACCTTGCAATTAATCCTACTTGAAATAAAACGATACACACGTGACAGGATTAGTTAGTAATGTTTGTTGTAGTTATTTAACTTAAGCAAACATTATTAGAAAACGAAACCGATCTTTCAACTGCCCAATTGTTTGATTCATAACTCCGTTCTCGTTCTGCTTTCGACTGGGACGGTTGATTTATTTGTTCGTTAGCGAGATAGCCTTTTTTCTCCAGGAGGAAATAACCGTGTTAACTTTTTTAGTCATAACTTTATCAATCGTATATTGAATAGCATTGTATTTATGGAAAATGTAATGCACTAACATAGATAGTAATATTTACATCGATGTCTCAAAATGTCGTCCTCTTGCTTCTACACACGCCTTCAATCGCTCAGGGAAATCATCGACAATGGACCTTAGCAGGCTCTGGACTCAAACATGGACAAGGCGGAGTAATCCATTGGATTCAGATCAGGAGAGTTGAAAGGCTATTAATCTTTGGTCGAATATTTCAGGAAAAGCCTGTTACAGAGTTGCAGCGTCCTTTTTGCTCCATGTTTTATTGCGCAATCTTGTTAAAACTACCATTTGTTCTTATCAAAATGTGTACGTATCTATGGAGCTACAGTGTCAACTAGAAACTTCTGGTAGACTGATTGGTTGATTTTGACGCCTTTCTCAATGAATATTAAGGGGCTTTAACCAGAAACAGTAAATCCTACCCAAACCATCACCGAGGCTGGATGATGTGATCTGGCTATATTCATACGGTTAGAAGAACCCTTCTGCAAAAGCTGGCGTTCGTCCACAGTAAAAAAATCTCATCGGTGAATAAAATTGTACAAAACAATAGCTTTGCTTTCCGGTACCTATTGTCTTTCATCCTTGAAGGTAGTGGTTCTTTGAACATTTATCAGAGCTTAATCCTATATCCTCATGAAGAATAGTTCGTACTTAGTTGGGGTCGATTTTCAATAACTCCGTCATTTTTCGAATTAACCGTCTAGAACTTCGATTTACCCTTCGACGAAGTATACATCGGTTCTGAGGGGTCCTTCCAGTATTTTACTGCCTCTTCCTGAACGATCCTCCAAATTTCCAAGCTCATTGTATCGTTTCATAGTATCTCTAACTGTTTATATTGGCATTTTCAATGTCCTAGCGATAAACACACGGAAGTTTCCTTACTTATACAGCTCTATCACCGCACTTCATAATGGATTTGGCTTCATTGCGACACTACGCGTGAACAAATTCCAATGACATATTGTACTTTTGTTTGTAAGTAGAAAAGGTAAAATAAGATATAGGTGGGCTATCCCAATTATGCTTTGAGAGAAAAAAAAACACGGATAATACTTTTTAACCCTGTAAGGCATGGTCATCAACATCATCAAATTCCATTGTTCCATCAGCCCAGTCTCTTTTGTTGTAGCAGCAATGTGAGAGTTAAAAACTACTGTGCGATTTACCTTCAGCAATAGAGCGGACAAACTAGCCTTAGGTGAAATGGCTAATTTAATCGAAGGCTTGGATCAGCCTTGGTGAAAACACCAAACCGTTCTGCACGAGAGCCGAACTTGGCTGCAAACACACCACCATGTGGCTATAATTTACCACTTCAGTTTCGTGCTTATAGATGAACCCGCAACGCAATGTACAATGTGTACACGCTCGTGTTTGGCTTTAGACACCTTGTCTTGATTTTTGGGAAAACACACGAGCCGAGTGGTTACGATCACAAGAAAGCTCTCAACATACACCCAGTCTGACACTGGTTACCACGGATAGGGCATTGCTCGTCGGATGATTCAAAAATTTGATAATTTGACTTACTTATGGGTTTGTTTTCTTGGCTGTTGGGTGACAGGCGCATAAGTTGATTGAGTTTAACAAGCAAGGCATGGGTAGAAATAAAATAAATTAACCACGCGTGTATTCCACAATCGGACACAATCGGTAACACTGTGGCTGTGGTGTTTGCCGAAACATCATAAACGATGTCCGAAACCAAAACACGAGCACTTGGTGTTGTACACACCGCGTTGCGTGTAAGTTTGGAAGCACGAAGTCAAAGTGGTGAATTTAATTCACGCGCTAGCGTGGTAAAAAATAGCTCGGCGTGCAGTGTAGTGTTTGAACATGGCTGCCTTGGATGCGTAGTTGGATGAAACTGAAGCTGCATAGCAAAGGAAAATCCCCTCCTCGTCAAGTCAGAGACGTGTTAAGTCAAGAGCGGTCGATGTTGCACGCGTTGACCGCCAACTCGGAAGAACTGATATTCCATTATGGGAAATGTAAAAAAAGGTAAACATGTCGCAAACCCAGGATCTTATCAGCTATGTACGAATATACGATATCCCACCAGGGGTAATGCATCAGTAGAATTGCATAGCTAGAATTGCAAAGGAACAAGAAGAAGCTTACGTTAAAATGTAAATCTAAAACGATTTAGCCGTAAAAATAAATAAAATGGTTAAAAAAATGGATATTATAACTGAATATCTTTATAGAGCCTAGCATGGCGTTTGACTTTTTGGTCATAGTATTATACAGCAATTCCATAGAAAAAAGATAAAAGATCTCTCAGAATTTTATAATGATTGGTAATTTTGTTCTTTATCGAAAAATATTCCACCCATATTTTTTTATTTCGTTATTAGGGTCGTCGTTTCTGCGTTTGGTGGTCCCAAAAATTGACATTTTTCAAAAATGCTTGTTTTTTTTTTTTCAAAATATCAAAACTTTTGAACCACGGCCAATTTAATCTACTTAGTACGCAAATAAAAGGTAAATAAACAAACTTCAAAAAAAAAAATAATAGAAAACACCTCTTTTACTGGAACATTGATTGAAGGGTCTCCACAGTTAAATTGCATCACTTTCAATAAGCTGTAACATTTTGCCCTTTGGGTTGATTTTGGGTGAAATGACCTCAGCGTGTATTGTTTACACTGCGTGAGTTTCGTTGCGAAATGTGTCGTAGTTTCGAAAATGGAGCCGAAGGAACAGCAAGTGCGCGAGAACATTTTGCCCACGCACCTCGGTAACCCACTTCTTTCGCACCGAGCCATCGGAAATATATTGAAAATTCACCAGTCTACAATGTCTCGTGTTATAAAACGTTTTGGGGAACGTTTACCTGTCGATCGGAAGAAGGTGATTGGTAGAAAAAGTGTTCCGTACTGTGTGAAGGATCACAAGCGAGTAGTTGCTGCCTTTAAACGCAAATCCAACTGTTCCGTTCGGGATGTAGCGAAAAAGTAGCACTTGACTAAAAGTTTCGTGCAGAAAGCCAAGAAACGAGCCAGGCTCCTTTCATTCAAAGTTCAGAAAGCTCCAAACCGCAATGAAAAACAGAATAGGACAGCTAAAACACGTGCGCGTAAGCTGTACACACAAATGTTGACGAAACCACACTGCTGCATCATAGACGATGAAACACACGTAAAAGCGGACTTTAAACAAATTCGTGGCAACCAGTATGTGACTGCGAAAGACAAGTTTGATGTTCCAGAGTCTCTCAGGAAACAGCAAGTATCAAAGTTCCCCAAGAAATTTATGATTTGGCAGGGAATTTGTTCGTGTAGTAAACGGAGCAAGCTTTTCGTGACAAATTCAACTGTAAATGGTCAAAGAATGAATGCCTGAAAAAACGATTGTTTCCGTTTCTCAAAAAACACAATGTTCCTACAATTTTTGGGCCAGACCTAGCCTCTCATCACTACTCCAAAGATGTTCTGGAGCGGTACAAGACGAATGGTGTCAATTTCGTGCTGAAGGATCTTAATCCCCCAAACTCTCCAGATTTGCGGCAAATTGAAAAATATTGGGCTATAATGAAGCATGAACTTCGTAAACATCCTAAAATGGTCGCTACAGAACAGGAAATGTTGAAGTCATGATTCATGGAAAAAAAAGTCAGTGCAAGCGTTGTACAAAATCTTATGCGTGGTATTAAGAAAAAAGTTCGGGCTTTTGGATTTGGTAAAGAAATACAGTGAAATAAAAAATACTTAAACCAAGATTATACATTGTTTTCATTTTATTTCCTGAATATTTCTTGACAATCGGTTGAGAGACTTGTTTTTGAGGACGAGTTTAAAGTGATGCAATTTAACTGTGGACACCTTTTATAAAAACATGGTTTCTTTTAGTTTTTCAAAGTTTTCATGGTCTCTGGACCAAAAAACTTACTCGTTTTTATATTTTCTCTTGAAAGATTGGACATATTAACATAATTTATAAAAAAATTAGGGGTGTTTTTTTTTTTGTTTTTGGGAATTTTTTTTATTTTTTGTTTTTTGGGTTTTGAGGGGCAAGACAGCTCCTTATCGCGAGTATTTTCAGAGTTGCTTTTGAGGTACCTCGAGTAACTGACGTTGCTCAGCAAGCGAGCACTCTTATTTGTTTTCTCGCTGTTTTTGCACAGCAGCTGTCAAACCAACCACCGCTACATGAGCTCTCGTGTGCGAACAATTGGACACGGACAATTTTCAATATAACTATTTTTCTCTATTTACCTAACACTGATTTTTAAAATAACCTATTTTCGCTCAAATTACATATCTTATATGCTCGTACAGTTTGATATCGTATTTACTACTATTCATGTGAACTTTTTCGTTAAGAAGTTATTTCAATGTCTCCATCAAGTCATACGTTGAATAAACCCATCAGTTTTGGTTTGACCTGCTATTTGCTATTGCAGCATCATTCCGCCAGACGGTCAGACTATCAACTGGTGCTGTGGAACAAGGACAGGAGAAGAGACAAACGAGCTCAGCCGCTGCACTCCGAACCAAGCTTCATGCTTCGCAGAATCCATGTTAAGCCAATTAACAATCCATTAACATCCTTATGATACCTGATCATTGGATTCCGTAAAGCCGGCCGTATCACGTATCACATATTAAATAACCCTAGAACCCTCATGGTCGTGGAACAGGGCTCTCTGTTGTTCCATCTTCTAAGTACTTCCATTAGCAGAATGTCCACAATTTTTCCAAACAAATTAGAAGTCAACTTTTTAAAACCCTGGCAACCGATAAGAAGCGATGAAAATTGATTCATATTGAGTTACTCGCGAGTTACTCGGTGCATCAATGCAACTCAAAGTATAGCTGTCTCACCCCTAGGGTTTTGCTGACTATCCTTCTATGCGTTGTCATTACTTGAAGCAACTTACCAACCATGCGTCTCCATCAATCAGAAGTTAGTTTTATAAGTTCATCTAGCTATTTTACTTACCACATAAATTATTGCTTACGATTATTTTACAGTTTCACACATGTTTCATTGCTGGAGAACGAGAATCGTTTTACGATAATAAACATTTCATCCTTAGGTTTAAAACAATGATATGATTGGGTCCCCAAGTTTTTTTTCACGCGAGCATAGCGGTTTTTCAATAGAAAAGAACATTGTTTTGTAAAGGGTGTCCACGATGAAATTGCCACACACAAAATTGATTCGCAAAATTCGAGTTTTCATCCGATTGCCATCACATTTTCGGGGATTGAGAAATAACTATTATACTTCATTTTACCATTTTACTCGTATTTTATTTACAGTCCATACGCAAATGCCCGCACCTTGGCCTTAACCCCGGCCATAAGATTCTGCACAACCTGTGAATCAACCGTTTTTTGCATGTAAACCCATACTTTCTTCAGTTCCTCGACTGTCTTTACTACCTTAGGTCGCTTAAGAAGGTGCTGTTTCATAATCGCCCAGTACTTCTTGATGGGGTGGAGCTCCGGAGTGTTGGGAGGGTTGAACATTTTCGGCACGAAATTGACCTTATTGTCCGCATACCACTTCAGCACGTCCTTGGAGTAGTGGCATGAGGCCAAATCCGGCCAGAAGATTGTTGGGACGTTGTGGGCCTTCAGGAGAGGAAGCAGCCGCTTCTGGAGGCACTCTTTTATGTACACCTGTCCGTTCATCGTGTCCTGGGTCACGAAAGGTGCACTCCGCTTCCCGCACGTGCAGATGGCTTGCCAAACCAGGAATTTCTTCGCAAATTTGGACATCTTCTGAGTGCGGACATGCTCCGGAACGCTGAACTTATCCTTGGCCGTGAAAAACAGGTTGCCGGGGATCTGTTTGAAGTCGGCCTTCACATATGTTTCGTCGTCCATGATGCAGCATTCAACTTTCGTCAGCATGTTGAGGTACAACTTCCTGGCACGGGTTTTGGCGGACTTGTTCTGCTTCTCGTCGCGATTAGGGGCCTTTTGTACCTTGAACGTTCGAAGCCCAGCCTTAGTTTTGGCCTTCTGGTCAAAACTTCGGCTTAGGTGCAGCTTCTTAGCCACATCCAGAACGGAGGCGTTCGGATTTCGGTTGAAGGCCCCAACTACGCGGTTGTGATTTTTGGTGTTGTACGGAATACTTTTTCCTTCACTTCTGGGCTTCCGATCGGTGGTCAACCGTTTCTCGAACCGCTTAATCACTCGCGACACCGTGGAATTCGCGATTCCCAACGTTTTAGCGATGGAACGATGCGAGAGATCCTTGTTCTCGTGATGAATGCGCAAGATTTTATCACGCACGAGCTGTTCTTTCGACTCCATTTCCGCGAGTTTTGATCACAGGACTTTAAAACTTGCAGGATGTGAATAATGCACTATCAACTAAATCCACTCAAATTTTCATTAAATTCTACCCAACGGTTAAAAAGTTAGAGCAATTTCATAGTGTGGCAATTTCATCGTGGACACCCTTTAATCATGCTCTGAATAATAGTCGTACTGTATTTTTAAACCTTATCTTCGAAGTGGCCCATATATGTAGTTCTTTTGCCGTAGTTATGAGATGGCCTTGTAATCCTCCTCTTGTTGCATTGCGTTTCAATACTCCTCCCCTTGATTTTCACCGATTTTTCTGTTGAATTTTAAAATTTATCTCTTTTCTCGTCATACCCTATAAAAATAGTTTTTTTTTTAAATAGTTGATAATTTTCGTTTGTGTAATAAAAAAAACATTACCGGAAAGGCAAATCAAACTTCCATATATGTATCTTTTGACAGAATGTATCACAACGCCCAGCTCTTTTGCAAATCTATGACTTTTGTAAACATTTACAAATTCATTATGGAATGATATGTTTTTCGCCGGTCACTGTATTTCACGGATCGCTTAAACGTGGCACAACATGTTTGAATTCTTGTTGCAATTGGTAAAATGACTTCGAATAAAGTGGAAGTGCGCAAACGCATGTGGAACGAAAGGCAGCAAAATCTGAAATGGTCAGTACACAATCTTGCCGAAAAAGTAAAACAACCTAAAAGTACCATGTTTAGTGTTTGCAAATTATTAGACCAGCACTTGACTTTGAATCGGAAGGTTGGAAGCGTAACAAACCGAACAGTATGCTCCCAGAAAATGGACAAGTAAAGACTGCTCCGATAATTATAAATACACTTATAATTAACCGTCAATTCAAAATGCATGCAGTATTCAACCTTCTTTTGGGCTGCGGCCTGTTGTTTACATCCAAATCAAACTGATGTTTTCATTCTTTTCAATTTTTCGCCCGGTAGTTTGAAAATGCGTGGTCTTTCTCCCGAGCAAAGAAAACGGATTGTGCACAAACGGTGCACCGTCAGTGGTCTTTCGATCAGAAAACTGGCTAAGGAAGAAGGTGTGAGCGTCGGAGCAGTTCAAACCGGATTACGGAAATATCAACAACAGTGCTCTTTCGTAGATTCCCCGAAACGGGGTAGAAAACCCGGTTTCGCTGACCCTACAATTAACAGAAAGGTTAGGGACTATGTCAAGCGTCATCCTTCAACATCAGTCTGAGATGTGGCAAAAAAGCTAAGTACTTCGGTGACTAATATTATGCGTGCCAAGGAGAGAATGGGCCTGCAGACTCGTCGTAAGCAGAAGTAGCCAAAACGAAGCACCAACAGGCTGAATCGGTGAAACCGCTGACCAAAAAATCGGGCTGTGTTATCATGGCCGATGAAACATACATAAAACTCGATTATAAAACTCTACTGGGACCACAGTTTTATTCCTCGCCGAAGGTAAAGGTTGTTTCTGGATCAGTGAAAGCCATTTGCAACGAAAAATTCGGCACGAAGCTAATGGTTGGGAGGTCATATGCGGATGTGGAAAAATATCTCATCCATTCATTACGACAGACACAATGAATGGTCAAATCTACATGAAGGAGTGTCTGCAAAATAGGTTGCTACCCTTGATCAAACAGCATAACAAGCCTACAATCTTTTGGCCTGATCTTGCTTCTTGCCATTACTCGAAATATGCACTAGAGTGGTACAAAAGGAACTAAGTCGTATTTGTACCAAAGAAGATGAATCCACCAAACTGCTCATAGATTCGCAATATCGAAAAACATGAAACCTGCGGATAGTGTTGAAAAAATCAAGAAAGATTGGCCAAAAGTTTTGAAAATGGTTGGAGAAAGCGCTATGCAGAAGCTTATGAGTAGTGCTAAGGGCAAAGTTAGAGAACTCGCCAACCCTACAAAAAATCAAGCAAATTGAAATGAAGAAGGAAAGAAAACATTGTTGTTTACTATGTTTGAGAGTAAAATAATCAAGAATCACAGTGTAGTCTTTTTTATTAGAGAAAGAAAGTGTATTTATATTTTTCGGAACAGTCTGTAGGCAAATCCAAATTCTATGTGCGAAATGAGTCTTGCAATATTGGAAAATCATACCCATTTGTGCAAAAAGTCATGTATTTAAGCCGTACAAAGTAAAAAATGTGCCCAACTGTGATGACCTGCAAAATTTTAACGCAAAAAGTCGTGCTAAGGAGCTTCACAACAAGTTTTTGCCAAAACAAAAAATCTTTTACCATAATGGACGACGCAACATATGTGCTCGAAGACTTTCAAATGCTTGCGTGTCTGGTTTTTTACACCACACGACCAAGAAACGCTGTTGCGGAGAATTTCCGGTCAAAGAAGGTGTCAAAATTCCCCAAAAAGAATTTGGTCTGGCAGGCCATATAAATCCAATAGTTTCGTCTCTATCAGCACCATCAACAAGGATGTGTGCGAGTAAGAATGTCTGCAAGAGAGGCTGCATATTTTTATAAGAAGCCTCGACTTTTGAGCTCTGCTTTGGCCTGAAATCCGTCTCGGAATGGTATAAGACAAAAAAGGTCAAATGCGTGCCGAAAATAGCCAATCCACCCAACTGTCCAGACCTTCGCCCGACAGAAAATACTGGGCTCTGGTTGAGCGGAAACTAAGAAAAAAGCAAATAGGATCAAATAAAGAACTGCCAGCGTCAGCGTATGTGATGATACTGTATGGAATCTGATGGCCGGTGTACCACAGAAAGTTCTAGAGTTTTACCGAAAGAAAAGTTAGCATCTCAATCAACTGTTTTATTACTTAGCACTTAGAAGAGTTAGCATCTCAATCAACTGATATATTATTCTATTAAACTGAAATAAATAACCGGTTTTGTTGAATTCTGTCTAAATTTTTCTGCTGACATTATCTTGGTATCCCTATGGACTAACGTGGATAGGCTGTTGGTTCATTTTTCCTACTATCCCTTACAAAAAACATATCCTCTGCATAATTTCTTTAATGTTCATGCGTCTGTTTGTTTTATTTACTAAAATGACTAATTTCATCCAGTTTAGATTTATGCACTTTGCATTACAGTCATACAGTATGTAAAATAGGTATATCCACCCCTGCTTCAAATTTACAATTTTCCTGTTATCGATTCAAATATTAGTTGATAAAATTAGCGTTTGGTCCATTATATATTAGGTGCGCAACTAAGTTCCCGCTGTTTAGCAATAGATGGCGCCAGTAGTAAGTGCTGGTCGAATGTTGTACATCTCAAGCGTCATAAACCAAGCTCAGACATATGGTAAACAAACCGCTTTGCCAAATCAGTGATTTTGGTTTAGTGTTATATATTTTGGTTGTTTGAAGATGTCTGATTTCGTGTCAAATAATCGTCATTTGCGGGAAGTGTTGATTTTCTTCTTTCATTCGAAGAAAACGGCGGCAGAAGCACATCGAGAGCTCCAAAAAGTTTTGCGGTGATGCTGTTCTGAGTGAAACAACGTGTCGTGATTGGTTTCGTCGCTTCAAAAACGGTGATTTCAGTGTTGATGATCGTCCGCGTGAAGGAAGGCCAAAAAACTTCGAAGACTCTGAATTGGAGGCATTGCTCGATGAGGATCCGTGTCAAACGCAAGAAGAGCTTGGTTCAGGATTAGGAGTTTCCCACCAAGCCGTTTCTAAGCGATTGCATGCGTTGGGAATGATTCAAAAGCAAGGAACTTGGGTTCCTTACGATTTGAAGCCAAGAGATGTTGAGCGTCGTTTTTTCGTCTGTGAACAACTGCTCCAGCGGCAAAAAAGGAAGAGTTTTCTACATCGCATTGTGACGGGTGACGAAAAATGGATTCATTACAGTAACCCAAAACGGAAACATTCATGGGGACTGCCCGTACATGCTTCAACATCGTCGCCTAGGCCGAATATTCACGCTGCGAAGGTTATGCTGTGTATTTGGTGGGACCAAGTTGGTGTTATTTATTATGAGCTGTTGAAACTAAACGAAACCATTACCTGGGAACGGTATCGAACTCAATTGATGCGATTGAGCCGAGCACTGCAAGAAAAACGGCCACAATACGAGCACAGACACGAAAAAGTGATTCTTCAGCATGACAACGCTCGACCTCACGTTGCGAAACCCATGAAAACCTACTTGGAAACGCTCAAATGGGAAGTCCTACCCCACCCGCCATATTCTCCTGATATTGCACCGTCCGATTATTACTTGTTCCGTTCGATGGCACATGGTCTCACTGGTCAGCAATTCCACTCATATGATGACATCTCAAAATGGCTTGATTCTTGGATAGCATCAAAAGACGAACAGTTCTATCGAAATGGTATTCACGTTCTACCAGAAAGATGGGAAAAAGTCGTAGCTAGTGATGGGCAATACTTTGAATAATTCGTTTGTAACCTTTGTTTTCAAAATAAAGTTCCTGTTTCACCAAAAAACAGCGAGAACTTATTTGTGCACCTAATAGTACCTATCATTATACCATTAAATATACTTAAATTAATCTTGCTCTTGAAAATCTTTGCCAAGATCAACAGAAAACGGAAGTAAAACATGCAAAAAAAGTTTATCCACCCAAACATGCTTAGTACCATTTTACCGTGTATTGAGCGGTTCCTGTCACTTTTTCATATGTAAGCATTGCATACAGTTATCCTTTCGTAGTGTAGAAGCTTTCGTGATTCAAATTTGAGTTCTCGTGTTTCGAAATGCCTAAAAACGCACAAATACGTAAAGATACGGTTGCCAAAATTGTTGAGAAGTACAAAAAGAGTGGTTTTTTCACACCAGAAAAGCGATCAGGGCGACCGGCGAAGACAAGTTCCCGGATTGACAGGGCTATCGTCAGAAAGGCGGAACAAGATCGAGGTTTGTCAGCTCCAAAAAATGCAAAGCAAGTTGAGAGTGCATTTTCTATCCATGTGACACCTCAAACAATCCGAAATCTATTGCATCTACAAGGTCTGAAGGGTAGAGTGGCAATTAAGAAACCATGGTTGTCAGCGAAAAACATTAAAACACGATTGAAGTGGGCTCGAGATCATATTACATGGACAGTCGATGATTGGAGAAAGGTCATTTGGTCAGACGAGACTAAAATAATGCTATTTGGGTCTGATGGTATCACACGGAAATGGCGCAGAACCGGTGAAACTCTGAAAACCCAGTGTTTAAAGCCTACAGTCAAACATGGTGGAGGTGAGTTATTGCAACATCATTAATTTTCAACTAACTTAACTAGCTTTTATCATTTTCTGTGCAGGTAGAGTCATGGTTTGGGGCTCGATGGCTTCATCTGGCGTTGGAAAACTCGAATTCATTGACGGAATAATGACAACGGAGGTTTATCTGGACATACTGAAACGAAAACTTTCAGCAGGTGCACAAAAACTGAAGCTGGGCCGGAGATACACGTTCCAGCAAGATGGGGATCCAAAGCACACATCGAAGCTGGTATCCCAATGGTTTGAGGAAAAGAAAATCAATGTTTTGGAGTGGCCAGCACAGTCTCCTGACCTTAATCCAATAGAACATCTCTGGTCTATTTTGAAAATTAAGGTTCAGGAACACAAACCATCAAGTATTCAGCAATTACGACAAGTTGTTGTAACTGAATGGGACAAAATCGCACCAGAAACGACTGCTAAGCTTGTCCAGTCCATGCCACGACGATGTCAAGCTGTCCTTGAAGCCAAGGGAGGTCACACGAAATATTGAATGATTTTCAGGATTAAATAGAAAATTTATGGTGGATATACTTTTTTTGCATTATTTTTTATCGTTTTCTTATATATTTGGTCTCAGACACAAACAGTTTGTGCTTTTACATCAAATTATCGTTATTTGACTTTCTTTTTATCCCTTGAGAAATAAACTTAATATTAAAAATCGTTTTTCAATGTTTTGGTGGATTATTTGAAGCAAATGTGCCAAGTGAGAAGGGGTGGATAAACTTTTTTTACATACTGTAAGTAGGTCTGTTTACCCCTCGTTAAAATTGTAGTGGAGTCATGAATACTATCAATTTGAATGCATACTTCAATAAAATTTCAATCAATAAATTCTACTGCAAGTTATTCTGGTCGCCGAGCTACATTATGCCGCCAGCATATTAACCGTGCCACCAGATCATAGGGTACAAATTAAGGTCAGCTCACTGACATACACACACATCCATTAAACGGCTAAACCGAGCATAATCGAGTTTGCAGCCGCCACCGCCAGGTCGTCGTCATCGTTTACTCTAACAGCAGTAGCGGCAGTCGGTGACGGGATTTCTCCACTCGCTGCTTAATCCGATCGAGATGGGGGGAGCTCTACACTAATGTGCAAGTGGGCGAAACAAACAACAGCATAAAAGTAATAACTGTATCAAGTTACTAGCTACTACCAGCAGCATAATTCACAGCGGAACAGCAGGATCTGTCTCATGGTTGGATACGACGAATTGTCGGCACTTATTATGCATTAACTTTTTTTTTCTCTGGGTCCTCTCCCTCTCAAATGTGCTGCCCTGCTTCAATGGCCATAACTCGTTTGATTTCTCGGTATACTTGAAAGCAAGTCCGGTTATATGGATGTTCGGGCTCCCACGCATCGGGAACCACATGCCCGGTATCGCAAGCGAGTGCGAGTCATGCGAAGCCGGATTGGAGCTCTGGCATCCAATGAATCTGCCTCGACGGCCGTACATTATCTCACTATATTCACTTGCATTTCGATGCTAGGGATGTTTCAGCATCCAAATGCTATCGGTTCGTCAGTTGACGGACGGTAAACTATGAGTATGGACAATTTATTGCTACCCGATTGTCGCGTTAAACATACAAGAAATTTCAAAATCATACATTGTAGACAAAACACGTGGCTCCGGCAAATATAAGGCAAACGGTGGTCGATTTTTCCACAAATGTAATTGTGGCTAGCTACTCGAAAAGCTACCATTAATACAAGTCAACGATTTCCTTATCCAGTAAATTTAATCCACTAAGATAAACGCAACATCCCCACTAAACTAGAAACATAAGTACTATGTGTATGTCAAGCTCAGAATGGAGACGCACTAGCGGTAGGCAGCTCTGATATTTATTATGATTGTTATTATGCTCGAACGAATTCAAGAAGCGATATTATATACTGAACAAACAGATTGTCGTGCTAAAAGTGAGTTAATGTTGACTTTTTCTCGGCCAGGCGCGCGCGTCCAGTCTTCGTGTCTGTCCCCTGTTTGCCTCCAACTCGGCTTGAAGATCATCCTCGGCGGCGGCATACGTTTGTGTACACACCAGTTTCATCGATACCGGTCTCGCATAGTTTCCGCTTGTGCGCTCATATCTCGTTGCTTACTGCTTCCTTGTCGAGTGGATCACTGTCTGTGTTCATCGCAGGAACACGAGCGAGACCGAAACGGAATTTGTCTCACATCCAGCCAACCAGTAGCTACCTACCAATCTCAATTGCGTATTTCCTGCCCAGCTGTTCGAGTGTTGCTCGGCTTATCGACATCAACGACTGGCTACTGTTCAAGTTAGCTTTCTGTCATCTGAAGCGAAATCAAACATTTATGTGCACTGATATGGTAGAACATGATAGATTGGATCTTGATTGAAGCATAAACACACAGCAGTTGGCTCTAATTGTGGGTTAGTTGCAGGTCGTCATTTCGATGTTAATAGAGATGAAACATTATGCTTAACACTGCATGGTTTCAACTAATAGGAGAGTGGTCAAAACTGCTGTGAATATTCGAAGGAATGTAGTTGAAATGCAGTATTGTTGTTTGTACCCAGACAACCAAAATGCACGTATATTGAAAGGTGATTTTATGATATACAAACATATATGTAAGTACGAGTTGATTTGATATCGTATGCGATTGAATTTGTAATAACAAATTCGATTTAAAAAGTTTAGCGATGTATATCCGATTTAGTTTGTGACGCAGTACGATGAATAAATGACACATCGTAAAGGGTGTATTCGATAAAAATGGCACACACATATATACTCATCAAAATTAAACTGATTATCGGATTTTCTTGAAATTTTCAGGGAATGAAGAACTACTAATGAGTTTTGATTTACAACATTTGTTTTATTCAATTTCGTCTCCCATCCCGAATGCCCGCACCTTCCTTTTCACTCCACCCATCAAATTTTGTACAACCGATTTTCCCAGTGTTTTTGTTGTTTTTACCCAAATTTTCTTCAATTCTAGCTCTGTTTTTATAGTTTTGGGATGTTTGCGAAGTTCCGTTTTCATAATTGCCCAGAATTTTTCAATTGGACGAAGTTCCAGTGAATTTGGTGGGTTCCATATCCTTTGGCACAAAATTGACTCCGTTGACTCGGTACCACTCCAATACGTTTCGAGCGTAGTGGCAGGATGCTAGATCAGGCCAAAACAGAGTTGATCCTTTGTGCTTCTTAATGAATGGCAAGAGACGCTTCTTAAGGCACTCTTCCGTGTAAATCGCACCGTTTATTGTTCCGGAAGTGATGAAGGGAGCACTTATTTCACCACATCCGCAAATCGCCTGCCAGATTAGAAACTTCTTTGCAAATTTCGATAGTTTCTTCTTTCGAACATCCTCCGGAACATCGAACTTCGACTTGGCAACGAAATATTCTTGCCCAGGAAGTTGACGGAAGTCGGCCTTGACGTATGTTTCGTCATCCATCACGATGCAACCGGATTTGGTGAGCAGCTTCGTGTAAAGTTTCCGGGCGCGGGTTTTCGCAGTGATGTTTTGTTTTTCATTCCGGTTTGGGGCTTTTTGCACTTTGTAAACATGTAACCCAGCACGCTTCATGGTTTTCTGCACAAAACCGACTGACACCTTAGACTTTTTAGCGACATCTCGAATTGACATGTTTGGACGGTTCTTGAATTGTTGTACGACTTTCCTGGCCATTTTACTGTCCATTGGACCACTTTTACGACCACTCCCTTCCTTTCTTTGGACACTCAGACGCTCCTTGAAGGTTCTTATGACACGAGACACAGTTGTATTTGCAATTCCAAGCCTTTTAGCAATCCACCGGTGGGACGCCCCTGGATTTTGATTGTGAGTGCACAACATTTTCTCACGGACAATTTCTTGTTTCGACGACATGACTGGAACTACTGAATGTATAACTATGAAACTTGGCAGATGCAAATAATACACTATGGATAAGATCTACTCAAATTTCTAGGTTTTTTACTCATACGATTCAAAAGTTACAGAAGATTTTCTGTGTGCCATTTTTTATCGAATACACCCTTTATATAAGTCGAAAATTTGCACTCTTTACGATTTAACTTAAACATAATACGATAAAGACCATAATTAATTGCGATTTTGACTTGAAATATAGGAATATACAATACTATTTGAACACTGTTATACGATTTGTGGTTGTCTGGGTAATGCTTAAAAGGTCATTTTGCACTTACCCTAAAAAAATCTTCATGAATTATTATCCTTTAGATTCTCGAAGATAATAAGGTATAGTTGAAATACCAACATAAATTATTCTTTAGAATTCTGTTCTTGCATCATACAATCCACAGTTGTCTCTGGTGTAGAATGTGTGATGCTAAAGTGCATTCTGCAGCCAGCGGCTCTGATGATTCAGAGTTTTCTCATATAGTTTATCAACATCGTTTAGTTTTTATTCAAAACCAGATATTTTTTCATGAACAAAATAAATCACACACTTCATAATTCGGGTTTTTCGATGATATTATTGAAGCCAGTTTTAATATTTTGGCAGCCCTACATTCATTGACAGTTGTAGTCACAGCGCAGATGTGGTGTTTTCCGTGTTCATTCAAAAAGTTTTAAATGTCCGGTAAGCAGATGTCGCTTGATGTCAGAAAATTGGTGATTCGCTATCGTGAGAACGGGATATTACTAAAAAAAACACTTGGAGCTGTATGGTGACACAAATGAAGGAAGAATTAGAGCCAAGGAATAATGAAAAACTTATCCGGGAAAGGATGTCATCGTCAGGATTGTTCGATTGGCTAAGCAAAATTCGAGGTTTTCATCGAGAGAAATTGCTGAATCACTAAATCGAAGTATTGATGGACGTGCTTTTTTTTTGACGGCTCAACAACAGTGGATTTAAGAGCTGATTGGCGTCCAAGTGACCTTTCCTTAGCAAGCGTAACTAGAAGAAGCGGCTGGAGTTTGCCAAAAAAATACGCTGGTATGTCGGTAGACTTCTGGAAACAGGTTTTATGGAAGGACGAGAGTAAGTTTGAGCTATTCGGACAAAAACGGCACTCGAAAGTTTGGAGAGCTTCTGGTGAAGCACACAAGGATCGATACATCCAGAAGACGATAGAGCATGGAAGTGGTAATATAATGGTTTGGGGAGCGTTCACATGGTCAGTAGTAGGCAGTTTGGCACATATCAAAGGGATCATGACTGTGGATATATACATCGACTTGCTCTGCGAAATTTGGAGGTGTCTCTTTTGAAAACTAGTCTGAAAACAAACTACATCTTTCCATAGGACAACGATCCAAAGCAATCCGTGAAGAAAACTACTGCGCTCTTCAAGTCAAATCAAAATGAATCAAAATGCTCGATTTGCTTCCGCAGTCCCCTGATTTTATCCGATTGCAAATCTTTGGGGTTATCTGGACGATAAAGTGGACAAGACATCGGTAGCCAACAAAAATAACTATTTTAGAGCTCTCAAAACACTAAGCATTAAAATTTGTAAAATACAGTCAAGATTTATTCAACGTCGTATTTATTTTGTCCATTTAAAAACACAATGCAATATTGAGCAAGGCATGCACATTCCTAAATTTTCATGTCTGAAATATTTACATCTTTAAACTCTTTCATCAGCTGCTTTCTGTTGGAAACGTGTTTTTTTAAAAACTTTTCGACCAATATCATGCCACAGATGTTCTATTGGGTTTGAATCCGGACTTCGTAGAGGGTGATCTACCACATTCATATTTTTCCCGGCCAAATATTCAGTCATAAACTTTGATTGTACACAACTCTACAATGCGCACTCCAGCGTAGAACATACAATATACCTAAACCATATCTGACCCGCCGTCATGTTTGAAAGTTCCATGTTTATTTTTTGTTTCTAAAACGGTACCATCGTCATTCTCTTACTCTAATTCGACCATCTAAAGCCCTTACATTAAATTTGCTTTCGTGTGTCCATAATACTCTCTTTCAAAATAACAAGGACAAGTTAACGTACTTCTTAGTGTACGCTAAACGTTGGATCCTGTTGTGTTCCCTTATGAATGGCTATTTTTCTTAGCGTACGGCTCCAAATTTTTACCTTTTTCAAGGCTATACTAATGGTGTTACAGCCCAAAGTTTTTCCAACAACGGATTCCATTTTCGCTGTCAACTTATAAACAGGTCTTTCTCAACCAGCCTCATCAAGTATCTTTTGTTTTCAGACGATGAAACCGATTTCCGTCTATTTTTTCTATGATTTTCGATGCTTCCCGTAATTTTGTGTCGAGAAATTTCACCGTTGATTTTGGAATTTAAAGTAATCCCACTATCTTACGGATATTTTCAACGCGACTATCAAGTAGGATTAAATTGCTTCGTTGAGCTAATGACGATTCTTTCTCAAGGGCCATCGAGCACTTTGTCTGGAGCATGGGCATGAGCCCGAGGTTGCTACTCCGTTGCTGCCAGATCAGCTGTTATTACACAGAGAACCAACAGGTGATGCTTGGGACTAACATACATCTTCTATGTGTAAAAATGGGTGATCCCAAACTAAGCCAATACCGGCACCGTCCTCGCCCGAATGCAGGTCAAGTAGGGAATGGGTAGGAATATGTTGACGTGATACTCGCTTTATTGGAAGCCGCGGAATCCACTGCACTTCCACGAGAAATCACTGGGATTTTGGATAACAGGATTAGGTGGCAGCAGGGTACGTTTTCGTTAACTATAAGCTATCAAGTGTAATTAGTACTGATTTCCGATTTGAACCGATTTAAACCAACAGTAATGATGCTATTGGGGTCATCCACAGAATGTGATAGTGGTATTTCATTAGGAAAACAAGGTAATTCATCTCAACGCTTGAGAACCAACTTGGACCGATCTACATGAACAGTACGGATGCCATTGGAATCCCTTACATAATGGGACAGTGGTTTATTTGTTCTAAAATAGGGTGGCTCAACGAGCATGGCGAACAAATAATTTGAATCACATTTAATTATGTACCTCACCACCGACCGATCTTACCCGGCGAACCACGACTTCTGATGCTCACTCGATCACTTGCGCAACGAACAATAAGCAACCGGAACCACAGACAAAACGCTACGCCCGATAACATAATATTGCGGAGCAAAGTATCGACACAAGCGATTCAACCGATGGTCGACGCATACCTATTAAAAATAAATTTTATTAATATATTTTTTAACCTTTCTTGCTCCAAGTCCTGGAGAGCACTTACTGCCTCACGAGTCGCCTGTACCCAACTCCGCCTGTGTCCGTCCAGTTTCCGGTACATTCATTCATCTTTATGCCTAACTGAAGTATTATTACTTCAAAAGTTTTGAGAAATAGAGAAATATTAGATATTGTCTTGAAAGTTTTGTAGAAATAAATTATTTGTTGCTTTTCAATTGCGATTTCTCCGGTGCACAACAGTATTCCTTCTACCACGCTCCACGAAATCCACACCTCAAAATAATCCTTTATCCAGTCAAAGACTCCGTAATACTTCCGCACTGACCTCACCTTTTCAGTTAACACAACACCTGACAATCACTTTTCACTCACTTATTGGAGCCCACCAGTCACCGATCTAGCTCAACTTGGTCCACCCACGGCTCAATACTAATTGACACTTTCAACAAGACTTATTCTCTCGATTTCTGAACAATGAAGTTTACTTCTATTGCTTAGCAAGGTTATTTTACACACTTTGCTGTGACCACTATTTCACTTCTTCTTCCGATCCACCAATACTCCCGTCTCGTCCAAGCCCCCTACTTCTCGTTAAATTTCCACGTCTGGCGACACATGGGGCACTGTTGGTTGGCCTGCGAGTTGAGCCAGTTGACGATGCAGTGCATGTGGAGGCAATGTGTACAGGATGCCCACACTAGCGGACAATCGTCACCTGGCAGCGAGCAATCCGGGCAGCAGCCCTCGAAAGCCACCCGACAAATACCACAGTTATCATCGTTGGCAAGCCATTTCCACACGGCGACTCCCATCCAACTTTTCACGGTAACTTTCATTTTAGATGATTTTCACACTCGCAATACATCTAATAAAGAACTCACTATTCGATACTGAATCAAACTTCTACCGGACTAATTAAGCAAAACTTTGCTGATTTTTTCAAGAAACCACGCTCCACGGAAGCCGAAATTAAGAAAGACGGACCCGCTTTGTTTTCGCTAAAACTATTCTGGTATTAAAAAAGAGAAAAAGTACTCAGCTGGATTCCATTCAGTCCCGTATCCGATCCAAAAAGTCTGATCAGGCTACCAGCAACGAGCAATTCACATCGCCACCAGTTGAATACCACAAGCGTAATGTTTACTCTTAGTTGAACAAAATCACAGCACATTTTAATACACGAGATCACCAGTAATTAAATTACTCTAATTAATTTTAACATGCTCGATAAAACTCTAAAAATGACAGCGTGAAAAATAAACTCCACTCAGAGCCAGAGCCTACTCTTTTTCGGGCCATCGAGCACTTTGTCTTCAGATGGAATTATCTCTTTAAAGAAGTGTTAGTGAGCTTGAAATTCAACATTCGACGGAATCATACACTCACAACATAAATACCATATAGTAGACCCGTTAACTCTTAGTAAAGTAATAATGCAAATTATATATATATTTCTAAGCAAGATAAAAATTATTGTATACGAGTATTTTAAAAATACATTATACTCAATAAAATAAATTATTCACGTTAAATGAACGAGTAAGTGAAGAGAAAGGTTTTGTCCCATCAAATTTTGCCCCAAAGTATAAGTAATTCTATGACGAAAGATTAGTTCATTTTTATTGATTACTTCTAATTCTTATCGATTACTTCTTCGGTACAAAATTGGAGAATAAACATGATATGCCCAGATAAAAACTGGCTTTAGATCCTTGGATTTTCCGGTTAAGTATGTTTTGCGGGGAAAGCAGTTCATAAAAACTGATTGCTGTGCGAAATTAGGTAACAGAGGGTTGGAGTTCTCAATTTACTAGAGGCATCCTGGGTTGAGGTATGTTTTAGAGGCAGTGATTTCAGCTAATTTTGCCAGTTGTTTACCTTGTCTCAGGACCTATGTAAATTTTGAAATTTCCACTCCTCTATGCTTAACCAATTCCAACTCGTGTCCTGAGCAGCCTCCTGAGCATATTTGATTAGAAATTGACACTGCACACGTCATATGACGTTTACATAGAAACTAATAAGGGAGTAGCAAACATTTTGTTTACTGTCTCCTAGTGTTTCCATAAATGCTGCTGACAGTATAATCTATAGTATAGCTATTCTAAAATGAAATTTGTTCGGCTACTATATTGTTTTCAACCAAACGTCAAATGAAAAAGTTGATAGTGTGTGTCATATTAGCCATGTTTTCTATGCTCTGTTCGATGAACCAGACACAACAATGTTGCTCGCCGAGCAGTTGACTGAGCTAAATTAAAAGAAACTTGCAACTTGAATGATTAACTGCTTTTATTCCTTAAATTTATTCAGGAAGTGATGTTGACCAAAGTTTTTTGTTGAGGAAATTATCAATTTTTTATGTTAACTACTTTGGTAGTGGAATGATTAAGTGAGTTACGATGCAAACAATAATATGAGGTTTCCCATATAAATTCCCATACATATTTGAAACTGATTGAGCACACGCAGTTTCAAATTGTGAAATCGTGTATGCATATGGGAGTGAAGATTTCTACTTGTCTCTACTTAGAAGTATGCAGCTGAAGTTTGCCTGTTACTAAATTTTAGTAACAGTATAGCAAAGAACAATTAAAATCAAGTTTTTTTTTTAGCTCTTTATTTGTTCCAAATTTATTCATATTTACATTTCATGTTAATTTAGGTGCTCCAGCTACTACCGTAACGTATCAACCTTAATTGTTAAAATATGTATCTAATTTTGTTTACATGGTTCATGCCTTAGCAGTTCAGTATTTTAAACAGGTTTTTATTCCTGCATGTCAGTATAACAATAATAATCTTAAAACTAAAAACAAACTAAAATTAATCTTAACTAAGCATAAAGGGAATTAATCATTGCAATAGAAGATTGCAACGATTTTTGTCTGAAATTATTAATTATTTTGTTGGACATTTGTTCTAAAGTCTCAACATTCGAAATTCTATGTACTTCGTTAGTACTGTACCAAGAAGGCAGCTTCAAAATCATCTTCAGAACTTTGTTCTGAATCCTTTGAAGTATTTTTTTCCTGGTAGCACAACAACTAGACCATATTGGAATAGCATAAAGCATGGCCGGTCTAAAAATTTGTTTAAATATTAGTAGTTTTTTCTTCAGACATAGTTTGGATTTTCTGTTTATAAGAGGATATAAACATTTTATATATTTATTACATTTGGCTTGAATGCCTTCAATGTGATTTTTAAAATTTAATTTTTGATCAAGTAATAGACCAAGGTATTTCACTTCGCTTGACCAGGAAATTGGAACACCGCTCATAGTAACGATGTGATTACTTCTAGGTTTCAAAAAAGAAGCTCTAGGATTATGTGGGAATATTATTAGTTGAGTTTTGGAAGCGTTGGGAGAAATCTTCCATTTCTGTAAATAAGAAGAGAAAATGTCCAAACTTTTCTGCAGTCTCCTGCAAATGACACGAAGACTTCTTCCTTTAGCGGAGATGCCTGTGTCATCAGCAAACAAGGATTTCTGACAACCCTGAGGCAAATCAGGGAGGTCGGAAGTAAAAATGTTATATAGTATCGGCCCAAGAATGCTACCCTGAGGAACTGCAGCTCTAACAGGTAGTCGATCAGATTTGGAATTCTGATAATTTACCTGCAGAGTTCTGTCAGTTAAATAATTTTGAATTAATTTTATAATATAGAGCGGAAAATTAAAGTTTTTCAATTTAGTAATCAAACCTTCATGCCAAACACTGTCGAATGCTTTTTCTATGTCTAGAAGAGCAACTCCAGTTGAGCAGCCTTCAGATTTGTTTGATCGAATTAAATTAGTAACTCTCAAAAGTTGATGAGTAGTTGAATGGCCATGGCGAAATCCAAATTGCTCATCTGCAAAAATTGAGTTTGTATTGATGTGAAGCATCATTCTATTCAAAATTAGCTTTTCAAAAAGTTTACTGATTGAAGGAAGTAAACTTATTGGTCTGTAGCTAGAAGCTTCAGCTGGATCTTTCTCGAGCTTCAAAATTGGAACAACTTTGGCATTTTTCCATTTGCCAGGAAAGTATGACAAATGAAAACATTTATTAAATAATTTTACCATGAAAGACAAGGTACTCACTGGGAGTTTTTTGATGAGTATATAGAAAATTCCATCATCACCTGGAGCCTTCATATTTTTTAACTTTTTAGTTATAGTTTTTACTTCATCCAAATCAGTACCCCAGGATTCATCAAAAATATTTTCCCTTGAGGAAATATTCAGATAATCAAGAGAAACCTGATTCTCAATAGGACTAGTAAGACCCAAACTGAAATTATGGGAACTCTCAAACTGCTCAGCAAGTTTTTGAGCTTTTTCCACATTTGTTAGCAATATTTTATCACCTTCTTTGAGCGCTGGAATAGGCTTTTGAGGTTTCTTTAAAATTTTGGAGAGTTTCCAAAAAGGTTTGGAAGTCGGCTCTAATTTTGACACATTATTTTCGAATTGTTTGTTCCTCAGGGCAGAGAAGCGTTTTTTAATTTGTTTTTGCAAATCTCGCCAGATAACTTTCATGGCGGGGTCGCGTGTTCTTTGATATTGTCTTCTACGGATATTTTTCAGACGGATCAAAAGCTGAAGATCGTCGTCTATTATAATTGTATTGAACTTTACCTCGCATTTTGGAACTGAGACAGCTCTTGCTTCAACTATGGAAGTAGTCAGAGAGTCAAGAGCATTATCGATATCATTTTTAGTTTCCAAAGGAATATTAGGATCAAAGTTATATTCCATGAATGTTTGATATTGGTTCCAATCAGCTCTATGATAATTGAAAGTAGAACTGTTGGGATTAGAAATTATTTCTTGAGATATTTCAAAAGTTACTGGAAGGTGATCCGAACCGAAGTCAGCATGGGTAACCAATTGGCTACAAAGTTGACATGAATCAGTTAAGACCAAATCAATAGTTGAGGGATTTCTGGCAGAAGAAAAGCAAGTTGGGCTGTTTGGGTATTGGATAGTGTAATAACCCGCAGAACAATTATCAAATAGTATATTACCATTGGAATTACTTTGAGCATTATTCCACGATCGGTGTTTTGCATTAAAATCACCAATAATGAAGAATTTTGACCTATTACGGGTAAGCTTCTGTAGGTCACCCTTAAGAAGATTCTTTTGCTGACCTACGCATTGGAATGGTAAATAGGCAGCTAATAGTGTAAGTTGACCAAATTTTGTTTCAACAGAAACCCCCAAAGTTTCAAAAACTTTGGTATCAAATGTAGAAATAATTTGATGTTTGATACGCCTATGAACAATTATGGCAACGCCACCACCTGGACTTTCAAGACGATCATTGCGGTGTACGAAATAATTAGGATCCCTTTTTATTTTATCACCTGGTTTAAGAAAAGTTTCAGTTACAACGGCAATATGCACGTTATGAACTCGTAAAAAGTTAAACAGCTCGTCTTCATTATTTTTAAGAGATCGAGCATTCCAATTTAAAATATTCAGTGTCTTAATACCCATTGCTGAATTTCAGGGTCATGACAATATTGTTTGCAAATTTTATACCAGTTTGAATTGCATCAAACATGGAGTTTGTATTTAACATTCCATTAATCATATCGATTAATGATTTCTGTAAAAAATCCATTTTTGGAGCGGTTATGCTACCTAAGTCAAAATCTTCAACATTTCTGGTAGAATTTTGGTTTCTACCGGCTGTAACGGCAGCGTAGGAAGCTCCATTACCGAGCTGTACATTGCTACCAGCAGGTAAGAATTGAGCATTGAAAACTTGTGCTCTGTTTGTACTTACGGGTACATTTGTACTTCGCTGACCATTGTTAACAGCAGATAGCAGTGGAAAATTTGACGGTTGGGCATTGATCGTACCTTCCGGTACGAATGTTGGATTTCCTCCTCGATGACCGTTGTTAACAGCCGAGGAATAATTACCTGGTCGGGAACGTGAAGCGGTCCCTACCTGTTGCTTAGCACGAGAATTCAAGATCGCTTTGCGAGTCTTGCATTCCCAAAAATTGGATTTGTGGTTTCCACCACAATTCACACATTTAAAATTTTTGGGATCCTTCACAGGACAGTTGTCCTTGGCGTGAGAGGAATCGCCACAATGCATGCATTTGGCATCCATGTGACAATTTTTCGTCCCGTGACCCCATCCCTGGCATTTACGGCACTGGGTGAGGTGTTGAGAATTTCCTCCAGTCTTCCTGAAGTGTTCCCACTTCACTCTGACATGGAGCATAAGGCTGGCTTTTTCCAATGCCTTGAGGTTATTCAGTTCATTTGATTTAAAATGAACTAAATAAAAATCGTTAGAAATCCCATTGCGCGAATCGCCAGGTTGGGATTTCTTTTTCATCTTTATCACTTGAACTGGTGTAACTCCAAGCAATTTAATAATTTCTTGTCTGATCTCATCCAGGGATTCACCACTGGCTAGACCTTTTAAGACCACCTTGAACAGACGTTCAGTTTTGGTGTCATGTGTAAAGAATTTGATGCCTCTTTGAGCAAGATACTCCACGAGAAGTTTAAATCCGATCAAGGTTTCAGCCAATACACGGCATTCACCCCGACGACCAATTTGAAAGGAAAATTTCGAATCTTTTATGAAATTCGTGAGTTCCTTACGGAGCCCATGAAAATCAGATGTTGTTACCACAATAGGTGGAACCTTTTCTTTCCCTGCATTAATTCGGGAATGCTTCGAAGATTTTTGCCTGACTGATGGATCATTCTCATCATCAGTCAGAATATCGAATTGATTGCTCAAATCAATATTGTTAGAAGGGGAATCCAGAGATTGTCCCTTTCTTTTGCGTTTAGGCGCCATTTTCTCCAAAATGATTAGAATTTATACGTTTTCTCCTAATCAACTTCCAAGCAGATTCTACAAGAATCCGAAGGGTCAAAGAGGAATTTTCCAAATCGATATCCAAGTCGGATTACCTCGCGTAGGGTCCAGACAAGGATCGAAAAGGAATAAGGGTAAAAAATAAAAATTGTGCAGGTAATGTTAAGCACTGAAAAGTGCTGTTTGATTTTGTTATAGCTTTAGGTAGCAAAAATACTTCCTTCAGCAAAAGAAAATAGAACCGCACGGCATGAGAGCTCGATGCGGACTGATAAACTTAAATTATTTATTGGTTTTTATTCCAATAAAAATTTTTTTTAAGGGAAAAAATTTTTGTGGGGGGGGGGGGGGTGGGGGAGGGGGGGGGGGCGGCCCTGCCATGTTATCATTTTGTGCGAAATCAGACAAACAAGAAATGAAATGGTTCCCAACGGTCAACTGTTCGTCCCATCGAAGTTTTCGCCTTAATATGAAAATAATTGTAATTTAACAATGATTCGCGGAACTGGGGTATAATATGCCCCCCATAAGAATGAACCGCAATAATTTTGTCGTACACTAAGCTGTACCGTAAAATATAGTAGAAGCTTTTTTCTCGGCGGTGTGTTTGTTTTGATTCGCTGTTTCTATCTACAGTTTTTATTTACTGTTTAACTGTGTAATCGCTGGTGATAATAACATCAACATACCGTTTTGAACGTCTTTCGACCTTTACTCGCGCGCGAAAATTCGTACATTTTCGTCGTGTTTTGTTGTTGTTTTTTTTTTTTTTCATGTGAGTCCAGCAAGTACTTCGTCCAGCTTTTCAGTAACATCCGACGTTCTACAAGGCAGCCACCTTGGTCCATTCCTTTTTCTGTTCTATCCGAACGACGTGAACTTGGTCCTCAGATGCCTGAAATTATCCTACGCGGACGACCTAAAGATGTACTACGTCATAAAATGTCCAGAAGACGCCGATTTTCTTCAACAGGAACTACACGAGTTGGATGACTGGTGCCGGATCAACAGAATGTCCTTCTCTTGAATGAATATCCTTCGAGAAACGCGCTTGAAACGTAAAACAACAGTCAAGGATCTGGAAGTAATGCTCGACTCCAAACTGTCATTCGAGAAACACATTGCCTATATTGTTTCTAAAGCCTCATCGCAGCTAGGATTCATCTTCCGCTTCGCAAAAAACTTCAAAGACGTTTACAGTCTGATGGCACTATTTATACTGCTCTCTGGTTCGTCCTTTTTTGAACAACTGTTCTGTCGTTTGGTCCCCTTTCTACCAAAATGCAGTCCAGCGGTTCGAAACCGTTCAGCGAAGGTTTATGCTCTTTTTTGCGACATCTTCGCTGGCAAGACCCTCGCAGATTACCAAGTTATAAAAGTCGGTGTAAGTTCATCAACCTGGAATTGTTGGAAGGGAGGCGTATTGTGGCCAAAGCGTGTTTCGTTGGTGACCTCCTTCAGGGAAACATCGACTGTTCCACTTTACTTGGTCTCTTGAACATCAACACTCGACGACGAAACCTACGTTTACAATCTCTCTTTATAAAGCGGTACTCAAGGACCAACTACGGCAAACACGAAGCTGTGCTAAGCATGTGTTGCATTTTCAACAGCTATTATAACGTGTTTAATTTTAATGTATCCCGTGAGGTTAGTAAGCGTTGTTTCCGAAGTTGTTTGTGTTAATTGTTGTATGTAATTCAGTTTTATCTGTTGGGATAAACATTTTTATCTGTTGACGAATCAATAAATCAATAAATAATCATGATGCAAAACCCTTAAATAAATGATACACGTTTTTGAAGATTTTTGTGTCGAACTAATCGACTTTCGGATATTTCAGAAATGCTGCAAGGATTATTGCACACCCAGAGAAACCTTTGTCCTGGTTCTAACTGAATCCTTAAATCGATGACAAGAATGTGGCAATTTGAAAGAGTTTTATATTGAATCCACCAAAGCAACGCACACTGCCGAAACAGATCCCTTCCCAGATCGTGATCAACGAAGGTTACTGCTACTACCAAGTACAGCTTCAGTCTGCAGGTAATCGATTTCTCCTCAGGAAAACTAGGTATGTTCCCTATTCTCACATTAATTCATTGTTCTTTCCATAATTAAAATCAAATGCCACCATCTTTTATTGCCTAGCCTACGTTCTTGAGTCAGCAGTTTTGACAACCAGCTAAAACTAAAATAAAAATGCTGTGATACTAAACTTTAAATTTAAGATTTAAGTTCCCATCTGACTTCCCGATTTGACCAAGTGATGCTTGAATAGTAAAAGCGATACTAGTTGTCGCCAACATCAGTGGCTTAAAAATGCTTCGCGCTAATGGTACAGTTCCCCTGCCGAAGAGCATTGCTCAATAATGTGTCGGTTTGCTTTGGCTAAAGGAATACTATTTGTAGTACTCTATGGTAACTAAAATCCTAACATTTGATTGAACACGGGAGATTAAAAAAAAGACAAAGAGGCAACAGCTGTTTCCTTAATTCGTACAACAAGTGCAATTATAATAAATCAAACGATAAGTAAAATCGGATTTGCATTGACTCGATACCCGGCTGAAATAAACCTTGGTGTAAAGTGCATTGCATTGCAAAAACAAATGCTCCAATATATTTGTACTAATACAGTCGGTTTTACAGTTTTGTTTTCTCATGTTAGTTTGTTAAACAAAACATGATATTTTGGACACAAAGAAAGAGTTAAAATAACAAAATAAGACAATACCAACTAATTCTCTGAAATTTGGCTTAAACCAATCCAAACTGCCATGCATAGTGATATCACACTTTCTAGATATAAACTATTTGTGTAATATGCTTAGTTCAGCTTGAAATCCATGTTTCCAAATTCTCCCTAACAAGAAAATATTAATTCGGAAATAACTCCTCAACACGATAAAAGGAGCACATATGTGAGAAGCCCCGTTAAAAGTATTTAAATGGTTCCTCTGTTAGTTATTTTGATCAAAACGGATTTTCAATTAAACCAGTTTTGATCAAAATTATCAACAGACGAAACTTTTAAGTACCTTTAAACTCCCACCTCATTCCCTGCCAATCACATATGTGCTCCTGCCCTAGCTCCTAACATTCTACCTATTTTTTAAACTATTCTATTACAATTATTCCTCAAACCTGAAAATCTAGCTAACTCTAAACTAAATTCTATATCTTACAACTAATACCTCTACTCCGAAATATAACTATCGAGCTCACAGTAATGGTCAAACAAACTCAATAAGCAAAACAGATCTTCAATGTAAGCTATCTGCCACATTGATTGGTTTGCTTGACAGGCATTCCCAGTTTGGTTGAACTGGTATGTCCATCCAAGCACGGTCCCTAAACGAATTTATTTCACCAAAAAGGTCCCTATCCGGTGTTTATGGGTTCCGAGGACTCATCGAAGAAAAGGTGGTAGCTCCAGGTATTCGCTCGTACCCGGCTACAACATCAGTTCTCTTCAAAAGTCCTCGGAGAAGCTAATTAATGTTGATGAAATTCGTTCAACCACCAGTGAGCTCGATCCATTCGCCCAAAAATCAACGCCAAACTGCTAAAACAAATTTGGAATTTCCATCAAACAAAGGGATACGGCCAAAACGAAAAACATCATGCCAAAATGTTTCCAACCAAATAATTTCCTTCCCCAATTTGGTTGACTGGAATTTTTCCGCAGCTCCATAGTAGGCTGCTTCTCAAACGTCAAATTTTGTTCCTCAGTTTGGGTACTAGAATTTTGATGCAAGCTAGAACGCTCCCAAGGCCCAGCATAAACGAAATTCATTTGACAACGCCGCAATTTAGGAGTTTTGGTCTGCGAAGAAGAGTTAGCAGTACTTACCGCACAACTCATCCGTTCCAAAACTTCATGAAAGGTTTCTGCAAAACTTTCAAATACTGCCAAAGTCGTCGTACATTTCTGTACCTTACCTATCCCTGCTGTCAAAATCGAAAAAAGCTCCTCTTTGCTACACCTAGAATTACTACCTAAATTTTGAAAATTACCTTCAAAATCCTGCTTATATCCTAGTTCCTCGATCCCTACTCCTTCAAAATCATCTCCACCTACAAACTTCTTACCATAATCCGACAATGAGGCATTTTGAGTAATCTCATAATAGTTGTCCATGAACCGTCCAAACATGTCAATTCGAGATGTCGCTAAAAAGTCTAAGGTGTCAGTCGGTTTTGTGTTTTATCTTTTCGCTGTCATTATTTTTTTTTCGTTAATTATTGGAAAAAAAACCAGTGAAATTCATGAGTGTTTTAGTCCTGAATAAAAGTGGCGGTGTGTCGTTGAGAAGAGAATAGTGCTTATGAGGCTATACGCAACCCGGCATTTGAGGAATAGAACAGCCAGCATTTCTTTCCAGCCAAGTATAATATGCCTGCAATGTTATTCAACTTCCAGCCCAATATTTCGGACTCATCGGAATAAAACGAATAATCGCTATCGAATACAGTAAACCACATTTATGCTTCATAGCGAGTAAAGGCCGTGAACAAACATCGTGATCAAACCGCATTCTGTTGCAAACGTGGCGTATGCTGACGTTTGTATTACTTCTGGGCGCTGTACCACCCGGCACACCATTCAACCAGATTTGAAGCCAAACTAACTGCGAAGACGGAATTCCACCTGAGGAGGTTCAATAGAATGATGATATTGTCATCGAGCTGATCACTGAAGCTGTTTTTCGGGTACGTTCCGCTTTTAAACATCTATGATATTGTGAATCACTAAATACGCGTCAATCAAGTATTGCACATACGCTTGATTGAAAGTTTCAGTATGTCACTACTGGAGTGGGGCTTATTGTGTACGAAGATAGCTTCGGAATGCTTGCGTTCTTGAAATGGGCTATTGGAGTCGCGGTAGAGCTGTCACCTTTTTATCCCCGGATTTAAGCTTTTTGCAACTGTAAACAGCAAATATGAAACAGTTGCAGGAAGATTCTATCCATAATACCGCTGCCAGATAGTGGGAATTAGATTGTAAACACACAAACACACACACAGAACTAATCGACTTTTGGATAATTGATCTTGTGGTTCTGAAGAGCCTGCTTTTTTATAACATAAATGGTGATTTTTAGCCCAAATATCATAAATTTATATTTCAAATATTTTTTTGATTTTAGCTTTGAGTGAACTAAGTGTGATCCGAGGAGTTCTATGCCGCTCGACGACTCCTCACACAAAGTAATCCAATGGATTGATATTGTGACTGCTAGTGTTCCAAATTTCGTTTTCTCCGGAACATTTTCCGTAAGCCGTTGATGTGTTTTCTAAGCATTATGGGGAGGTTGTGCGAAGATGAAAAAACGGGCAGCAGCAACCTTCTTCATCCACGGTTCAACAACATCTTTCAAAACCTGCATGTTTACAACGGCTGTTACGTTTAGTCCTTGATCAAAGAAATACGGGAGCAATACATCCCACTCGCTGTATTCTGCGCCTGGATTCATAAAATGAGCCGGGAATTTGGGTGACATCACGATAGGAACCTGACTACGGTCTGGTATAAGCCACCTGTTATTCCTTAAAAGCACCTCTTGATCCTGGTTAAAGTTTTTAACTATCAGAACCGACCGAGTAGTTTTTTAGCTTTGTCCAATCGCCGTAATTTTGTCGCTTCGTTCAGGAATTGACCTCTGAGTATCGCATCCAACTTATAACTAAGGTTTTCAGACATAATTTGCCAAATTGGAAAGTCCAAATCCCGATTTTACGTGCCATGGACCTCATTGACATTGCTGAATTCCTATAACTATTTTTTCCACTTGTTTTTCCCTGCTCCGTTCAGCCGTATTGGAACGATTGTTGTCCTTCTTGCGGTTAGGTGCCTATGACAGTTTTTGACTTTCCTAAGACTTTTTTTAAAAAAATAGACAGCTTTTTCCGACACATTTACCGATCGAATAATCTCCTTCACGCTTTCACCAGTGCGTAATCAAACGAAGACGGCTAACCATTTGCTTTCTTGTTTCGTTTCTTTACGGCTGATTTTGATGGAATGAACCATTTCTTCACACATGTCAATTGGGACGAAGTTCTTCGAGACTTAGACACTTATCTTGCTGCAACAACTATATCATGCATCCTGTCATATGCTATTGACCAGTTCATTCCCGTCAAGTTTAGCCGTGACCCTGGCTTAGGTGGGTCACGGCTAAACTAATGCCTCTAATGCCGATCTCAAACACTTCAATGTCGCAAGCTGCTCTCCAGCGACACAGCAAGTATCGTTCTGACGATCGTTTACGAGAGCGATATACATGAAGTTGAATACCGAGTACAAGCAACTCAACAATCATTTGTTTGACGACTATCAAGATCGTCTACAAAGCCGCCTAAAAAAACAAACCAAAAAGTTGTTGGCACTACGTGAATGACCAACGAACGGAATCTAGACTACCCTCTACGATGACCAACGGTCTGATTAAAGCCGACTCCTTACCGGATATCGCAAATATGTTTCACTCTAAATTCAGCAACGTTTTCATCGGTGAACATTTCAATCTCCAGAATGTAGACGCAGCCACCTCAAATGTTCCTCGGCTTACCGGCTCTTTGTCTCAGTTCGTTGACACCGATGACATGGTCCGCTGGTAAGGAACCTAAATCCTCCACTGGACAGCATACCATTTCTTGTGTTAAAACAATGTTTGGATACACTGGAAAAACCGTTAGCGTCTGTATTCTCGCCATCCCTCGCTTCTGGTGTATTTCTGGACTGCTGGAAACAGTCATATGTTTTTCCAGTGTTTAAGAAAGGCTGCAAGAGAAATGTTGCGAATTACCGAGGAATAGCTGCGCTGAGCTCTACTTCCTAGCTTTTTGGGCTGATAGTTCTTCGTAAGTTGTTTCTCCACTTTATGCCTACCCAAGCAAACAAAAGTTTTATACGGTGAAAATATTTTATATAATAGTTTGGTAAAATCAAAAATAGAGGGGTTTAAACGCTCAACGACAACCAATTTGACCTGCTTTACTTCGTACGTGATTCGCCAAAACGAAACCGGTCAACAAGTAGATGCAATTTACACCGACTTATCCACAGCGTTTGATAAAATGAATCATCAAATTGCGGTTGCTAAATTTGACAAACTAGGCATGAATGACAGTATGCTGACCACGTTCCATCTCCTATCATGGTCTGGTCTGGAGTTCCCCAAGGCAGTTTCTCGGGCCATTTTAATTTCTGCTGTACATGAATGCTGTTAATTTCATACTGTATTGCCTGAAACTCTCGTATGCCGACGATTTGAAGCTTTTCTTCACGATCAAGAATCCAGAGGATACATCTTTTTTACAACAACAGTTAGAAACCATTGCTGAATGGTGTCATATCAACCGAATGTCATTGAATGTGTCCAAATGTTCGGTAAATTCCTTTGGCCGCAGACGTTCCCTCTTCTGGTCACTCTACTCCCTCAACTGTCCACCGTTTTCCTTATAATACTGAACCAACTCGGACAGGGTGGCAAACTTTTCCCCTCCGAAGAGATCCAAGAAGTCACAGTGGTTCTGGATCTTGATGTGAGTCACCTCCTTACCTCGCTGGACGGATAGGGTGAACTCGATGACGATAGCCGGGCCAGAAAGCATTCATCGAATGGAAGATTCTGGAAGAATTTTCTCTCTCTCTCTCTCTATCTCTCTATCTCTCTATCTCTCTCTCTCTCTCTCTCTCTCTCTCACACTCTCTCTCACTCTCTAAGAGGAGGTTCCACGCGGCCAGGAATTTAAATGCAGTTTCAAATCGTTTCGTCTCACTTTCGTCAAAGATAACTTTTACTGGGATTTTCATGCCGACATTTACGAGACATCTCTTGTTTTTCCACTTTTTTTGAGCCGTTGTTCGAACTGTTCATTTATTTATTTATTTATTTATTTCGTCAATCGAACGTAGACAAGTACATATACAGTTACAGTATTTTCTTCTTTCTTGTTTTAAAAAAAAATACATTTTTGGCTTAGAATTATGGGAAAAGAAATAAAAACTAAGTAGTGCCTGCTTTTCTATTATTTCTTCCTAGGAGTTGTGATTCCGAATGGTGTTAAAATATTGTTTAAGTTTATGCCTAGACATTGTAAAGTCAACGGTTTCGCAGTATTGATTGTAAGAGGCCATCATTCGATTAAGTGGCCCAAATTTTGCATAATTTGTGCGATGATGGTTTATGGAAAATAAATTTCGATTTCTTAGTTGTTGAGTAGGCGCATAGAAATTTAATTTTGACAAAAGTACTGCTGTGTCAATGCGATGCGAAACAATATCGTTTACAAATGAAACCATTGCATATTCATGGCGCTCTTTTAGTGTCTGGATGTTTATAAGCATGCAGCGTGCTTCATATGATGGAAGAGGAAATGAAGTCCAACGTTGTTTACGAAGGGAATATAATAAAAATTGCTTTTGTACTGATTCTATTCTTCCTTAGTGCGTGATTGAAAAAGGAGACCATACAATGCTGCAATATTCCAGTACTGACCTCACATAGGCAACATAAAGTGTTTTAATTGTATAGGGATCCTGAAAGTTATAGCAAAATCGCTTGATGAAGCCTAACATATTGTTTGCCCTGTGAATTATTGTGTTGTAATGGTCAATGAATGTAAATTTGTAATTTAATATAATTCCTAAATCCCTAACTCTTTCACTTCTTTCTGCATTCTGATTTCCTAATGCAATTGTAATGTTTGATGATGTTCTTTTTCTGCTAAATGATATTAAGTTGAATTTTTTTTACATTCAATTCCAATATTCTATTTTTGATTTGTTGAAATAATTTTTCGTTGACAATTGCCTCGAAAAGTTTTGGAATGCATGAGATAATGGCTATACCACGATAATTACGTACCTCTGATTTTCTTGCAGATTTAAAGATAGGGACTAAAAATGAGTTTTTCCATATTTTTGGGAAGTTTCCAGATTCCAATGACATATTAAAAATCCAAAACAGTGGAGCAGTAAGTTCCATTGCTAGATTTTTCATAAATACTGGAGGTATTCCGTCTGGTTCAGGGCCTTTCGAGGCGTCTAAATTATTTAGAGCCTGTAAAATATCCTGCACTTGAAGCTGATTGTCGCCAAGGCCCCTTGGAAATTCTGGATAAAATGCAAAGTAATCGCGATCGCGATCTTCTTCAGAAAATGTTGTATAGATTTCTTGGAAAAAATTTGCAAATAGGTTACAATTTTCTTCCAAGCTATTCCCAACATTTCCGTTAAGATGCATTTTTGAGGGAGAACTGTGATGATGTCTGAACCGGCATCCCGATCTAATTCGCGGTTGTCTTCTGCCTACCATAACAGTTTTCTTAGTACCACCTCCAAAACAAGATTCCGCTGCACCTGTTGTCAGGACGGCATTTCCGAAACTTCAATTTGAAAGTAAACAATATGCACGTTGACGCGAAGATGAAAGGATCCACTGACAGCTAAACTATACACTTTCAACGAGATTTTACCTGCTTTTAACTAAGTGTTCTAGAAACACAGTTAATACATGAAAGCATTCTTTGCCAACACCAATGCATGAATTTGTATATTGTGTGGCAAGCACAATGATACTCTATTCCCAGGGAAGTCGAGAGTATTTTCCACTCAAAAATTCCTTCGACTCGACAGGGAATCGAACTTCCACATCTAGCTTGGTAAATCATGCTCGCCGATTAAGTTGTGTGTGCAGCGATTAAGATTTTCGGCGGCAACTTATTGGCAATTTTTTTTGTATTTTATTCAGGTTGTTACACTAGAGGGAGTATTCGTGAAAAATTGCACACCCGAATTCGTGTGTATATTTTTGCACCGTGTTCCATAGCAATCTGTAGAGTGCGTACGGTACTGGCTTCGGAACAACAAATCCTGCGTAAAAAATGTACACACTTATAGAGATTTTACACGAAAAAAAAAGCAACACAGACGAATTTCACGCCAACTCATCCAGTGTTTGGCAGCACCCTCTCAGAACCCAATAAAACTTTGTGGGTGTGTAGACTATGTCTTTTCAAGCAACTTTGCATCCTTTGTTTTTTTCAAAATTTATCTGGACTGCCACTTGAGAAGGGCTTAAGTTTTTTGATCGATTGTTTTTTTTTAAATCAACATAACTCAAAGAGGAAAAGACTTAAAAAAAAGGGATGTATGAGTTACTTCTAGAAAATCATCTGACATTGTATGAAAAATAAATTGAAAAATTGATTCTTACACGCAAAAAAAAATTTTAATATTTAAAGTCAATTTACTAAAACTGGCTATCTGATAATTGGCTATCTCAATAAAGGAAATATAATTGTCTAAAAGTTCATGAAACAGTTCAAGATGGGCACTTTTAAGTAAAAAAAAGTTTTTCTAACAACAACTTTTTCATGTCATCATAACTCAAAGAGGACAAGACTTACAAAAAAGTGATGTATAAGGGACTTTATGCTAATCGTTTAAACTTTTATGAACTTTTTTTTAAGAATTGTAAAATCGATTCTAACAAGATAAAAAAATATTTTAAAATTTAAAGTCAATTTGCAAAAAATGGCTACTTTAGACTGGGACAAACTTTTTTTTTAATAAAGTCAATATAATTGTCTAAAAGTCCACCATACATTGCAAGATGGGCACTTTTAAGGAAAAAAAAGTTTTTCTAACAACAACTTTTTCACGTTCTATTTTTACCGTGTATCGCCCCAACTCGTCTTATAATTTGGTCCTCTAACCTCACAGAAACTAATTCAATTTAATTATAATGACTATTTGGATTTTTTAAGGGTCTTGAATGTTTTAAAAATCAAGGCTACTATTTGGAAAGGGCTTATTTATAAATTATTATTTTTTTCAAACTTTAGTGATAATACAATTAAATCAGGTGATTGATCCTGTTTATTACCAAAACTTTGAAGTATATTACAAGAAGGACGATAAATTGGAAAACAAAAGCTTTATCATAATATCTGAAGTATTGACCCATGACTCAATATCAGTTCAGTTGTTTATATCAAAATTGCTAGATTTCATTAAACAAAATTCAATATATTGCCTACAAATTATTTTCATGCGGCCCATTACAAGAACAAAAAGAACTCTGCCAGCTTGTGCAGTTTCAAGAACAAGTATGGTTTGGAAGCAGAATGGCACTTCTTTGCAACGTCTCATGTGAAAGTTCCGTATTGGTGGTACTCTCAAGCGAATGGCAAAGAGAGCTAGCCTTGCTCATGATTATGGAAACACAATCAAAACTCCTCGTGAACTATATGACTGGGCAGTTGAACAGACAAATAAATGTATTACAAAACTGAATTTTTGCTTCACATCAGCTGAACAGTACACACTTAAAAATTATGAATATTACACCAGACGTAATTCATGTTTGTAAAAAGTCGGGGAACGTAAACAAAGATTTCGTGTGAAATTATGTCTCCTGAAACTGACACATACGCAATTCCACGAAAGATGTGTTTGATTGAATTTATTTTCTTTTCTATTTCAACTCATTCTTATGTGCTAAAGGACGCTTGCATGTATCGGTCACAAGGGACAGAAATTTACATGACATTTTGGTAGTGGGTTATGCAAAAATGTCAGAAGAACTTGAGGAGTTATATAGGCACGTAAAGACAATACTAGGTACACAGGTTCATTGTTTTGTACTTATTTCAGCTAAAAAGTCTTCCGATTCAAAGGATAATCCAAAGAAATTTGCTTCGTTTGTGAAAGATTTCTAAATTAAATATATAAAGCTATGTTAATTACTAATACTTGAAAATGTACGTATGAAAAATAAATAAAATAAAACCCTTACCAAGCAAAAACCTTTGAGTCTTCATTGACATAAACAGTATTTCGAGAATCCATATAACGTCATATTTGAATCGTCTTTAAATGGATATGCATCAAGTCTTATCGAATAAGAATTTTCTAATTTGATAAGACTTGATGCATATCCATTAACAGACGATTCAAATAAGACGTCCGCTATTTTTTTTAGATTTATCAGCCCTCCTCTATCACAATTTTTCCCATACAACAGGTACTGTAACAAATCTTGACCTTCCTTCCAGCCCCCTTCCCCCCTCCCACCCAAAGATATACGAAGCCATATTTGAATCGGCCCTAAAAATAGGAATATACGAACAAGCAGATGAATGACTTTTATTTAAACGTACATGTTTGGTTCTGTTTTACTGATGTAAAGGTTAATATAATGTTTTTGGCCCTTTTCAAATGTTAATCTAGATGATTATCGTTTTTGCAAAGATGTTCAATACATTCAATTCTTTATGACTGCTAAATTTCATTGGATTCTATAGGGGTGTTGAATCCTTACCATAACTAGACGAGTTTGCGTGATACACGGTAAAAATAGGACATGAAAATGTTGTTGTTAGAAAAACTTTATTCCTTTAAAAGTGCCCATCCTGCAATGTATGTCGAAGTTTTAGACAATTATACTGCTTTTATTAAGAAAATATTTCGTCCAATTTTAAGATATCAATTTGTTTTCATATTGACTTTAAATTTTAAAATATTGTTTTTTAGCATGTAAGAATCAATTTTACAATTTTTACTTGTTTTCATAAAAGTTAAGACGATTTTCTTAAAGTCACTCATACATCACTTTTTTGTTAGTCTTTTCCTTTTGTTGAGTTATGTTGATTAAAAAAAATCGATCAGAAAACTTAAGCCCTTGTCAAGTGGCAGTCTAGATAAATTTTGAAAAAACAAAGGATGCAAAGTTGCTTGAAAAGACATAGTCTACATACCCACAAAGGTTCATTTGATTCTGAGAGGGTGCTGCCAATCACGAAGACGAGTTGGCGTGAAATTCGTCCACTTTCTTTTCGGTATTACTTTTTATTGCATGAGTGAAAATTGATGAAATTTGGGGTTAAACAAAGAATGAAATGAAGTTTGTCAGAAGCAGATAATTTCTCATCTGCATGCGAAGGCGCTAGGAGTTGACGGTAATTTATTGCTAGAACGAATAGACATGAAGAGAAAGTGTATTGATAGTTCCGTATAGGGCAACGGCAGGCTTTGAAAATTGAAAAATCAAGTTTGAAAACGAGCGGAGGGCATTGTTGAACGGTAGTATCCGATCAGGCACATAACCCTTTACCATACTACCCCATGCAGGATAGGCAAGGGGAGGAAATCCCCTTGACTGGCAAAAGGTTATGAAACCGATCGGGCTCTTATACTACCTGTTGCTTTTTTTCTAGTTCTAGCGATTTGTCGGAACTATCAAAACACTTTCTCTCCATGTCTATTCGTTCTAGCAATAAATTACCGTCCACTCCTAGCTGCTTCGCATGGAGATGAGAAATTATCTGCTTCTGACAAACTTCATCAAAGATCGTTCCTTGCGCGCTTGGGAGAATACAAAAACAACAATCAATGTGAAAGAATGTAATGTTCACATGTGCACAATTTCGTCACAATCTCTCAAGTGGTTATCGAGATGGCTTCCAAGCAAGAAGTGCTTCGACAACAAATTATAGGCGCGGTCATGGAAAATCCAGGCCAATCCCACAGGTGCATCGCGAAACAGTTGGGAATCGACAATTCGACCTTGTCCCGTGAGGTAAAATCATTCAAGGAGACCCAGACGACCCAGCGGCGAGCTGGCAGCGGGAAAAAAGCGAAGACGACCGATCCCGTGAACGCAAGGAAGGTGAGGGATCACTTCCGTGGCCAAGAAGGTAAATTCTTCCGTATGGTTTGTCCAGCAGACAATGAAGCGGGCCGGATTTCATCCCAAGCAACACAAATCATAATTGGTTGCAGCAAATTGATTTTGACTCAATTGAGTGACATTGAAGGTTTTCTAACTGATTTGCAACATGTGTGCTACTAGGGATGTCTTCAAGATAAGGAGGACCCCTCCCCGGGTAAAAGAATACCCCCTTTGTGGCTGTTCCCAATTTTAGAAAACACACCCCTCAAAAATTTATATTTTTTACCGGGGGGTTTTTTTTTTTTTAAAAAAGGGGGGGGGGGGGGGGAAAAATTTTTTTTTTATTTTTTTTTCCTGAAAAATAAGGAGTGTATCGAAAATAAGCTATCCACAAACTTGTTTTCAAATTATGTTGAAAACCGATATTTTATTCATACAAAAAATTGATCCTTTATTGTACGAGGTTAAACTTGAACTAATGAAGACCGGATACAATTTAAGTTATTCCTTCACGAATTTTCGAACTTTGGATCGAATGCTCTTCATCAAGTTCCGGACAAGTGTTGCATCGCATTTTTTGGACGCTTGAGCCCAATTTTTTTTGAACTCCTGCATGTTTTCAATTGCCTTACCAGTCTTCTTGAAGACCCTCTTCACGATTGCCCAGTAACGTCCGATGGGTCGAAGCTGAGGGCAATTTGGTGGATTGATATTTTTCTCAACGAAATCTATACCCTTTTCCGCAAGCCAATTGAGAGTGGTTTTGGCATAGTGAGCCGACGCTAAATCCGGCCAAAACAGTGGAGGTGTACTATGCTTCTTATATAAAGGCAACAATCTCTTCTGGAGACACTCAGATCGATAGATTTCCGCATTTATAGTTCCGGTAGTGTAAAAAATGGTTGACTTCAAACCACAGGAACATATTGCTTGCCATACCAGTACCTTTCGACCGAATTTCTCCACTTAAATCGACCTGTCCGCATCGCTCACATCCTCCCCAACGACGGCAGTAAAGTATTGTGGACCTGGAAGGGTTTTTGAGTCCTCCTTTACATAGGTCTCATCGTCCATCAAAACGCATGCATCCGGACGCTGCAAAAGACGCGAATACAATTTTCGGGCCCTTGTTGCTGCTCGTTTCTAATGTTCTGCACTTTGTTTCGAGATTTTCTGCTTCTTGTAGATCTTCAGGTGGTTTCGCCTCTTGATACGCTGGATCATTCCAACACTCGTTCCTGCTTTTTTGGCCAAATCACGTATTGACATTGATTTGTTCTTCATGATTAGAGATACCACTTTCTGCTCCAGTTTCGGGTTGGAAGAACCGGGTTTTCTGCCTCTTCCTGGTAGCTCACCCAAAGAATAGTGTTCCCCAAACTTATTGATGATAGTTTTAACACTCGCATGATGAATTCCAAACCGCTTCGCCAATTTTCGCATAGTAATACCCTTCTCACTTAGCCATGTGTCCAGAACCTTAATTTTCACTTCCTTTTCAATACGCGACATTTTGAAAACGCAGAATTTGAACCGCACAAACAAGTAAACAAAAGAAAGCTGACCGTCAAACGCACAGCATGCAGTGTTCAGAGCATAAAAAACCATCACAAATACATGCGTACAACGCAAATGTATGTGGATAGCTTATATTCGATACACTCCTTACGCAAGTTGACAAAAGATGTGTTTGATTGAATTTATTTTCTCATCTCTTTCAACTCATTCTTACGTGATAATGCGCCCTTGCATGTGTCGGTCTCAGTAGACAGAAAAAAACATAAAATTTTGGAGGTTGTTATAAAATAATTAAAATTTATAATTTTTAATTTATAATTGCGCCCCGAATTTTCCGAAAACACCACGGTTTGGGGGCCCCCGCTCCGGCCCCCCGGGAGAGACAAAAACAGGGAGAGCCCACAACAACCAACAACCAAAAACACACCCCCCCCCCCCCGCCCACCCGCCGACAAATAAAATTAAAAAAAAAAAAAAAAAAAAATAAAAAAAAAAAAAAAAAAAAAAAAAAAAAAACAAAAAATTTACAAAAAAAAAAAAAAAAAAATAAAAGGTATTAAAAATAAAATTATAAATAAAAAAAAAAAAAGTAAATATTTTGTGGATTAATTTGAGTATAAACAACAACGTTCTCATCACACCCTACACCAAATCCATAAGTTAATGCACTCATAATTTCACGGTTGACAGCTTCCGTACCGAGGTTGAGTTGTTGAATCAAATATCGTGATCGACTGATAGGACTAAAAATAAAACACAATATTATATTATTACATAACGTTATATTATAATTCAATAGTGGAGCTGTAAAACAATCATGTATCCAAGCTAGTTCTCAAGAGTGCTTTGATTGCGTACTGGTTGCTCTTAATTGTTTTGCATCGAAGATGGACAGATTTAGTCACAAGTTTCAAAGTATGTGGCTCAAGTGGAAACACTTTTTATAAAAGTGCTCAAATCCAAGCAAAAATAAAAACTCGCACCAAAATCATGTCGCTAGCTTCCAACCTATTGTGAATGGGAGCCAGAACGCGTGCTTTTGACGTACGAAGGGTGCCTTTTGTATGAATTTTCCCAAACTTGGGCCCATATGGCACAATCTGCTCTTTTTCCTTTGTACTTCATCACTCTTTGTGTGTGGAAGATTTCCTCTCAATAACAATTTTTTCAGGGGCCTACACAAAAAGTGTATCAGCTCGCAGTGACAATGATGCGAACAAAGTGGAAAATCAATTAGTGGCTACAAAGTGGAGAAAGACCAATTTTCAAAGCACATGATTTGCTCCGAGTCAACAAAGTCGTTGAGTCAATTGGAAAATGATTTTCTTATATCCTGCCACGGATAACGATCCATTTTTTTTTGTCAGCCTCTGCTCTTCGTAATCAATCATTGTATAGCCAGTCACCAATTTGTTACAGATAGGTGTGAAGCCGCTTACGTAAAATGGTTGTCGTCTTTAATTCTATTGTTGTGTTGCCCAGGACATTGCAGAAAAGAGCAACTTGAAAACATGCAATCCGCTTAAATTTTCCACATGCCAACTCCTTTCAAAGGTTAATTTTTACTCCTTCCGGTTCGTCGTAATGTAACATTAGCATGCTAATTTTTCCTTTAAACCTCGCAAAACACTTTCCATCCGCTTACCTAAATTGAAAAACAATCAATGAAACGACCCTGCGCCATAGTGCTGCAGACAGGAGCAACATCGTCTCCGCTGCAGGGCTGTTTGGCTGGTGACGGTCGACGCGTCGTCATAGTCGTCGTCGTCGTCTTCGCAGTCATCGTGAAAGAGTTACTACGTCGTAGCGCCGGGTTCATGAACAGACACCTCACTAGACACTTGCTCCTTTTGGTTCCGCGCTGGGTGGGTGGTTGTGAGGCGAAGTTTTCACTGTTCATAGATGGCATTGTGAATGGATGGAAAAACTAGAGTGTGAAGGAATTTCAAAGTGAAAGCACTTTTTTCGCTGCCTACCCCGTGAGGAATCATTACTTCTGCAGTGGCACCTGGAAGGTGCTGAACAGTTGTAAATTCGCTATTGATGGGAGGACACGTATGCATCAAAGAAAAACTCAGCGTTCAGTTTCTTTTTCATGATCTGTTTTTAGTTTTAAAGATATCGATAATGGTAGATAAAGATTCATTCCTCCTCTTAAAGGATCAATTATTTTAAGAAATCTTAAATAGATTTTTCCCATAACGATCATTTATTTCAGTTTCAAAATGCGTAAACTCACTCAGTTTTCCATAACTTTTAAATTACTTTTTTTTTTACTATTTCAAGCTACCACAAATTGTAAATCTTTGTTAGTAACGAGAGTAAAACATTATGTATCCTGAATTAGGTATGCTATACTAAGTTTATGACCTCCGATAGACATCACATTGATACGATTGAAAATAAAAATCTGCCAGTCTTTCCAACAGTAGCTACTCGGCAATAAATTCCTCTATGAATAAAGTAATCTCCTGATTAGCACGGTAGGTAGTGAAATCCACCCACCTGACCTTTAACAGCTTATTCTACAAAACAGGTTTATGGTAGAACCCTCTGACAACCAAATATTATTGCTGGTAAAATTGCAACCATCCCACAGGCTATGCTTTGGTTTATTGCAAGAGTTTTTTCGATGTTTCCCTGTGGGCTGGCTGGCTGGTTTCATATTCAAAGGAGGAGAAATCGTATCGCTACTAGTTACAATGAACGAGACAGATGTTGTGTAACCTGAGAATGTGGAGGTTCGACATGGGTATGCAATCCTATTTCGGAATCCGTTTCTTTAGGCGACCCAAGCTACGAATATGGACAAGTGGCACCATAGCAATGAATTTCACTATCGTTCAGAGTGTTTCAAAGTCGCCCACCCGCTCTTTTACTTTGCTATTTGAAAGCGACATCGTAAATACGACAAAAACAGCGGAGTAGTTTGACCCTTGGAATTGTTCACGTGCTCCATTACATACGCTGCCCGTTACCCTTCAATGTTGCACCTCATTCATCGCTTTTGTTTATGTCCACTTGTTTATTTTGCTGTACACCACTTAACCTGGGAGTTAGTCCAGGTGTGCGTTGTTGGATTCACATGGAATGTATCCTACTTGTAGTTGCTAATGTTCGTTACAAAGGGTTAGGAAAGTGTTTTACAGTACTTTTTTTCAAATAAGTTAGCGATCTACAGTCATCGGCAGCATAAAGTGGCCACCAAATTATTCTTTCAACTCTTTTGAAAAACTTGATGGTTAAGTGATAAAAAAAAAACATCGAAATATTGTCGGGAGCTTTATGTATTATTATTTTTTCAGTTTCATTCATAAAAGAAAAACATAAATGCACCAAATTTTAAATGTAATGCATAGGAACTGTAGATCGGATACCAATTTCAGCTTCTCTAAGATAATTTTATTGAATTCTGTCAATTTTCAGAAAATTCATGATTAATTCATCGAATATAAGGTCTGTTCATTTTATTAAGAGGACACATTATTTTGCAGATGTTTTATTTATTAGTAATCTAACTCAAAAATGGTTTTATGTGTATGAATCACTGTTGGCTCTGTACTACGGAAAAATATAATTTTCATCAAAATAATCCTAGATATGAAGCTAATGCACTTTTTGACGAATATCCTTCATCAGCCTTTACACAGTTCTCTGTAGTTACGTAAAGTTAGCAATATATTTCGTCATCCATCAAAATGCAATGAATGGGATGCTTTTTAACATTTTATTAAGCCTCTGGCACCGCTCTTTGGCTCGTTCCAGCTGTACCGCGCCCGGTTTTGTCATTTTTGCTTCTTGTATCTCCAGATGTTATTTCTATTTATGATGCTTTGGACAAATCCAACGGATGCTCCCAGTTTCTTGGCAACCTGCCGGACTGAGTTCGATTTTCCGGATAAAAGAAGCTCCACACATTTCTTCTCCCTTTACGGGTTGACAGCCGCTTCTGGTTCTGGATCTTGGCAGATCGTCCAAAATATGCTCCTTTTCAATATTTTTGATGATTGTGTGCACACCAGTCTTTGATTTTTCCACAATTTGAGCAATATGTCTACAAGACAGTCCCACGTAGTACTTTTGAATAATCAAAACTCTAGTGTCCATATCGATTCGCTCCATTTTGCTAAACTCAAACTGTTTTGACTCAGATAAAAAATGACAGTTATCTGCCAGTAATTTGAAAACAAGATGAAGCAAATTCCATTAAAATTGAATAAAGCTTCTGCTCTGTATTGCGTTACAAAAGTGTCTGCTTTATAAAATGAACAATCCTTATTTGTTTTTGTTGTTGTAAACTCACAACATTTCAGAAGCTCATTAATTTCTGGCTCTTATCGTGCCAATATTCACCATAAAATTAAATGGGGATATGATTTGGAGCATCCTACACTGTAAAAAAAAAACAATTTTTATTGGATATTTTTCTACCAAATAATTTGCCACAACACTAGGACTTTATTTTTCGATATTTTGTTTTTATTTATTAGTGACACATAACACCAGAAGAGTGCATTCGTGCCATAAAATATTGAATAATAATTCAATTATTATTTTAATATGCAATTAGGCCGTTTTCAGCGGTGTTCTATTATTTTGGTCTAGTTTTATAACAGTTCCAAAAATATAGACCACCAAAAATAGATCAACTATTTTCCATTTTCACCGCCATTATTCTAAATTTTGTTTGGTGGCGTCCATGTGTGTTTTTTTTTTTGGAACTCCCCCTGGTTTGTTTGGGTTGGGTTTGTGTGGTTTCACTCCTTGGGCGTTTTGGAAATTTTTTTTAAAAGTTTGCGGGATTCACGTGTCAAAAGGTGCGGATTCCTGTGGGGGCTGGGGGAATATTAAGATGAGTGTTTGGTTCCGGAGTGGGGGGTGTTTCTGGGGGCGAAAAGTCTTTTTTTTTTTTTTCTCTTTTTTTTTTTTTTTAAAAAGACATCCCAAGTAACATTGCCAAAACCATCCAGCTTTATTAAGTTTTATTAAAGTTTTATGAAAGCCACTAGAAATCAATTCGGCTTTATTATGGCAGCAAGAGATGCCAATAGGTTTCAAATTTTAGTCAGGTTTATAAGAACCTACACAGCTTCTTTACAGCGATCTTAAACCCTTGACTTCTAAAATTCCTTTTACTCCTATCAAAGGTTTTATTTTGACTTTATTAACTCATAAAATGCTGTTTTGAAATGCCGTTTTAGGACTCATTCATATTATCTTATTATGGTCAGTTGAAAAAGCATTTTAAAACCATTTTGCCTCCAGTAAATGCATCAAACGGCTAACTGGCATTGAGGAAAGCTACCAAGCGACCAGATAGTTCTATAGTAGCCATTGCTAAGATAAATTGGCTTTTTTTTTGGCAAAACTGTGATTTCTTGCAATCGCCATATTGAAAATATGAAATAATTGAAATGTGAAAAAATAAATACACCAAATTTTAAATGTAATACAATTGAACTGTAGATCTGAGACAAACTTCGGTATTCGTTTAGATAACCTTATTGAATTCTATCAATTTTCAGGAGTTTCATGATTAATTTACCGAATATATTTCTTTCAATTTTGTTTTTGTTGTTGTAAACTCGCATAATTTCCAAGGCGCATTAATTTTCAGCTCTTATCGTGCCAATATTCACCATAAAATTTAATGCGCATATGATTTGGAGCATGATACGCTATAAAAAAAACTCAATTTCTTTTGTATATTTTGCTATCAATCATAATTTCCCGCAACAGTAAAACTTTTTTCTTAGCCATTATTTACTGTTGAATGAATCAGAAGAGCAACAAAGCAAAACAACAAAAACCAACCACGATATCACCGTGAAGTTTGACAGCTGTGGTCATTCAGCCCTATGCTGGTTTTGATGGCGGCCAATAGGTTTTATGATGGTTCTCAAGTGGTCATAACAGCTTTCACTAGAACATTTTCAAAATCTTTATGGTCTTAGAAAGGTTTTATTAATTTGTTTTCACAACCGTCTATAGAGTGGGCCACTTTGTACACATTTCGGCTTTAAAGATGCATAGAGGAGGTGTTGGTGGATAAAACAGTTTTGAATGTAGTGTCATCAACAAAGCAGGGAGGAGTGCTATACGGCTGGAATAGAACTGAAATTGTTACTTGGGATACCTCACTTCAACTCCCGGAATAACCATCAGTATTGAATTCCGCGGCTGCTTCGTGCTGTTTTATGGTAGACGATGTGGAGGATTTCTGTCTTGCTGAATCAGTTAAAACTGGAAATTAATTTCCATGGAAATTTCCTTTTTAGGAGGAAGCTCTCATACGCGTAACTATGAATGTTTGACGGGATGAGAGTACGGCACTAGCTGACATAAAGGATCGGTATTGAGCTGGGTAATCTGCCGCTCCAGTTCAACTCTATTTTAACAACGATTTCGGGCCTGAATAAAGCATTCCAACCGGCTGAAAACCCTGAAACTCCATTGCTAACAGGTTTCCTACGACAGGACTCTCTACAAGTCCCAATGCAAAAAGTTCGCGATTTTTAGTCAGTTGAGCATCGCGTCCTCAAGTAATACACTTGTTCGGAACGAAAGTATTAAAAGGAAATGAACTTCCATGGTTTCTTGCAGATGATCATCAAAAACCCATCAGAATATATTTCATCAGTTCCGCGAAACGATACAGTAAGTGGAATAAAAGTCTGGAAACGGCGGAAGACGATGTTGAAATCAAAATGTTCCGAACAACTAGACAGGATGTTGAGACGTTCATTATAACAAAACTTATTCATCTTCCCGATTGGCACCGGAGGAAGTGCAGATGATGAAATTGAAAGAGAAAACACCGTTGCGTTTGGACTTAGAACTTCGTACCTTTTTTTTTTTTTTAAATAAATATCATTCATTTTGAAGGCTCAATCATATTAGTTTTAGGTTAATTTGGTAATAACATGTAGTTGAAGGGCATGAGGAATATAAATAGAGAAATCAGGAGAATATCCTGGATCTTTGCGCTGGATTTCAATACAAACAATAGAACTTAACAATTTTAGGTGGAGTTTTACCTCTGCTTGTTTTCTGTTCACCCAGGTCGAGGGAACCTGTATTAGAGGTGTCTCCATTTACCATGTACTGGAAGTAATATCTCAGCAGAAGAAATGATACACGTTTTGTCGAGTTGAAAAATCCCTTATATCCGGTACCCAAGCTCGCGCAATTTCTAAAAGGTCGCATAGGTTTCACAAGCCTTTTTTAGACTTTTTATTTGATTGCGTAGGATGTGAGATGTTTGGGATTTTTCAGCTTGGCAAAACTTGTGTCACTCTTCCTCTTGTGTACCTATTTCAATTTACCCCAAGGTGTGTAAACTTGTGGTGCTAGTTGAAATGCTTCAAATACCTTGGAAAAAGCATATTTGTAACTGGGTTGCAAATATGCTTTCATTTCTAGCTAGCCTTCATATGCTTCCAAAGTGCACAAAATTCAATGTTTGGGAAATACAACTTTTTGATGAAGACTCAAGCAACGTGTAAAACATATGTGTTAGCAAAATCACGCATGATAAAAATAAACAAAGCTTTGAAAGCACGTAAGGATTGTTTTAACAACATGTCATAGCTGTGACAATATGTGTTAACGTATATAGTATACTGAAAAAAAATCATAGGGATGGATTACTTCCGCTAGAAGTTCACCCTTCCTTTTCAACTTACCCATAATAATCGTAACACTTTAGCCATATTCACAAAATTTCATCAATAATCAAAGAACTTCATAATATAGTTCGCAGAAATTCTTCAAACTTCGTAGAGCTGCTGCAAAGTTGAACTTACATATTTCTCAAAATATCAGTTTAGTTCAAAGAACTTCAGTGTTAAGAATTCCACCATTGCCAGCCGAACTCCATAATGTTAAAAAAAAGCTATGATAAAGTTCAAAGAGCTTAAGAAAAATAAAAGAGAACTTGAGCAAAGTCAGTAATCTGGTTGGTAATACCGTAATATTGTTTTCAGACTTACCGAAAAACGAGCGAGCGATCCACGCGGTTGTGCACTTTGCCCTTGTTGTTGTTTTACACCACTTTTTTTCAGCTGCCTAAACAAATTTAGAACGCTCTGGATTCCGTTCCAAATTCGGAACAAAATAAAACAAAGCGTATGACAGTTTTATTTTTTTTACATCGAAACTGTTCGAAAATGAAATTTGGAACGCACCGGTGAAAATGGAAAATTTCGTTTGGTCTATTTAATTGTCAAAATTTAGAATAGACCACGACCGCTGAAAACGGCCTTAGGCCGTTTTCAGCGGTGTTCTATTATTTTGGTCTAGTTTTATAACAGTTCCAAAAATATAGACCACCAAAAATAGATCAACTTTTTTCCAGTTACACCGCCATTGTTCTAAATTTTATGTGATGCCGTTCGTTTGTTTTGTTTTGGAACTTCGCCTGCTTCGTTTGAATTTGGTTGGTGTTAAGCTCGTTCGACTTTTCAAAATGATTCTATAAAGTTTCCGAGTTTTCCGAGTCAAAAGGTGCCAGTTTATCGCGATCTATTGCTCCCAATACTTGTTGGTGCTGGGCGAATATTAAGATGAGCGGCTGTTAAGTGCCGTTTTATGGTAAACGATGTGAAGGATTTCCTTCTTGCTGAAACAGCTGAAAATAAAAATTAATTTACACGGAGGAAGCTTTCATATTCGTAACTATTATGTTTGACTGGATGAGAGTAGGACACTAGCTGACCAACCATCGGTAATGTGCTGGGTAATCTGCGACCTCAGTTCAATAAAGCATTCCGACCGGTTGAAAACCCTGAGTTGAAACTCCATTGCCAGTACCTCTTCCGGGATCGCCGTTAGTTCCGACTTTGTGCCTAAATTTCGAACACCCACAGATCTCCTACGACAGGACTTCCTACAAGCCCCTCTACAAAAGGTTCGCGTTTCTCAGTCAGTTGAGCATCGCGTCATCGAGCACTACATTTGTCCTGGAAGAAAGTAATAAACGGAAACGAACTTGTCCACCGTTGTTTGGCATGGTCTTACCCACCCCGTTGATTACCTTCGCCGCCTTCTCCTGGGCATAGCTCACATAGCTATTGAAGTTCAGTTCGTCATCAATCCTTTCGGAGCAATGACACTTATCATTTGCCGACCAACAGTACCTCCGTTTTCCACTAGCCTGTTATCGACAATACGATGTCATCCGCAAAACTAACGATCACTACGCCAACATTAGCACTATGGAACATTCCGATCCAGAGGATGGAACCTTGCAAAACTTCCGTCTGGATCTTCAACGTTGTTTGACCCATAACTGTCTCGTGAATCAACACCCGGTTCTGGAAGTAATTTCTCAGCAGAGGAAGTGATACACGTTTTGCGGAGCTGAAAAATTCCAAATATCCCGCATCTAAGCTCGCTCAACCCCTTAAAGGTCGCATAAATTTCAAAAGCCTTTTTTAGGCTTATTAGCTGATTGCGCAAGGTGCGAGATGTTTGGGATTTTCAGCTTGGCAAAACTTGTGTCACTCTTCCTTTTGTGTACTTACTTCCAGGAGTGCAAACTTGTGTTGCTATTTGAAATGCTTCAAATACTTCGAAAAATCATATTTGTGACTGGAATTTTCTAAAGCATCTCTCTTACTAGCCTTCATATGCTTCCCTAGTGCACAGAACTCAATATATGGGAAATAAATCTTTTTAGGGAAGACTCAAGTAAAGTGTAAAAAATATTTGTTAAAAAAATCATGCATGATAAAAATAAACAAAGCTGTAAAAGCATTCTAGGCTTGTTTAAACAACCTTTTATATCAGTGTCAATATGTGCCAAATTCTAGCTCTATAGACCCACATTAGAGCACTTTCCCCTACTATTGATAACGGCACGTAACTTTCGGATTTAATTGATCGAGAAATTATTTTATCAAATTTATGGCTAATTGTCGCATTCACAACAATAGTTTAACACAACGTACACCGCTGAAAACAGAGTTACCGAAAAACGAGCGAGCGATCGACGCGTTTGTGCACCTTGCCCTTGTTGTTGTTTTACGCCGTTTTTCCAACTGTTTTAACACATTTAGAACGCGCTGGATTCCGTTCCAAATTCGGCACAAAATAAAACAAAGCGTATGACAGTTTTACTTTTTTTACACCAAAACTGTTCGAAAATAAAAATTAGAACGCACCGGTGAAAATGGAGAATTTGGTTTGGTCTATTTAAATGTCAAAATTTAGAATATACCGCGACCGCTGAAAACGGCCTTAAGTCATATTTTCTAGAATTTTTTTTTTTTTTTTTTTTAAAAAATTTTTTTTTTTCTTTTTTTTTGAAAATATTTGTTTTTTTTTTTTTTTTAATTTTTTTTTCCTTTTGTGTTTTTTTTTTTTTTTTTTTTTTTTTTTTTTTTTTTTTTTTTTTTTTTTTTTTTTTTTTTTTTTTTTTTTTTTTTTTTTGTTTTTTTTTTTTTTTTTTTTTTTTTTTTTTTTTTTTTTTTTTTTTTTTTTTTTTTTTTTTTTTTTTTTTTTTTTTTTTTTTTTTTTTTTCAGCCTTGAAACATTTTCTGGACAAGGATGCCTGAAGTCGTGCTCCGACTGCTAACGGCCGTCATGCCGTTTCTTCCGTCATTGATGTGAGAACAAGCGAAGAACAAATGTGGTTGCCTCGAAATCTGCACACACGGGACACGTGGAGGACTCGGCGTGCTCTTATTTGTGCAGATACCGTCTAAAGCAGCCATGGCAAGACAGGATCTGCGTCAAGTGTATGGTAACTTCTTTGTTTCCACCGACCGACCTATTCGGATATCTCCAGGATTAGTCAGTGGGTTCACCGACCTTTGGTGGAGCTATTCCGTTCCCTCTGCGACTTCATCATTGCTGCAGTTCTGGTTCATTCAATTATCATCTTTTCTATGATCGTTTAACTTTTGTACTACGTCCTCTTTTATGATGATACCGATGGCCCACTAATACGCACACCGCGTCGCTGTACGCGCAGATCACTCTCAGGCACATTAGCTTGTGCGTACTTTCGAGCTTGCCAAGGTAACTCTTAGTACTCAAGGCGGTGGCCCATGCCGGCCCGCCTTACCAAAGTAAGGACAGAGCGACGTTGGTCAGAAGCTTTTGTTTGCTCCCTTGTACCACTGAGTCATTTGACTTCATGCCAATATAAAGCCTGTCCACGTGAAATCTCGGACACCAAAATAATAGCAGCAAAAAAATTTACACATAATTCAACAAAACCGATTGTTTCTTTTACAATAAAAGAGTTATATCTACATTAGAAACAGTTGATTAAGACGTTAATCCTGTTTTCTGTAAAATGCTCGTCATTTCTGTGATACACCCACCAACAGTTCCGTAAATTGGAAAAATGGTGTAAAGCTCCTTAGCACGACTTTTTTGAGTGAAATATTGCTTGTCATGGGCACCTTTTTCACTTTGTTAGCCTTCAGTCCTTTCCTCTGCTTCACTTTTTGTACGTATGATTTTGACTTCCCAACTTTGCAAGCCACATTTTGCACAGAAAGATTGGGATTTTTCTCAATAGTCGCTACCACCTTCTTGTACATTTGTCGGGAGCATACTTTTTTATGTGTTCCACTTCCAACCTTCCGATCCCCAGTCAAGCGCTGGTCAATGATTTGCACAACTCAAAACATGGTACTCTTAGGTAGTTTTAATTTTTTGGCAAGATCGCGTACCGATAAATCCGGATTTTGCTGCCGTTCGTACAAAATACGTTTGCGCACTTCCACTTGATTCGACGTCACTTTAATGAATGTAACAAGAATGTAAAGATGTAGTAGGTACCACGAAAAAAAGTGGAGAGTTTCAGCTGCTATATAAATGAAACGTTTCAGCGATCCGTGAACTAATTCAAAATAATAACACTGAAAGAAAAGTGTTCGAAATTTAACGTGGACAGGCTTTAGCCATAGAGGCTTTCTTGCAGGCGTGGTCAACATGTCTGATAAGGAACAGCTTGTCATCGATCATAATCTCCGAGTACCTCAGGGACCGCTTTGAGTTGATGGTACAGTTACCTTTACCAATCGATGCCCTTTGCTACGATTTTCTGTTATTGACTACAGTAATTTCCGTTTTGTTATGGGCTAACTCTAATTTCCTGGAGCGCATCCATCTCTCGACTATGTCGATAGAGTTTATGGCCGTTAACTCCACCTCTTCTAAGGACTCGCCATGGATTTCTCAGGTTATGTCGTCCTCGAAGCCGACAATCTTTATCTAGTTAGGGAACTTCAACCTCAACACATCGTCTTGTATCGTGTCACAGATCACTGAACCCAGGATTGAACCTTGCAGAACTACTGCGTTGATTTGAACACGTTCCTGACCCACCTCAGTGTTATAGTACAGCACCCGATTCTAGAAGTAGTTTCCCAATCCCAATCCTGTATATGTACCCAAGTAGCCGAAAACTTTGGAGCGAGTTGGCAAAATCCTCCCAACTGGTGCCATTGAACGCGTTTCTCACATCCATAGCTACACAGAAAAAAAAAATTAATTTTAACAACCGCGCAAAATTTCCCCTCGTTTAATTCCAAGCCAAAGGAAGCGTAAACAACGAAATTGTTTGCAATCTTTCATACGCCGTACAACAATGTTTGCAATCTTTCATACAACAGGCTAGATTTAGGCGTTATCTGGCTAAAATTTACATGAAATATCCTATTATTTTCTGACAAATCCAGCATTTCCTTTATGTGCATTAGATAACGCAGAAAATTCAATGTTTTTTTTTATCTTTGTAACTTCCTGCCTTTTATGTTGGATGGACACTTCTACCGTCATGATGACGGACATGATGGCATCCACCGTTGTCTTCCCTCCACGGAAGCCAAACTGATTCTTGGATAGACCGTCCGTACCCTCCAAATTTCGACAACCTATTGAGGATTAACTTCTCCAGCACCTTACCCGTCGTATCCAACAAGCATATTGTATGCTATGCCGATGGATCACCCGGTAGCTTCCCTGTCTTCGGTAGCAATACTAGGGTCTGCCGTTTCTAGACGTCTGGAAAGACGCTCTCGTCCAGGCATCTCTGCATGCCAACCCTGAACATTTACCATTTACGTATACCGTCTGACCCTGGCGCATCGTTCACCTTTAGGGACTTTCCTATCACAATAAGTTCATCATTCGGAACCGCCACCTCATCCCTTTCCTCCACGGTACCATTATCATCGCCTATGTGATTTCGGATGTTCGGCGTTGCCGAACATTCTTCCGCCGCCATGACAGCGTTATGGTCTGGGATACTGGAATGCTGGTTATGGGACAATTTTGTGGCGGTGGGAGGCTAGGAACTCGGGTCGTGGCGTGAAAAAAATCCCCCTATGACCACCAGCAGTAGCTCCGGTGATTGCTCAATTGAAGCTGCCGCACCTTTGGCTTGGCCATTACCACCCGATAGGCGTCACCCCATGGCCTTCGAACAGAAGCCCTCAAAGTAAGCTTCGTCTGCTTGCCTTTATCTCTTTCTATAGCGTGGCCTTAGCGGTGGCTTGCTCCACGTGACGCTTCGTTATTTTAGAGTTCAACCACGCTCTCTGCATCCTACTTCTTGCGCGGAGGCAAATTCTACGGAGGTCGGCGATCGACTCCATCCACAATTACACCGGTGATCCCCCATTCCTAGGTTTGAACTTCCTATCCATGGTTGCATCGCGCACGCGGGTAAGTAGCGCTACGAGTTGATCCCCACACGGATCCTGTGTTTCGGTAGCATATGTTTCGGCATCGATATGTTTCCCATCTTTCATTCATCACGGTATCTGAAGTGTCTGAACAAACCCTAATGGATGGAGTTAAGCGCACAGTTTCTAAAATGTTATGCAAATACCCAATAACTATGTTTTGACTTCGTGAATTGCTAAATCTACCTAATAACTATGTTTTGAGTTCGAGAATTGCTAAATCATATCCCATGAATGTGAAATAAGGAATGTATCGAAACTAAGCTATCCACGCACATATGCGTTGTACGCGTGTATTTGTGATCGTTTTAGTGTGTTCATCAAAGCATGCTGTGTGCTTGACTATCATCTTTCGTTTGTTTACTTGTTTGCACGGTTTAAGTTCTTCATTTTCAAAATGTCGCGCATTGAAAAAGACGTGAAAATTAAGCTTTTGGACACATGGTTACGAGAAAAGGGTGTAAGTATGCGACAATAAGCGAAGCGCTTTGGAATTCATCACGCGAGTATAAAATCCATCATAACAATGTTTGGGGAACACTGTTCTTAGGTTGAATTGCCAAGAAGAGGAAGAAAACTCGGATCTTCCAACCCTTAACTGGATCAGAAAGTGGCAGCTCTAATTCGGAAGAACAAATCAAACGTGATTTAACCAATAAAGCGGGAACCAGCGTCAAAATGATTCAACGTATCAAGAAACGGAACAGCCTGAAGACCTACAAGAAGCAGAAAATCGCCAAACAAAGAGCAGAACAGAAGCAACGCGCTGCAAAAAGGGCCCGACAATTGTATTTGCGAGTTTTGCAGCGACCGGATGTATGTATTTTGATGGACGACGAGACTTATGTCAAAGAGAAAATAAAAAAAACCTTCCAGGGCCACAACATTACATTGCAATCGTAGGGAAAGATGTAAGCGATGCAGACAGGTCGATTCAAATGGAAAAGTTTGGTTGAAAAGTGCTGGTATGGCAAGCAATATGCTCCTGTAGTTTGAAGTCTACCATTTTTTACACTACCGGAACAATCAATGCAGAAATCTATCAATCTGGTCGTCTGCAGGAGAGGTTGAGGCCTTTATCGCAGAAGCATAATACCCCTCCTCTGTTTTAACCGGACTTAGCGCCGGCGCATTACACCAAAACAACTCTCAATCGGGTCACGGAAGAGGGTATAGATATCGTTGAGAAAGACACCAATCTGCCAATTGCCCTCAGCTTCGGCCCATCGAACCCTTTTGAGCGATTGTGAAGAGGGTTTTCAAAAAGACTGGTAAAGCAGCTGAGAATATGGAGGAGTTCAAAGAAAAAAGGTGGTCTAAGGCGTACAAAACATGTGATGAAACACTTTTCCGGACTTGATGAGAAGTGTTCGGTCAATTATTCGCAAATTCGTGGCCGAATAGTATTAATATCATCCGGTCTTCACAACGTTCATTTGCAATCCTGTACAGTAAAGAATCATCCATTTGATTGAATAAAACATAATTTTTATATGATTTGAAAGAAAAATTTGTAAATAACTTATTTTCGATACAGTCCTTAAGTAATAACAATTGAAATAAAATGCAAATGCAAATACACTAGTTCTGTGGTGTCCGGATTTTTATGAATATAGACCTTATTCACTAGATCTAGCATTATGTGATCGATGCGTTACCGCTATCGCTTTAATCCAAAGTTTGAAGGGCGTTAGAAGCCACCGGAAGCCGTGAAATCCGAAAACGCTTAATCAGTGGAAGTCTTGCCTGCTTTGGGTTCCAGAAGAACTTTTGATAAAAAAAAAGATTCACCCCCGCACTAAATGTACCATGCAAAACACGCGGAACCATCGGTTTGATTCTCTACGGACATTAGACGTGAACAATGATAGAGGAGGACCTGCAAGCTCTTGATGTTTTCTAACGTCGCTTACTGAGGACATCTTTGGTGGTGTGCCAATGAATGGTGTGTGGTGGCGAAGGATGAACCACGAGCTCGCCCAACTCTAAGGGCGAATCCAGCATCTAGAAGCCCTGCATGGCTCAAGCTGGAAGGATACGTTGAGCAGGGCATATTGCAAGAATGCCGGACAACAACCCTGCAAAGATGGTGTTCGTCTCCAATCCGGCCGGTACATGAAGACGCGGAGCGCAGGTCGTAATCGAGGTTGCAGAAAGGCAGCCATGAACATTAGCTAACACATCGGTTAATAAGTCCTGGGCCTAAGTAGGAAAACAACATTTTTTTCCATTAATTGTTATGTCTGTACTCTCCGTACGTGAAGTTACGATTATGATGTAGAAGGAGATGTCCGCTCATCACCATGAGGCACCAAGAGTGGACAGTAATGTTTGCTAGAATAAGAGATATGAAGAGAAAGTGTTGAAAGTTCCGTCAGTGTACAGTAGGTTGAAAATTGAATAGAAGTATTGAAAATTGAGCGAAAGGGCATGGGTAAAGTAGTAATACATTTTTTTTGCCAAATTTCATTCATATTCATCAATATAATCTCCTTTTTGAGTGATACAATCATTCCAACGTTTCCCTAGCTTTTCGACACCACCGGTGTAAAACAATCTCTTTCCACGGGGCATCTTTATTGAGTTCTGCGAAGAGTCAGTTGTCGCTGGGGGCCAGATCTGGAGAATACGGTGGGTGCGGTAGCGATTCAAAACCCAATTCGACCATTTTTGCGGCTGTTTTTATTGACTTGTGACACGGTGCATTGTCTTGGTGTAAGAGCACCTTTTTCTTCTTCAAATGAGGCCTTTTCTGGGCGATTTAGGTCTTCAAACGATCTAACAAACCGATATAATAGTCGCTGTTGATTGTTTTTCCATGTTCCAAGTAGTCAATGAATAAAATTCCATACGCATCCCAAAATGCAGAGGCCATTACCTTCCAAGCCGAAGTTTGAGTCTTTGGACGCTTTGGACGGCTTTCTCCGTCTGCACACCACTCAGCAGACTGCCGATTTGATTCCGGAGTGAAGTGGTGAATCCATGTTTCATCCATTGTCATGTATCGACACAAAAACTTCTTCTTATTTCGCGTGAACATCTCCAAACAGCTCTTTGAATCATCGACTTGTTGTTGTTTTTGCTCTGGTGTGAGTAAACGCGGCACTCATTTGATAAACAGCTTTTTCATACCCAAATGTTCGTATATGATGATACCTTCAGAGTGTCAGCTATCGCTTGCAACTTCACTTTGCGATTGACCATGATGATTTTTAGGGTTTTTTCAATATTTTCCCGAATAACTGCCTCATTTGGCCGATCAGGGCGTTCAGCATCATCGGTGTCCGTACGACCACGTTTGAAATTGGCAAACCATCGTTTGATGGTCGTTTTCGATGGGGCAGAGTCCGGATAACTTTTTTCAAACCAAGCTTGGGCTTGAACGGTGTTTTTTCCCATCAAAGAGCAATGATATATCAACACATGAAATTGCTTTGAATCCATCGTTTTTAAGAATCACAAAAGTAGCGTCACTTAAACCACTGTAACTCGATAAATAATAAACCAAACGCCATTTTGATACTAATCTTATGAAGGTTGGTACTTTTGAAAAATCATATGGATATTTTATTAGTAGTGCCATCTGGTAGTTAGGCCTAGGACCTATTGACCGATGTGTTAAGCCGGGATCTTAGCCATAAATGTTGTAGACGAGGTTTTGATTTTGTAATATTGTTACACCAATAATATGATTTGTAGAACTGGAAAATTGATATCGTAGTGTTGCAACAGCACTCTGATTTTTTCAATACATTAATCGTTTTTATGCAGAAAATCTTTCCCGCAGTAAAAAAAAACACGTGTTCAAGGGGAGGGTGGGGGGGGAGAGGAGGAGTGAAGGAGAAGGGGGGGGGTTCACAAAAAACCACGAGGTTGAAAACTGAGGAATAAAAGATCACATGGTTTCTGGATGGTCAAAACTATCCTCCATTAGCAACTTTATGCTGGAGCAGGCTGGTTTCGATTCCCAATCTGAGCAAAGAATGTTATTTTAGCGAGTATTTGTAATACGATTTGTTTACATGTCAAAAAGCCTCCTTTCACATTTTTTTGCAAAATGTCGTAGATTGAACTCGAAGTAAGAAAGAAAATTCTACACACTTTGTTTACTAAAAGGGATGTAACGTGCAATCAGATTGCCATAAAGGTTAAGGTGCATCCAGCAAGCATACAACGAGTGATTGTTAAGTATGGTGGGCAGTACATCCTGCCCGAGATTTGCTGAAAACTGGATGAATACCCGGTTCCAGCAATCCCGAATTGGACCAAAAAGTGTTCAATTATATTCAGGAGAAAAAATCAGCCTCTACTCGTGATTTGGCCAAAAACATACATGGGCAGAAAACAAATGATTCGCAAGCATACAGGAAGCAGCAAGTACCAAAGCACCACATCTCCGGAACAGAAGTGTCTTGCCAAACTAAGGGCCCGAAAGCTGCACAACCGTATTTTGGACAATCCCTCCCAGTGTGTTTTGAAGGACGACGAAACGTTCGTGAAAAAAGATTCCAGAACACTTCCGGGACCTCAACTCTAAAACAAACCGGTGGGAAAAAATGTGCCAATTGCAGATACAACTGTTGCGACGAAAAATTCGGTGAGAAGGTGCTTGTTTGGCGAGCAATTGACAAGTAGTCAACAATGCTTGCTATCTTCCATTTTCTACACAAAAGTAACAATATATTCTGAGATTTACCGAAACGAATGCTTGTGCCTGTATCGGAAACATAAGATTCCTCCTATATTATGGCTGGATCTGGCCTCTGCCCATTGTGCCAGATCATCTCTACACTGGTTTTCTGATAACAACGATGATATTGTTAAAAACAGATATCAACCCACTAAACTGTCCCCAACTAAGACCTATCGAACGTTATTGGCAATCGTCAAGCGGATCCTCAAACAGGAAAGGGCAGTGGCCCACAATATGTCAGACCTCAATAAAAACTAGTGAACAGCGTTCAGGAAGTGCACACAAACCTCTGTGCAGAACTTAATAGACGGTATAGAGCCCAAAGTCCGATAATATTACCGAAATCAGGTATCTGATTGATTTGTTAGTCTAATTAATATTCTAACGTGTAAGTAATGAAATACATTTGCGAATTTTCTTTTATTTTATTTCAATTTCTGAATGTTAATAACAACTTTTCGATAAACTCGAGTTGAGAGAATACCATAAATTAATTCTAACACCAATAAGCTGTCAAAAAAGAAGAAGATTTGGCTGTCTGGCTAAACGCCGGTAAAAAACGCTTGAATCATCTAATCTCTTTTTTGTTTTTGTCTTTTGTTGTTATTTGTTTATACCCGATAACAATCGAGATGGAAATGTGGCAATGAAACACGAGTGCACGCAATAAATGCTCAGAAATTATCGAGGTGCTGAAACTCAACAATTCTTCGTCATGTTTTTGGGTGGAAATCAGTTTCAACCACATGTTTAAACTTTGGTTCAAGATCCAATAGCAGAGATGAACAAAATGTCTACTTAATAATTTTAGTCGACTTCTTTTTTTGAGATTCAGAAAAAAAAGCTATACATAGGAGTTTCCATCGCTTCTTTGAGCTCCGTCAGTTTATAATATCACATTATCACCTTAATACTTTTGATCAGAAGTGCAGCAAAGTTTTATTCTAGAAAACTTGATATTGAGTTTCCTTCCCCATTTTATTCGATATTGCACCTGGCAAGCGACACGTTCTAACTCAACTGCATTTATCTTCTCCAAGAAATTGCATTGTGAGCACGTTTCTTTCGTCGTGAACGTGCTGTCGTTCTGATTAAGAATATTGATCGCAATCCGGTGGCGATGAACTGCTCGGCGTTCGGAATCAACTACGATTCGAAACATTAGAAACACAACGCACTCCTCTGTCGTATTGGATTGCGATACTTTAGTCTTCCCGACATTTTTAATACCGCACAAATGGGCCACGCAATTTACTGCGCCGAATTTGCATTAAATTTCAATTTCGATAATCATAAACAATCAACTTCCCACTTCCTAGGCTTGCCGTTCACCATAGGCAAAATGCTGAAAATGCAAAAATCTCCCTAGCATCATCGGTGTAGCGGCTAGTAAATTCGATTAGCACGCACACGTCGGCGCGCGGCCACCCTTATCGGAGTCCCAACCACGGGTCATTGAGATTGCAGTCAGGTGGAAAGAAATTCGATGAACATCTGAGTTCCGACGAAATTTCCACGCAACAAATTGTAGCGGACCTCTCTCCGACACGCAGGATGGTGTGTACCATTAAATTTACCTTTCCTCAAACGGACGGTCACGCAAACGTGTTCCTACACATCTACGGGTGATTTAAATTGAACTGTTTCGGGGGTGGAGACGGTCTTTCGCAACTTGGTCCCTCTGTTTCGACTCGGTGTGGAAAAGCGAGCGCCATGGGCGGCTTTATTGCATATGTTTATCAAACCGGAATAGAGGAGTGATTTCTGGCTCAACACGTTCCAACCATTTGTTATCGTGTTTTTCCAGAATGTTTGCGAAATCGAAATCCCTGTGTCTTCAAGCATTGCCTGAGGATGGTTCATATACATATCGCGTGCGTTATAGATAGATCGTTACTAAAAAGAATTCCATTGGTGCAGTAATGTTAAAGTAATTTCTAATTGGATTAAGGGATAACGACATCTACCAGCGAGCATTTTTTGTGGAAAGTGTACATTATTCAAGGTTCTTACAGAATATCCCACAATACAGGGTAACGGGAAGTAATGGCAGCCTAGCTCCTTCTTTCAGCGTATGTTTCAAATGTATCATTAATTCAGCAATACTCAAAAAAGTCATGTTAGCATCATATTGATCGATTTATTGAAAAGCAGTTCCGATTTCATTCATCTATTCATAGTTATACAGTTGAGTGTGATTTTCGTATTCCCTGATTTTTTAAGCTATCATGTTTTCACTGGTTAAGTTGACAGATTACTTTCATGATCTTTAAATGAAATTAATTTCAAAAAGGGTGGGACAGTCAAAAATTGGTCGAACATGATTATGTGCACACTGATTAGTTTATTATAGAAATGATCAATCTTTATTTCTTTTTGAAGTTCATCATCTATAAAATACAGGAAAGTTATTTGATTAGGCTTCCGATTTTCCAAATGCGAACTGTTGGGCCTTACGTTTCACTTACCTAACCTTACCAGTAAGACTAAGGCCGGCGTGGCCTCTGCTGTACACAGAAGGTTTTCCATTGTAATCGGCCCATGGCTGTACCTCGCCAGCCTCGCTGTCTGCAGAGGGTCCGCAGGTCGCCTTCTACTTGATCGATCCACCTTGCTCGTTGCATGCCTCTTCTTCTTGTACCTGTCGGTTCGTTTTCGAGAAGTATTTTCACAGGGCTGTCGTCCGACATTCTTACGACATGCCCAGCCCATCGTAGTCGACCGATTTTTGCGATGTGTACGATGGGAGGTTCTCCCAGCAACTGGTGCAATGCGTGATTCATTCGCTTCCTCCACGTTCCGTCTTCCATCTGCATTCCACCGTAGATCGTACGCAGCACCTTCCGCGTCCTCCACTAGCAATGTCCATGTTTCGTGGCCATAGAGAACTACCGGTCTAATTAATGTCTAGTAGATGGTCAACTTTGTGGTTCGGCGAACTTTCTTCGATCTTAGCGTCCTTCGTAGTCCAAAGTAGGCACGATTGCCAGCCATAATGCGCCTTTGTATTTCTTTGCTGGTGTCGTTATCGGCGGTCACCAATGAGCCCAGATACACGAATTCGTCTACTACCTCGATTTCATCACCGTCGATCTGAACTCGTGGTAGGAGGCTAACATTGTTTTCTCGTAATGCTCTTCCCTTCGTGTATTTTGTTTTCAACGCATTTATCACAAGCTCAATCCTACCTGCCCAGCCTTAAGTCAGATGTACGTTTCCACCATCGTCTCAAAGTTACGTGCCACGATATCAACGTCGTCAGCGAAGCCAAATAGTTGGGCAGACTTCCTGAAGAACGTGCCACTCGTGTCTATCCCAGCTCTTCGAATCACACCCTCCAATGCAATGTTAAACAACAAACACGACAATCCATCACCTTGCCGTAACCCTCTCCGAGATTCGAAAGGACTCGAGAGCGTCCCTGATACTCGGACGACACACATCACTCGATCCATCGTTGCTTTGATCAACCCCGTCAGTTTTTCCGGAAATCCATATTCGTGCATGATTTGCCATAGCTGGTCTCGATAGATTGTATCATACGCTTATTTGAAATCTATGAAAAGATGATGTGTGGGCACGTTGTATTCGCGACATTTCTGCAGCACTTGCCGAATCGCGATAATCTGGTCCGTAGTAGCGCGGGCACCCATGAATCCCGCTTGGTATTGCTTTACGTTTCACACCTTCCATCAAATTTTGTGCCGCTGCTATATCCACCTTATTTTATGTTGAACGCCAATTTGCCTTGAACTGTTTTTCACTTAAAACTGTTTGAGTTCTGTTGAGGTTTTTCTATGCGAATGCCCAACATTTTTCAATTGGGCGCAGTTCCGGTGAGTTTGGAGGGTTTTTTTCCTTGATGGTATACAATTTCTGAGCCATTTTTCCGTAGTGCTAAGAAGCGAGGTCTGGCCAAAAGAGCACGGAACAACTATGTTTCTTCAACAAAGGCAATAAGCGTTTTTGCAAGCATTCTTTTACATATATATCTTTGTTGACAGTGCCAGTTGTCACGAAACTTTCGCTTTTCAGCTCACAGGTGCAAATCGCCTGCCAAACCTTTTCTTTTCAGGAACTTTGACATTTTTTTCTGCTTAAACTTATCTTGAACCTTTCCTTTTCCGGTAGCCGTATGAGGCAATTGACCTGAAAGCTGCTTGAAATCAGCCTGAAAGCCTGAAACTTGGTCAACAAAATCGTGTTCAACTTACGCGCTCTTCATTTGGCTGTTTTGTTTTGCTTATCATCTTGATTTGGTGTTACTGTAACCTTATGTATTGACAGTCCAGCTAGTTTCTTTGCTCTTTGCACTGTGGGACTTTCCCAATTTGTTTCCGATATCTCTGATGGAAAGGTTGGGACTGCGTTTGAGAATGCTGGCCACTATTCTTCTGGTCGCTGCGGCTTCCTGGTTTCGGTTTCCTCCTGATCCCGGCTTCCTGGCAGTCGTCAGACGTTTTCCGAACACTTTTATAACATTCGTCATGGTTGATTTGGCAATATTAAGTGATTTTGCCAATTCTGGCAATATTAAGTGATTTTTAGGCGTGGGAATAATTTGGATTTTTCTTATACGCGTGCAACATTTTGATGCACTGCTCTTCTTGCTTCGACGCCATTTTGTCAACTGAATAGAAAATGGCAAAAACAAAATTGAATCAACATTTCGTACGCATACACCTACAAAATTAGGGGTGTTCAAGGTTTTTAAATGCACGATTAAAAGAACTCCGTCATATTTGAGTCGACCAAGTTATGACCGTTCCATCCTTAAATGCATTCTAGATACACAGAACAAAGTAACGTATGATAAATTAGCGGTCACATTGAAACATAAACCATAATTTCACAAGAATACCGTAAACGCAATTTAAGGAACATATTTTTACCTATGTTGCCAAGTTTCTATAGCCTAACTTAACTATTAAATGTGCGTATTGCTAAAAAAAATTATGGCAATGTATAAAAACCTTATGTAATCAATGGCTGTAATACACAACAAATAAAGCTAATCCAAAACAAAACCGAAGTGATACAATTTAGTAAGAATTCTAATGTTTTGCAATGGTATGGTCGATCGATCATATGACAAAATCATTCAGGGGTTTTAAAGTAGTTTTATATTTATTTGTCATGTGAAATTAACGTTTGCCTTTAAAAAAATTAACAAAAATAGCAGATTTTTCATGAGTTTACCCGCACTGATAAAAACTACCCATGCAGCATCAATCGTAGTAACCCATGAGTCAGCAGACAAAATTTGACAGCTTTATCAGTCGAACTCTAACCGTGATGGCAAAAACAGTGAACAACTCCGTTCAGAAGTGCGCGCGTTCAAAGAACGGCACCCCGCCGCGTCGAAAACGGACATCGTGCGGCACTTTGTGGATGCCGGATACGCCCGTTCCGGCATCTACAACATCTTGGCACTATTAGACAACAACCAGACCATCGAAAAAAAAGCCCGGTTCCGGACGACCGACGACCCTGAGCGACAAGAAGCTCCAAAGGATGCCGAAGAGGGAGACCGAGGGAAAAGTGGCTACATCGCTGCGTGCGCTTGGCCGGGAGGTCGGTTCAACCGGCCAAACAGTAAAAAAGTTCCTGGCGAACATGAACATACCTGTCAGGAAGTGGAAGTCGCGTCCACTGGTTTCGGAGCTGCAGACAATGACGCAGCGGCAGCGGCTGAATACGATGGTCAACTCGATTTTCCCGGTGAATCGCGACGTGGCAGTGGTGATGGACGACGAGACCTATTTCACCCTGGATGGCAATAACTGGCAGGGCACTTCGTATTTTACTTCCCCCACGAAGGAAGTGAGCTCCGAGGTGAAGTTCATTTCACACACCAAGTTCCCCAAGAAGGTGCTGCTGTGGCTGACAATCAGCGAGAAGGGGATGTCAAAGCCGCTCTTCTCTCGCTCCGGACTGGCTGTGAACGGGAAAATTTATAGTACGAAATTCCTGCCGGTAGTTGCCTCGTTCATCAAGAAATACCATAAGGGCAAAGACGCGGTGTTCTGGCTGGATCTGGCGTCGGCCCACTACTCGAAGCGATCGTTGGAGGAGATGGAGCGGCTGAATATCGATGTGGTACCCAAGTCGGCGAACCAACCCAACGTTCCCCAGCTGCGCCCCATCGAGAATTTCTGGACCAACCTGAAGCGTAAGATCTACTCCAACAATTTTTTCGCAAAAACTGAGGAGGAATTGATAAAGAAAACGAAGAAAGAACTCAAAAACATGCCTACACGCATGTTTTCGTCCGCCATGGCGAATGTTCCGGTTAACTGCCGGAAGGCCGCTCGCAACGGCGTAGAATTTTTTTGCAAGTAAGCTTCCATGGGAAATTAATCAAAAGCAATTATCTGTCTTAGCTTTTTTTTTATCACCATCCGAAAAAAGTCCATTTTTTAATGCAAACGTTACATGTTGGCTCTAGCGTATAAAGCTCAAAAAGTAGTGCATAACGAAATAATTAAAATTAAGTTCAGATTTTGTTATAAAAAAATTAGGGGGAAATGAGAAGAAAGTGAAAAAGAAATTGACAAGGTTCTTAGCTCAAGACACATAAGATGACAATTGATCTTTTCTGTTATTAGCAAGGAATCAGGTTTATTTACCGGATTTGAAGTCTATCATCGAATCCACAATCATAAACAACACAATCCTCATTGCTTACTTATCGTGAATCACAGCTGAACGATGAAATCAGATTCAATAAACTTGAATGAAACAAGATTCATATCCAGGGCCCTATATCGTCGAAGCATTAAAATGAAAATGAATCGCTTTTGTATTCATTTCACTCCACTTCAATTAGCTTTCGTGCAGTGAATGAATATTACTATCACCGATTCACTCCCAATTCTCTTTCTGTCAAACGTGAGTAAGCTTAAATTCATTTGCGATCTAGCCACCGTTAAAAGCGTTTCAATTGAAATCCAAGCTTGCTTCAAACGACGTGGTGAACGACCGTGAATCAACTTCGTTGAAACTGATTTGATTTCATCCCCAACCTGAGCAGTGGTTGGTGAACACAACGAAACATGCGTGCCAGTGTTGCTAGAAGTATTGTCATCTGACGATGCACGCATTGCTGTTACTTTGCTTGATAAAAAGCTCCCAGAGCTGGCAAGTGCGTTTCTGTTTGATACTGCGGTGACATATTGAAAATGCATTTATTGCATTTGCGCTTGAGCTGTGAACACAACAGGGATCGCATGAAAGCAACATAAATATCAGCCATTTGATTTATCATTTCATAAAATGGTTGATTATTGTTTTCGATTCGACAATTATTTTATCTGATGGCACTGACTCTAGTTATAAAAATAATGAATACCTCAAAAATGAAATTCATGCACGTATTGCATGAATTTCAATTGTCCTGCTTCATACTAGTTTGACACCGAAGGCTAAAATTAACCGATGAATGAAAAACTTAGCCGAAAATGTTTGTTTGAAGATTGTTTTGCTGAAGCTGACTAAGAAGTGGCTGTCAAAAGAAGATAATGTGTTTCAATTGAAAGGGATGGATGTTAAGTTCATCGTCCCACGACGATTTTCAATTGAAATTGAAAATGTATGACCCTGATCCTTACACGATCATGAAAATTGGTATGATCATGCTTCAAAAAACGAGTGAGTACTTATGTACTTTTCAACGCATGGGCACTTACTTTTAAATGTTTGTGAATGTTCTTGTGCTGTACATAGAGCAACTCAAAATTAAGCAAAGGAATCGATTGCATTCATGTATTTTAGATATTTAAGGCAGCCCTATGTTTGCACCTTTAAACTGAAGGAATGATCCATGAAAAATTGAAATTCGTTCCATAAAAAACGTATATCTGACCCATTAAGCTCTGATGAAAATCCATAACAAAATTAAAATGATCCATAAAATACAGCAATGTGATCCATACTTTATGTAAGTTTTAGCAATAAAATGTCAAAAATGTACCGTTATATATCTAGGCTATGATCCATAAAATTGTAACGATTACCCATAAATATATTGCAAATTATCCATAAAAGGTTCAATAACTTTCCTTAAACTTGTAAAATTGATAATAAGAATTTAACGTTTGTGAACAAAAATTTATGTACATGATCAATAAATTATTGAAAATATTCCATAAATAAATCGCCAATGATCCATAATTGGTTTGAAAATGAACCATAAACTTCTAAATATGGTCCATAGAAAATAAATTTTGTGCACTTAAGTTAATATGTATGATCCATAAATTATGCCGGAGTTTTCCAATTTTGGGTACAAATTTTTATAAATTTTAACTACAGGGAAATCGATCCTTGACTGCACTACTACTCAGATTTATTAACATGTCCGTTCCTTTAGCAATGTAGCTTAAATATTGCTGTAAAAGAAGGATCACTTTGGAGAAGATTTTTAATTTTCAGAAAGCTGACTTACTCTTGCGATCTCACGTTCTTTTACGACCGCAACTGTGACATTTGTTTTCCAATAAATTTGGTAAAGAGCACTCGTGCACGTAAAGAACTACGGCAGCCCTTTTTTTGCACCTTTAAAACTGAAGAAATGATCCACGAAAAATTGAAAATCGTTCTATAAAAAACGCATTCTTGACCCATAAGACTCTGGTGAAAACCCACAAAAAAATAAAATAGAAATGATCCGTAAAATTCATCAATTTGATTCATACTTTTAACAAATTTTAGCAATAAAATATCAAAAATTAACCGTTTTATATCAAGGGAAGAATATACAATTTTTTTCGGATTTCCCATTAACACATTGCAAATGATACTTAAAAGGTTCAATATTTTTCCTTAAACTTGCAAAATTGATCCACAGAATGTAACATATGTGCGTATCATCTATTAATTATTGTAAATGTTCCATAGATAAATTGCCAGGGACCCCTGATAGTTTGTATAACATATCATAGTCTTCAAAAAATGATTCATAACAAACCAACTTTGAGAACTTAACATTATTTGATCTCCCCGCAACTGCGACACATGTTTGTCAAGAAATTTGGTAAAGAGCTCTCCTGCACATAAAGAACTTCAGGTCAAATTTATGACTTGATTAAACTGTTGTTTCAGAAAATTTGATTTAAATGATGCCGGGCAGACGCTTGCTGTCCAACTCGCTATCGCTCGTCGGACCAAACTAAAAAAAACATCCTCTGTTTGCATTATACTGGGCAAATGCTTGAATCAGCCGTTTGCCTGGAATCTAATCTACGCTATGTTAACAATTCGGATGTCGGAAACATCGACCGCTTTCTGCCACCTTAGTTCTTCAATCCTCAATACGGCTACGCAAAAACTCCGCAATCCTTCTTTAGCAGCAATATTTTATCCGGTACCTAAAAGAACGGACATGTCACTAAATCTGAGTAGTAACGCAGTTGGAGATCAATTTTACAATCTTTAAGGATTAAAATTTAAAACAAAGTGCCCCAACCTGGAAAAATGCAGGCATAATTTATGGATCATACATTATGGTTTAGCGAACAAAACTTATTTACTATGTATCATTATTATAAGCTTATGGTTCATTATTCATCATTCTATGGATCATTGGCAATTTATTTATGGAAAATTTCAAATAATTTATGGAACATGCGAATATATTTTATTGCACAAAGGTTACATTCTATGGATCAATTTAACAAGTTTAAGGAAAGTTATTGAACCTTTTATGGATAATTTGCAATATGTATATGGGTAATCCGTACACTTTTAACGACGATGCCCTAGATATAAAACGGTACATTTTTGATATTTTATTGCTAAATTTGTTATAAAGTATGGATCACATTGCTGTATTTTATGGATCATTTCATTTTTTTTTGTGGATATTCACCAGAGTCGTATGGGTCAAAAATGCGTTTTTCGTGGCACGATTTTCAATTTTTTATGGATCGTTTATTACTTTTTATATGCAAAAGTACGTTTGCCGATATTTAAGCATGTAATATTCAACATTTTTTGCTGTGTAGGAAATTTTTAAGCATATAATTGAACCATTTATACTAATATATTAGTTCAAATTTAAATGCACAATTTTTGACAGGTTTTCAGATTGAATGGATCAGAAATCAAGTAATTCTTTTGTTTCTATTATTTTTTTTGCTATTACTATTCAAAACTTTTTCATTTTCCGTTACCATTTACCAAAATTAGAAAATGACACCCACTGAAGAAAACCGAAACGTAGTCCTGCGTTAAAAATTCACCACGTCCTACCAGCGCAAAAGTTTCCGACCCATCGTAACAAATATATGGCTCTTTTTATCTTCCTCTGGCGTTTTCAACGGCAACGAGGACTGTATGTGCTTCCATGTCGATTTGACTTGCTACTGCTTCAACGTCCTTAGAGCACTGACGAGAGGATAATTTATCTCAATAACACTTTAAAGCCTCGTACGTTTCGGATTCATATCATCCCATTAATATTTACGGTCATACATACTTAACGCTATCGCTAAACAACAACATCCACCACACACTCAACCAAACAAGGGAATTCACCAGACAGTAGAGTTTTGGATCGTCCCGGGAGCAAAGGACCAACTCGCAATCGACATCGTCATCGGTCCAGTGGGAGCATTGTCTTAGAGTCGATCTGCCAATTTCCAATTATGAGGTGGTTTTGACTACTCTCTTTTCAAAGCGAGCCCCCTGGAGGATTGTATCGTGAATCAGCTCATGTGGTGGTTCCAATATAGTATATACTTAGATTGACAGCATATATAAACCATAGGCTTGCACAGACGTATATCGATTAATATACGGTACACACACCATTTGGCTGTAGCAATGAGAGTTAGTATCCGTTGCCAAATGCTTTCTTAAAATAAATGAAAACTTCACTGAAGATCTAGATGAAAATTATTAACCAAAGTTCCAAAACAAACATTCCTACAATTAAAAAAAATCTTATTTTTTTACCTAAAGGGTTTTCACGGTCAATTAGCAACACATAGAAAAATTTGGTAATATTTAACCTTTGATACGATAGTCATCAAACTTCAACTAAACGATACAGCGATGAAGACAAATGAATATGTTTATGTGAATATGAACAACCTCGGTGCCGGCACACACTTGCATGGCACACTTGCAAGACGCTGCACAGTGATTCCATTCCATACAAAAGGCGGAAAAAAGTTTAAAAATTGATTTTACATAGCTAAGTTATGTGTTTACAAGTAATTTTGGGCCGCTGATTTCAAATATGCTATCTAAAATGTCATATTAAGCCACGCTTTTAAGATATGGCCACTTTATGGTTCCCTGGAAAATCCGGAACATCCGATAAAATGGTAAATTCATTAGTTTCGTTTTAAAGCAATAAGATGTTTTTCATAACCATTTGTACATAAAATGTAAGAAGTAAAGCCATGTGGAGAACAGTTTATGGCTCTGAGTGGCCATTGAGTGGTCTTCCGGAAGTTCCGGAACATCCGTTAAATTTGATAATTCAGCAATTCCAAACAAATCAAAAAATTTCGCAATATTTGGTAAGTTTGTTCCTTTGCAAAAAATATATGATGCCAATTTTTCATTTTGTCATTAGGGTTACCCATTTTGAGATAGAGTGGTCCAAAAAACGAAATCTTAGAAAATATATATTTTTCGAATAATTATAACTTTTGAACCACTGAAGTGATTTAATTTTTTAAATGGCGAAAGAAAATGAAAAATAATGAGTTATAGCACTAAAAAAATGTATGAATATAAAAAATTAAATCTTATTATAAAAATCTTCCCATGCTTGTCCAGTTTTTATTATTTTGGTGGCGATTACAATTTTCATGTATATTTCTTTTAAGAAAATTAAGACGATTTTACGTTGTCATTATAATGATTGTAATGATTTATACAAAATTTGTGCATGCATCTATTTTACCCCTCTTACAAAAGGAGGGTATACAAATCGCTTGGAAAATCGACTTTTGATTCGAGGCTCAAAGGACCGAGTGTTATATGCCATTAAACTCAGCTTATCAAGATAGCATTTTTTTTTTGGTTTGAAATAATGGCTTCTGGAAGATAAACAGTATCAAATCTTCATCAGCAAAAAACATGGTGAAATGAATTTAGAATGAATTTGAAATGACAACAATAACTGAGATTTATCACTTCAAAAATACGAAATGCCAGTGAATGTTTCCAAGGAGCCAGAACGTAGGATCGATTCGTCTTAGGCATCCCGGCCTTGAATCAGCAGTTGGTTTCCTAAGCAATCTATATTTTTTCTTTGTCAAAATATATGCTAAAAATCACGTCACTCTAAAACGAAAGAGAAACACAACACCTCAGATTTTCTGGATGATCTGGAGGACCATACAGTGACTAGTCGAAATCGCAAAAGGAGTAACTACAGTGAATTCGTTCCCACATTACATGTAAATTTACTTCAAAATATAAACCTAAATTTATACACGTATCGTGTGATCTTACACTTTTTCCCAGGAAGTAATAGGAATACGAACCCGGATGAGGGCATTGAAGTCCTGGAAACATATTATAACATTACCATTGCATTTATTTTTGAGTTCTCATGTTATTTGAGGTGTTGCATGATAGGTTTTTGATCCAAATCCGAATCTGGCCACTTTCTCGGGAGTAGCCGGAACATTAACCCGGATGTATCAATGTGGATCTGGACTTTTGATATCATCACCATTGAACTAATTTTCGTATTCTCATGTAATTTGCGGTGTCACATGATGGGTTTTGATCTAAGTCAGAAATTGGCCACTTCCCCGGGGGTATCTCCGAAACCAGTCAACCAATTTTAATAATATTTCGTATGGAACCACAGTACCTTTCATTTCGCGGTTGTTTCATTCAAATCGGTTCAGTAGTTGCTTGGGAAACTGAGTTAGAAATTTCGTTCCACACATACACTATACACACACATAGACACACTCACAGGCATGTTAAGTTCATTGAGCTAGGTTCGTTTTAATAACGCTCGGCCCTTCAGGCTTTGGATCAAAAGTCGGTTTTCTAAGATATATGTATTTACATTTCGTTCTACGAAGGGAAAAACCTTGGTGCGGGGAATCTAGTGCGAGATATATGTATTTACCAATCTTACGGGTTTTCCAGACATTCCAGGACTCTGGCCTCCCGGAACCGTACTTGCGCAAGTTTGCGCAACATGAAACTCATATTTTCGGAAAGTTGACAAAAAAATCTTTAAAATAAGCCTATTGTGGTATATGTGGGCATGTGTGCTCACATTTGAAAACTAAGTTGATGTTTTTTAACCAAATCTCCATAAATTTTATATGGGAGTAAAAAACCACGCCCATGTAGGACCCCTACTTTGAAATATTGTAGAGAGCACAATTTTCATCCAATCTTTATAAAATTTCGGAAAAAGAAATTTCAAATAGTATACAAAATTAAAAAAACATATTTATTGTAAAAGGAGGAAGTTGATTTTTCGACTTTTTTCCGCCTTGGAATCACTGTGCGCTGATGTCGAACAAGATGGGAAAAGTTGCTTTAACAGAATTATGCACCATTCGGCTTAAAACATGAATCATTCGCAACATATGATTGTAATAATTACAATTTTTGCGTGTCGCAACACTTTTTCATTTTTTGGGTGTTCATTCATACTCTAAGCCTAGGGAATCCAGCAGTTTTTACTTACAGAAAGCACAGTCACCTGCAGCAAAAACTTGATTGAACCTGCCCCTCTATCAACTGAGCAAAGGAAGGCTCTGCAATCAGAATTCCGTTGAATATTTCACCTACTTCAGTCAATTTTAAAAATATAAAAATCTGGTGAATATCATTTTGTGTGATTGATTTAGCGATCTATTTAGCTGATGTGTTGTATAACTTATTTGCAATATTTCCATTTCACACTCGTCTGGTTTCGATTCGATTCAAAGAAGCACCCTAGTGGTCACGTACGTTGCGAAAAATGACTTTTGCCGTAATGGCTTCGGATAAGGTTCAATATCCTCCCTTGCGTATCATTTTTCTCGCACTGAGCTCCACCCGTATCCATCATATTCGTATACGTATCATATAGATATCCTTGTGTCTTCCGATGAGCTGCGCTATTTCTGCTGCTCGATTTGAAACCGGGATGACTGTTTATCCCCAACTATCACCTTTTATCCCACCATTTATTTATGAATACGAAAAGCGCCTATAAAGCTGTGCTGTCAAGGTCGACCTCTCTAGTGAGGCTCAAATTTCACTTTTCCACCCCACTGCCGCTGAAAAACATCGCAAAAAAAATCATTGGGAGGAATGAAATTTATGTTTTTTTTTTCGTAGCCCCGATAATTTGAGGTCATCATAAAAAAATCAATCAATCCGTCTATTCATATACTATGGTTCACTTCTATTGTATTCAAGCGAAAAGAAGAATTTACCTTTCTTAATTTCGTCGTGTCTGCACCGTAGACAGGAAAGTTGTTGTTTAAAAAAATCTTTTGTACTAGCGTCCTTTTAGACTGCAACGCTTCAGAATGCGTGCAGTATTCAACATTTTTTGACTGCGTCCTGATTTTTTTGACGTAGGACGTAGGATAATTTCTACACTGGGGTACACAATGCGAGTGCGAAAATTTGAAGCGTCACGAAATATGTTTAGATTTTGAACATAAATAGTTGAGTCATTTCTCGATAGAATTCCAAAACTATTGATTGTGAATATTAAACTAGTGAAAATAATGCAAATATAAGTTGATGCCTAATAATTTCGTTTTCAGAGTAAATTTACTAAATGCACAGTATATTCCTATCACAGATTTCAAATGTGAGTCAGGAAGGTAAAATTGCGGTAGGGATCGTTTGTGCCATCTTTATTACACACTTTCATCCACTCTTTCTTCAAACCCTTGATGTTGATTTTGAAGACCTTCCCTGTTTCCGGAGCTTGCCCTTCTTAATTGCCTACAACTTTTCTACTGGACGAAGTTCTGGCGAGTTTGGCGTATTTGCCTCCTTTGGCATAAAAACAACATCGTTGGCTTCCTACCACTCTATTACCGGTTTCGCGTAATGGCACGATGCCAGATCTGGCCAAAACAGAGTGTCATCTTCGTGGGACCGGAGGAAGGACAGCTGGCGATTATGGAGGCATTCTTCTTTACCTATTTGGCCGTTGATAATGCCGGTCGTTATGTACGATTTGCTGAATTTTCCGCACCCACAGATTGCCTGCCACACCAAGTACTTATTGGCAGACCTGTAGATCTTCCTCTTACGGAACTTCTCTGGACCATACAGGCGGGACTTGCCAATGAAAAACTCTAGGCTGGGGATCTGCTTGGCGTTCGCTTAACTGTACGTCTCCATTACGATGAATTTCGGCTGTACCAACTACTTGCAGTACAGCTTGAAATACTGCCTGAATATGAAGTCCAGCCCGCTTCATTGCCAGACGGAAGAATTGACCTTCTTGGCCACGTCCTGAATCGAATGGTTCGGATTGCGCTTGATGTAATCCCTCACCTTCCTTGCGTTCATGAGATCGGTCGCTTTCGCTTTTTTTCCACTGCCAGCTCACCACTTGGTCGTCTGGGTCTCCTTGAACGATTTTACCCACGCGGAACACGGTCAAATGGTCGGTTCCCAACCGTTTCACGATCCACCAGTGGGACTGGCCTGCAATTTCCACGACCGCGCAATTAATTTTTGGTTGAAGCTCTTCTTTCTTGGAAGCCATCTCAATACCACGTGACAGAGTGTGACAAAATTATGTAGATATAAATATTACACTCTTGGCTAGTTTTAACCAAAATTTCATAAATGCTTACATCTGCAATAAAAAGTTATGCACAAAGGAAATGTTGTATTTTTTCGAGTACAATCTTTAGAGATTACGAAAATAACTGCAAGGGATAGTCAAATGTAGTTGTAGAAACTGATGAAGTAGAGCTAATTAAAGGTGAGTCGATAATTTTTGCGACACTTCGAATTGATTGCTAAATTGGCTATAGTTTCCTAAATGCAACCAAATTTTTACAGTTTTTACATTAGTCAGGTAAATTTCAGGATGACTTTGAGTACAATTCTCGATATTTGCAATTGACGCTCTCAATCAGAGCCAATAAATTCGATCCCGGTGCATTTCTTTTCAGTTTTTTCCATTTCCATCTATTTTTTCATTTTCGTCCTTCGACTCTCCTTTGGTCTTCCAAAGTTAACGCTTTAGTAATTTATCGCGCCCTATAGGTTTCGATTGGACGGAGGTCAGGACAGTTTGATAGGTTCATGTCTATCGGTCCAAAATCCACAGGATAAACCACATACAACTTCTGCACGGTTTTAAAGTAGTGGCATGAAGTCAAGTCAGCCAAAACAACGGATTTCAAACGTGTTGTCTAAAGAGCGGCAAAAGCCAGCATGTATGACCATACGAAATAATCCAAGGGATTCAGATCTGGTGAACTGGGAGGCCATTCATTCTTATTAAAAAAGTCGGTCAAATTTTCTCGTTACCAGCCCTGAACGAGATTTGCAGTATGCGATGGCGCTCCGTCCTGCTGAAACACATAGTGATCATCTCCAAACACCTCTTGTACGTGTTGCTTGACAACTTTCTCCAAAACTTCCGTTTTATAATATACGGCATTCACTTTAACGCCATTTTCGATGAAAATCAGTGGTAATTTGCCTCGCTTGCTAATTCCTCCCCAAACCATCACTGACGCAGCACTTAGGAACCGTATATTCCTGTCACTCTCACTTCCTCCTCACAATCTGTCGTTGTGGACATTGTGGGATTGTTGCAAGACGAATAACTTTTCGTCGGAAAAGATAAATTCTTCCCCACCGTGCCGCGACAAAAGCAGACTTGCTCTTTCGAGTCGTTTCCGCTTGGAAGGTTCCGAAACTCCGCGAACCTTACGTTTCTTGAAAGCTTGGAATCCGAGGTCATTTTGCATTATGTTGTGCATTGACGATCTCGAAACATTCAGACCTGCGGCCATTTTACGTACAGAGCGCTGTGATTTTCGTCTAATCCGTTCCCTGTCCACTTTAACAACTCGTGCAGTCCGCACCGTACGAGTACGACCGGATCTCTTCTGGTCATCCAACGAGCAGGTGTCACGGTACCTTCGGATGGTTCGGTACACAAAATCCCGCTTTACTCCGAGGTTTTTCAAATTTCTGAAAATAACGCCCGGGCGCTCACCTTTCAAAAACTATTTTATCACCACAGCACGAAACTCCTTCATCGCTGGTTAAAGATTAACACCGAATGAAAACAATCGGGCATAACCTAAACGTATATATAAACATAGTGCAAAACTACACCAACACATACGTGAAGCATGGTGAGTAGTTGCACGACACCAATGCAAGGAAAAAGTGTATGAGAATATATTGGACACGGTGTAAATACTGGAAATCTAGACAAAATAGTCAAAAGGTCGGAAGTAACATTTGTAAACAATGACTTCTAGCAAATTTTTCTGGTATCTGCTTGCTCCCACAAACAAAATAGCACCAGAAACATATACAGGGAGTTATAACCATCCCGTCGTTAGTGGATATAGATGTTAGCAACCTGCATTTCCAGGAAATTTACGTTTTAAGTCATTGTTTACAATTGTTACTTTCGACGTTTTGACGATTTTGTCTAGAAATAACAACACATCTTTAGAAATCTAACGAAAAATGAACAAGTAATAAACGTTTGAAACCTAACAACATTTCGTTATGCGATTATTTTTTTGTTCTGATATAATATACCTTTGTATTAAAAATTACGACAAAATCCATATAAAAAAATGTTGCAACAAAGTCTACATCATAAATGACGTCATCAAATTTGAAACTTTTAAACAATAATGCAAAGATATGTTCAAGGGTGATTGATCAAGCTCTAACCTTATATTAAGAAGTTTATTTTTTAAGGTGAAGATGCAAGGAACATGAAGGAATGTGAACATAATGGAATGATGAGAGAAACATGATGGAATGAAGAGTAGAGAGTTGGAGCAATCACTAAGGCACTCAATAATGTAGAAAAATGTTTCAGGGTTAACCAAAAATTTAAGAAATAATATTTTAAGGTTAGGATGAAGAATGAATTCTACAAAGTAGATAGATAGACGTAAATAGAGTATGTATACGACCCTGGCCGGCTTGTCGTGCCGCTAGGGCTCAGTAGGAATTCTTTGTCAAGACCCGAAGATAAGAGTCAGTTCCATTGTGGTAATATCACATCAAGTAGTTTTTCCACTATATTTATCATCTCACTATTTTGTTTAGTTACCGTAGTAACACATGGGTTACAAAAAGTTGATTGACAACAAGAATGGTACACCAGATACCCGGTCCTCACCAGTTCCATTAGCCTCCACAAGTCGTGTGATTGCAGGAGACTGCCAACTGAAACATAGTGACCCTGGTTGTCGTAGCCTGAGCTGTGTTGTCAGTTTGACGGTAGCGGAAGACCGTGTGCCTGGAGGTCACATTGAAAATTACTTTTATTTTTACAGTGTTTAATTCCAGATCATCCATGGAATTGCCAAGTAATGTATAATAATTTTAAATCCATTTTTTTTATCTCGTGGCTATGCTACAGTGCCCAAACTTTCAGGTTCATAGTGGATACGCAAGTCCGTCTTCAAATGCAGCAGTAAAACAATCTGGAGACATGTAATGACAAATAGAATTGTCATTATCATGTATATTATAACATCCCATCACTGTATTTTATATGACATGTACAGCTTCGCACTAAGGCATCTCTGTCATTTTTAGCCCACGTGATATGATGAAAAGATACGAAGGCTTCTTTCTTTTTTTATAAAGGATCATGTACAAAAAATTCTACTCAAAAAAGATTTTTCTTTCTTCATCAAAAAAACACATTAATTCAAAGAATAATTTAGTTCATAATCATTCCTGTCCCAGTTCCCAGAAATAAAAAATAATTTATCCGGCCAGTAGTAAACTAGAGTTACCGGAAAATACATTTTTTTTTTAAATTTTTGTTTCTTGTGTAGCTTCATCAAACTTCCGTTTTTTGCCAAAAAATGTTTAATCAGAAAATATAATTTTTTGATCTTGATCAAAGTTTGAGTTATTTTGTAGAAAATCGCATCAACCGTAAAAAGAGCAAACATTAATTAGATGCAAATTTAGCCAAATCCGGAAACGAGTGTACGAGTTTATAAATGATAATCAAATCCTTAATTTTCAGATCTTAGACCTGAAGTGAGTAAGTTCCCTAACTTGCGTCTTAAAAATGACAAAAACCTCTTTTCTTTTCCACAACCTTCAGAGTAATTGAAACTAAGAAAATTTAAATTAACAATCGTTCTTCAAATACGCTTGTGAAAAGTTTTTCAAAAAATATTAAAAAAAAAACTGGAACTTCATAGTAGTTTGATTTAATCATTGAAAATTTTTTAGATTTCAGTTTGGATCCAGGTCTAGATGTCACTTATCATTTTTTATACTTTAAGTCATGTAACCACATTGTATAATATATGTTTCCATTGATAATTAAAAAATAAAAATACTGGGGATTACAAGGGACCATCACCACCTGATTGAAACGATTTTGATGGGGAGAGTGTGAGTGCCAACTCCTTATTAGTACAATTTCATGGATAAAGGGCGGACACTTCTCCACGCTCATTGAAGCATCTTCCTAAACTAGACGGCTTGCGTCTTGACCAATTGTTTGACCATGTTATTAAAAGGAGATTTTTTGTACCCCGTGGTATATTTAGGTAACTTTACCTATCGTCCACCCAATCTGTTTTTAGCCCTTCATACAGTGAGGGAAATCAGAGATAGTTAAATTTGATTAAATCTAATAGGGAGGAGAGCTTCCGTGCGGAGTGGTAGTCCAATATCATTAACATCATGTTTTTGGAGGATGTATGAAAAACTTTTTATCGAAGCAGACCGTGAGTTTGTGAATTTTTTGTAACACTGCTTCTTGGTTTATTCAATTAGATTCAATTTTGACCTGACTTTTTGAAATACTCGTAATATTGGTATTAATCAGTCCTTTGATGTGGAAATCACGAGCAGGATATGATTGTTTTCGTTTTGTGTTCCATTACAACACACTAGAAATACGAGTATTTTCAAAATCTGCTCCAAAGATTAATTTTGCATATTTTGCATACTGTGCAATAATGGATATAATATTGTTGTTAACTAAAAAAAAATCATATGGACGGGAGCCTCCCTTAGCTCAGTCGGTAAAGGCGCAGCTACAAAGCAACACCATGCTGGAGGTGGCATACTAATGCTCATACTAATGCAAAAATGGTACTTGGCATCGAAAGCTCTCAATTAATAACTGTGGAAGTGCATTTAGAACACTAAGTTGAGAGCAAGCAATAAGCTAATTGCGAAAGCAATAAGCTTGAAATGCTAAAGATGACGAAGAAGATGCACGCGAGCGTTTTACTCTACAAAACGGTCTGAATACCCAAATCGTCCGATGGAATTCTTTTAGCTTATGTTATTTATAAGAAAATCATCCAATCCCATAATCCGTACCCATCGAAGCACAATAAAATCTCTTCCAAAAGAACCAATTTGAAAGATTCTTTCCTTAACCGAGTGCGACATTCGGACGTGAAGTGTTGTAGAATTAATTGCTTTCTGATTTTTTCATGAATATTTTACTATCCGACAACATCGATCAACCTTGGAACTATTCTACGAATATATAGAACCAGGAAAGGCGCAGAGAAAAAGAGAGAGAGAAAAGGTGCTCGAGGCCATCATCGCCAGCGAAATAAAAGCAGATTTCGGATCCACCCATCATGCGAATCCATTTCAACCAGGTCGGGGTGTTTTGTTGGATAATTAACGCACCAAATAATGGCTGTGTTGGTGGTGGTGAAGTCGCATTTCTTCATCAACACCCGCTGTCGCCTTTTCTTCTTGTTGTTTTTTACTTGGATCAGCCAATTTTGCCGTTCGTTTTTGTAAGCGCTCTTGAAAAACTTCATCAGCAAGACAGAGAAAAAAGTCACCATCACGCTCGCGGCCCGGCACAAGAGAAAATTATTAATTGGCACCACTCGACGACACTTTACTTTGGAATTTGTCATCGCCCTCTGGGCAGGTTTTTTCTTCGACTTCCCTTCTTCGTCGTCTCCATCTTTCTGGACCAGTCGTACTTTTATTCCCCCAGAAATCTCCCCAAACACGATACGCATAATCAATAGAGCAATCGAGTGGAACTGTCCCCCCTCACCTTTGAAATGATCACCTCGGTCAGGCGGTTGGATGCTTGCTTGGTCGGTTTCTCAAAAGTGTCACCATGATTTCCGCCCTCCGTCATCCGGGCAGTAGCTGTTTTTTTCGCATAGAAGACGCACTCTCCGATGTGTTGAGTGGTTACAGACGAGTGTTATCAATGGGCGTACAATTTTATTAATGTTAATGAGAGCCATTGAAAATTCTAGTTAAGATTTATTGCGTGTAATTTGGTAGAATTAAATTCGATTTATTTTCAGCCTGCTTTTGTGAACTGCCATGGGGCTTGGGAGTTAGGCATTTCATAGAGGAAGGACGCACCTGTCCATTGAGTTACTTGTCGATGGTTTTGCCTATTGGGTATAGAGGTTGTAAAAGATGAATGGTGAGGCCCGAGGGTTTGAGAAACGACCACTGGTTAACGGGTCATTGCTTGAGATAATGTTGTTGTTTAGTATTCATGCCAAGGGATTCAGGTTGAATCATGTCAAAAACTGATGGGAAGTAAAATCCTTACTATCCTTTTCTATGAATAATTTCCGTGTTCTAAGATGTCGAAGAGGTATTTTATAAGTTCATTTCAGAGATTTGTGCTGCTAATATACACTGACGGACAATACAATAAGACCAAAGCATGATTTTCATACAAAATGGTCATGTTAGAGGGCTTGCCTCTCATTTTCTCGAGAACCAATTGAGCTTTGAGAAATTTCAGCCCTGGTCCAGAAGTAGCCTAAATTCTCATCTGCATTAAATCCATAATTTTTCATTCACCACTTCAAATGTTATAGACACCGCATACGACAAAACAATAAGACCGCTTTTTGATTTCCATAAAGGATGCGTCGAGTTTGATTATTGATGCACGGGTCATTTTAATATCAGTATAAAGGGTGTCCACGATGAAATTGCCACACTATGAAATTGCTCTAACTTTTTAACCGTTGGGTAGAACTTAATGAAAATTTGGGTGGATTTAGTTCATAGTGCATTATTGACATCCTGCAAGTTTTATAGTCCTGTGATCAAAACTCGCGGAAATGGAGTCGAAAGAACAGCTCGTGCGTGATAAAATCTTGCGCATTCATCACGAGAACAAGGATCTCTCGCATCGTTCCATCGCTAAAACGTTGGGAATTGCGAATTCCACGGTGTCGCGAGTGATTAAGCGGTTTGAGGAACGGTTGACCACCGATCGGAAGCCCAGAAGTGAAGGAAAAAGTATTCCGTACAACACCAAAAATCACAACCGCGTAGTTGGGGCCTTCAACCGAAATCCGAACGCCTCCGTTCGGGATGTGGCTAAGAAGCTGCACCTAAGCCGAAGTTTTGTTCAGAAGGCCAAAACTAAGGCTGGGTAGATGGATGCAGAACTTTTAAAGGTTTCAATTCCAAGATACTTTGTACCATCTGTAATTCCTGTTCCAGGTACAGTGGAGCTTTTCGTATGCATAGCTTGCACAAGGAGCCAGTAAACTTGATAATTATAAATGTGGGACAGTCACGTTTAAGCAGCTTCTGGACGGATCGGTCAGAACCCATTATTACCGATGCTCCATCTGATCCAGAGCTCAGATGCCTTTTTTTGTTATCGGTGCCTTCGATCTGGATCTGTTTAACAACTGCGCAATCTAAATATTGGTTTTCGCCCTGTAAGATAATATTAAAGATGACAAAAAAATCACGTTCCTCTGAGTGCTTCAAAATTGGAGGAACAGTATTTTTTGTAGAAATCTCTGTAGGAAATTCTCTTAAGGAACATTGAGACAAACACTTCTCCAGCAGAATACTTGAAGAAATTATTGAAGTATTTTAGAACTATAGGTTAGTTCAGAAGGGATTCAGAAATCTTAAACAAAATTTAGAAAAAAAAATCTACAAAACCCCTTGCGGTTTTTTTTAAATTCAGAATTAAATAAATGAGATTATGGAATTCATACAAAACATTCCTCTTAGTTTTCTCCAAACAGATCACGATTTTCTCCAAGAATAATCTTATAGTTTTTGTGTAGTTCTTTCAGGTGTCCTCCAGAGATTCCTTTGGAATCACAAATCATTAAAAAATCAGGGATCTCTCCAAAAAAATCAACACAAGAATGTTTTGAAATACTGCCGATGAGATGCCAGAAGAAACTCCTGAAAAATCCCTAAAGGAATGCCTACAAACTCTTGAAGAATACCTATAGAAACACCAGAAGGAATATCTCAAGTAATGTTTGAAAACTTTTCATAGAATCTTTGGGAAATTCTATAAAAAAAATTAAAATGTTATCTCAAAAAATTTATAAAGATATCATTTTGAGGCACACGCACAAACTGACTTTCAGACTGTCAGCTGTCACTTCATTGTGCCCCTAAAAATTTAGCTCACATCGAAGAACCTTTCATAAATTCTGTTAAATTAACTAGGCGAATCAAAGCAAAAACAAAGATTCTTGTACAGGAAAGCGGAAGAATGTATTGCTTGGTGCAAGGTAATCAAGTGCCAGTTTTATATTGCTAGTTTCCTATTGGTTGTTGGTGTCGGTGTCAATTGTTTTCTTTTTCTTGATGGGCCTTGAACAACACAATGAAAGTAGAATTGGTAAAAAGTTGGATCTTGAAATGCACATATATTATAAATTTGAGGTTTTTGAAGTGTTAAAAATCTAAAAAAACCTTGGTTTATCTTAAAAATCTGTAATCTTTACATACAGATATCTGTGTTAAAAAAAAAAATCAATCTGTGTCAATCTAGATAAATCTGTGTATGTGGCAACCCTGCAGATACCTTGCATTCTTTTCTTTCTCACGAACACTTATACAATTTTAACTGGAGAGAGTAATTTATTTGAGATTTCTGTCTCGTTACTTATGCCATCAATCATATGCACAGTACAAATTTGCATTTTGTCTAGCTATTAATTTATGCGTCAAAGGATGAGCGACCATTCAAAGTAGAAATAATAATACTATAATTTTGTGTTATTTTAATATGAAGAGTTAATTTCGGGTAAATTAATTCAATTTTATCTTTATTACCACAACATGCATTAAGGAAACGAACACCCTGTACGATGGAAGAAAAAATGCAGTTCAGTTCAATTTTCAAAATGAATATATGTAAAAGGGATTGGTTTGGACTGATTTTATGCGTTTTTTGTGCATGGCAGTGTACGGACTCCATACTAGATTGCAGCCTTCCAGAATTGGAATTTCTTTTGTGTATTACTTGTTATTGCATTGTTAAAAATCAATTAAAGTTTTGATAAAACTAGTTTAGAGTTGTTTACATGTGTAAAATTTTGTCACAATCTGTCAAGTGGTCATCGAGATGGATTCCAAGCATGAAGTGCTTCGTCAAAAATTATTGGCGCGGTCGTGGAAAATCCCATAGGTCGATCGTGAAACAGTCGGGAATCGACAATTCGACCGTGTCCAGTATGGTAAAATCGACAAAGGAGACCCAGACGACCCAACGGTGAGCTTTTTGGTGTGGTACAGTTTCCTGGCGCGGGATTTGACCACTGTATTCTGTTTATCAGTTCGGTTAGGCGCCTTTCTTACCTTGAAGACATGAAGTCCAGCCTTCGCTTTGTCGTAGTCACTGGTCGTCTTCGCTTTTCATCCGCTGCCAGCTCGCCTTCTGGGTCTTCTGGGTCTCCTTTAACGATTTCACCACACGGGACACGGTCAAATTGTCGATTCCCAACTGTTTCGCGATCCAACTGTCAGACTGGCCCGGATTTTCCAAGACCGCGCCCATTTTTTTTTGTCCAAGTACTTCTTGCTTCGACGCCATCTTGATGACAATTCTTTCAAAGTTTATCTATTGAATTCAATTTTCTTTTTTTTCTTACTCTTTATTTATTCTAAATATCTGATAAGTTAACAATCATACGTTATGCTAGGTGTTCTAACAAAATTAACACAAACCTCATATGCTATGATATATATCTATTAACTGTGCCAGAAATTATAAATACACTTAACGGTGATTTTGAATTGAATGAAATTTTTCAAAGTATTTTGGCTGCGTCCATTTTGTTTACACATTTCTGTACGTCAAAGCATAAAAAAAACTTAGTTTCTGGTTGACTATCAAAATACATGGTCTTTCTCCGGAGCAGAGAAAAAGTATCGTGCACATTTGGTTTATTGCGAGTGGAATCTCTTTAAAAAAAAATAGTCAAGGGAGAGGGTGAGAGCATTGGAGTGGTACGAACTGAGGTTAGAAAATATGGAGAACAATGCACTCTTGAAGGAGCACTGAGAAGTGGTCGGAAATCTGGTCCTGTGAGTGCTGCTATTGACAAGAAGATCAGGCCTGCCTATAAGCAGACACACTCGGCTTCCGTTCGCGATGTGGCGAAAAAGATAGGGACTTCGATGTCTAACGTGATGACGCAAAAGAGCGACTTGGACTCAAGACATACCGGAAGCAGAATAAACCCAAAAGAACTCGATTCAGGATGCGTCTATGAAACCGAGAGCCCGGAAACTTTATGATACTATTTTGTGTAGAAATTCTGGGTATATAATCATGGACGATGACACGTATGAGAAATTGGATTATAATACCCTTCCTGGACTACAATAAAACAATACGGAAAACAACAAGGACAGGAATATCCCCGAAACCGAGAAGGCCATTTTCACCGAAAAATTTGGTAAGAAGGTTATGGTGTGGCAGGCAATATGCGAATGCGGCAGAATATCTAGCCCGTACGTTACATTGGAGACAATGAACACCCAGAAAAAACATCAAGGAACGCTTACGCTTGCCGTTTATCTATAGAGAGAATTGAAGATTGCTATGATTTTTCTCTTAAAGTATTTAGTATTTTATTGAACATTTTTTAAAGTCCCAACGTTCAAAATTCTATGTAATTCAATTTTACAGTACCAGGGTGGCAGCTTTAAATCATTTTAAAGACCTTTGTTCTGAATCCTTTGAAGTGCTTTTTTCCTGGTAGCACAACAACTTAACTATATTGGCACAGCATAAAGCATGGCCAGTCCTAAAAAAATGTTTGAATGTTACTAATTTGTTTCTGAAACATTTTCGTTTTGTAGGTGGATATATTTTTTTTTATGTATTTATTGCATTTGGCTTGATGTGATCTTTTAAAGTTAATTTTTGATCAAAAGTCATTTCAAGATACCTTAATTAATTTGACCAAGAAATTGTAACTTCATTCATAGTGACTTAATGACTATTGCTTGGTTTACAGCTCTAGGCTTGTGTTGGAATTTTATAGGTTGAGTTTTGGAAGCATTAGCAGGAATCTTTCATTTTTGAAATCAGTAAAAATGCAACCAACAATTCATGCAACCTTCTTATAATTAGCGCCAAATACTGGCCATAATTACAATCACTGAAATCTTTAACTTCTTACTATGTTCTTTATAAGATCCTATAAACCACACAATCCATGCATCAAATATTTCAATTGTCATTTTTAATTCTTTTGTAGTTATTAATATTTCTTCCGAATCATTTAAGATTACCAGTTTCAATATAATTTTAAACATTTTATGAACATTAATTGTACACGATGGTAAGGACTAAGGAATAGCCTCACAAGGTGTAGTTTCCGTTGATTGAAGTACTATAAAGAGTATTTTTCACCCAATAATGATTTCTTTAGCCATGATACTGAAGAAAGGACAGCGACACTATTCATGACTGTTAAACTAAATGAATTGATCCACTGTTGCGTCGTTTCGAAACTGTGAATGCTACAGAACCAGTATACAAAAATAATCTGTGCATATACATTCGCTAGTCAAATATTTTATAACTATTTTCCGGAACGCGTTAATGTATGCTACTAATGGCAATGCAGCTTTCATTTCACCTCAAATTTAAATCATGACATCTAAGGTTTTCATCGCGATGCTGTAAAAGGTTTCCCTTCTTCCCGCTCATTCATCGCACTCGTCATGGTAGAAAACGGAAGCGCTGCGCGTTATCAATCAATCGAATTCCGCTCTATCTCTCACAGTATCAATCTGCAATGTCCGCTGAGGCAGCAAACCGCATTCCGCCCAAGCAGTGGGCAGCCACCGGGCAAGTGGTGGAGCGCATTCAAAATTCTAATCAATATGCACGAGATCACTGAAAATCGATATAATTCCCGCCTGGACAACTCGTCGAGTGGCGGTTTCATGCTTGATCAGTTTTCATCTCAACTTGCTACAAACTCACATACACCCTCGTTCATTAGTTTGCGTGTTTATTTGCTTTCCAGCCTGGAGAGCCATGTTGAATCGCCAAAGTGACCCAGTGACAAAGACGACGACGGCGAAGACGACAATAGCTGGGTGAACGTGTATCAGAAATAATTAATTTATTAAACAAATTAACGATTTACAATTCAAATTTATTGTTATTGGTCTTGTTGATAGAGTTCAGGTCGAAAAGGTAAACATAAATGTCTATATCGTATGCAGTGGGAGAGGCTTTGAGAAAGCAGGGAGGGACGGCGGGGAATAGACAGATCAGTTGATGAATCTATTGAATAATTTGATGTGAGCTAGGATGATTTTCCTATAGTGAGGTTCAGATGATTGCTGAATTACGAGAATAGTTGCAGGGTAGAGAAATTGTAGATACTGAGGGCAGGTGCTTGTTTGACGGCTGAACAATTGAGTTATTGGGCTTTGTTAGGTTATGTTGAAATTGAAAACGTTAATCTGAGTAGTTCATCATCGAGGTAAAGTTGACGTACAATGTCAATGACTTACGAGAAATGGTTTAACCTGTGTGGGTTCTCTGGTTATTTATGTTTGCATTGAACATGCACAGAAAAAAATAATGAATTTTAACAGGCGCGTAAAATTTCCCCTCGTTTAATTTCAAGCCAAAGGAGGCGTAAACAACGAAATCGGTTGAAATATTTCATGTGCCATGCAACAATGTTTGCATTCTTTCATACAACAGGCTAGATTCAGGCGTTATCAGGCTAAAATTTATTTTTTATTTTCTGCCATATCTAGCATTCCCTTTATGTGCATTAGATCACGCAGAAAATTCAATGTTTCTTATTATCTGTGTGTAACCCGATAATAAATCGACAGTAACCATCAATAGCTACGGTAGTTCGATAATTTAAGTGTACTTGAGGTGTTAAATAGTTCTATGATTAGTTTTGGATTTGAACCTGACGACTATTTGTCATATGGGTGCTCCAGCCGTACTCAGAGATTAGTATGTCCTAGGGTTGGTTTCTCCTCTAGAGTCAGTAGAATATAGTTCCAACAAAACCATTCTGAGTATCGTAGTGTTCAGTTGTTCTACGATTTTTTATTTGCATGCACTTGTTGCATAGAGGGATATATTTTTTATGATAGAACAGGTTTTGGCCGAAAGCTGGTCGATTTTTACTCACTAGTATAGTTTATGGATTACTTAACAACTTTTTTTGTTAACAAGATGTAAGGAACTTTTTTCAAAAGTATTGAAAAAATCACACAGGAGGTAAATTAAAAATTGTAATTTCTATTTTCTGCTTCCTAAGATGTATGTGGTGAAAATTTGCGGATGTATTTATTGTGTTTTTAAGTAGTGACTGAAAAACTACCAACGTTTTCTCGTTTCTTGGTACACTTTTCAAATGATGGTTTGGCTTGTTTTCCTGCCAAGTTGACATCATGCAGACATTGTGTCACATTTAAATCCAGTTCAAAAAGAATTTTACATATAAGACAGAATTGCATAAATATAACGGAGCTGATAGGTGATTATTCAATTGAATGTTTAACCGATATTTACGTGACGAAGTAACGGAGTACACAGCTCCCATGTAAATAGGTAAGCCAAAAACTACTCACGCATAAAAAAATTCACCAAAGGCCAACGGGAAACCTGATTTTTACATACTGGAATACATTAGGTCTCTGTTGTCAGGACAATAAGGACCTAACATATCATTATTTCTGCTTCTACTTGTTAACTAATTTAACAATTGTTAGACTGTAGTGGTACACAGTGCCAAACAATTTTAAGACTAACTGACATCTCATGAACTTGAATACATTGTAAAACTTACGTTACTAAATACAATACTCGAAAAAAACGCAACACTCTCTTTTGTGTTGCGCAAAAATTGCATGCGCAAAAATTTAATGAAATTTTGGGCAAAACCAGCTTAGAGTGTAATGTTTACAAAATGTAACAAACATGTAAATGTGAAAAATTTCGTCACAACCTGGCTTCCAAGCATAAAGTGCTTCCACAAAAAATATGGGTGCGGTCGTGGCAAATCCAGGCTAGTCCCACAAGTGGATCGTGAAACAGTTGGGAATCGACAATTCAACCATGACCTGCGTGGTAAAATCGTTCTAGGAGACCCAGACGACCAAGAAAAGCGAAGACAACCGACTCCGTGAGTTTTTCGTCGACAAGTCCCACCTGGATGTTTCGTAGAGTTTCCGAAAGAAGAATTTCGACCCATTTGCCAATAAGTAATTGGAGTGGCAGGCGATCTGTGAGTGAGGCAAATTCAGCAAGCCATACATAACGACCGGCACCATCAATGGCCAAATATTTATAGAAAAATGCCTCCAGAAGCGCCTGCTGCCATTCATCCGGTCCCAGGAAGTGACACTCTGTTTTGGCCGGATCTGGCATCGTGCCATTGCGTTCAACAGGGGATGGAGTGGTACGTAGCCAACGCTGTAGTTTTTGTGTCGAAGGACTTGTCAAAACTTTGCCAAATAGAAAAATTCTGGGCGATTTTGAAAGGCAAGCTCCGTAAAACAGGAAAAGTCTTCAAAAACGACAAGCATTTGAAGAAAGAGTGGATGAAAGTTTGCAAGAAAGATGGCGCAAGTGTTGCACAGGATTTAATGGGTAAGTCCAAGGTGCGGGCATTAAGCCTAGGAGAGGAGGTTGAATAAACCAAATTGCAAAAACATTGCTTATATGTGTTTATTTATTCCCTGAAAATTTTAAATATATTCGACTAAAATGAATTTTTGGTGATCATTTTTCTCTGTTGAATTTTTTACGAGTACAATAATTAGCTACAATAATGGGCAAAGTAAACATTATTTTTTTGGATTTATCAATTGACCAGAGTATCAACAAAGCTGCGGGTTAGGAAAATCTCCCGATTGAGCTATTGAAGTACGGTGGTGAAGCATTGGCAAAGGCGCTGCACTTGGTAATTACCAAGATTTGAGAGGAAGAGCATTTACCGGACAACTGAATGGAAGGTATCGCGTGGCCAATCTATAAAAAGCCTGACAAGCTGAACTGCTGCAACTATCAGTCACGAGTTCAAATCTCACTCCCGGACAAGTTACAAAAAACCCAAGAGATATTAGAGTGACTACGACGGGAGATGAACCAGCTCAGGGCTGAAAATCTCGATAATCGAGGAACTAAAAAAAGGTAAGAAATTGTCGTGTTTGTTATTCAACATTGCATTGGAGGGTGTGATTTGAAGAGCGGGGATAGACACGAGTGGCACGGTCTTCAGGTAGTCTGTCCAACTTGTTGGCTTCACCGAAGACGTTGATATCCTAGCAGGTAACTTTGAGACAATGTCATTAACGTACATCAAACTTAAGACTGAAGCTAATAGGATTGGGCTTGTGATAAATGCGTTGAAGACACAATACACCGCTATAATCGGTCAAATGCGGTGGACTGGGCATTTCGTAAGAATTTTGAAAAGCCCAGTTAAAATTATTCTCGAAAACGAGCTGATGGGCATAAGAAAAAGAGGCGCACAACGTGAATCAATCAGGTAGATGGCAACCTAAGGACCCGTCGTCGACTGCGAGGCTGGCAAGGTGCAGCTATTGCCTGAATAGAATGAAGACAACTTTCTAAAAGGCACGTCCCACTAAAAAAATAATGAAAATAAAATAAAAATAGTCGATTTAAGCTGACCTTTTGATAATATTAGTTGTTGTAGTCAAGAATTTGTATATATAGATTAAAATTATTGATTCGAGCACTTGATAGGATTTAATGATTTATTAGAGCGTGGTTTATCGAATAGGTTATGATTTTAGTATAAGTAAACATACTGAATTGGAATTTAATTTTTCTTCTGATAATCGATAAGCAGTGTTGATATTTTTTATTTATTTTGATTTTTATTCATTTGGAACAAAACGATCTACATTTGAATCATTCGATTATACAGATTAACAGTATAAATTCCCTGAAAAGAGAGAGAGAGAGAGAGAGAGAGAGAGAGAGAGAGAGAGAGAGAGAGAGAGAGAGAGAGAGAGAGAGAGAGAGAGAGAGAGAGAAAGGAATTATACTAGAAATGGCAAAAGCGCAGAATAATAGTCTCATTAATACTTTTGATTTAAGCGAAGAAGAATTGGATTATGAATCATCATTTAAACAACCTATTAGAAAAAAAAACTTTGAACAGTTAAATTTCGGCAAAATGTGATTATCATCTTTAAATATTATTGCTAAGGAGCTAAGGAGCTTTGCATCAAGTTTTTGCAAATTATTCTTGTACCATAATAGACGACGAAACATATATGCTCGAAGACTTGCAAAAGCTTCCGAGACAGGTTTTTATACCTAAATGCAAAGAAACTCCGTTGCTAAGTATTTCCGAGCCAATAATGTGTCTAAATACCCGAGAAGAATTTGGTTTGGCAGGCCATATCACTATCAACAAGGATGTGTAAGAGAAAAAATGTCTGCAAAAGCGGTTGCTACCATTTATCAGAAGCCACGACTCTCTAGCTTTGTTTTGGCTTGATTTGGCCTCTTCTCACTTTTTAAAATCCGTCCTGATATGGTAACGTTTGCGTTTAAAAAAGAGAACAAAAATTGCCGATTTTTCATTTCACCCGCACTGACAAAACTACCCATGCAGCATCAATCATAGTAACCCATGAGTCAGCAGACAAAATTTGAAAGCTCCATCTGTCGAACTCTAACCGTGATGGCAAAAACAGTGAAGCAACTCCGTCCAGAAGTCTGCGCGTTCAAAGAACGGCACCCCGCCGCGTCGAAAACGGACATCGTGCGGCACTTTGTGGATGCCGGATACGCCCGTTCCGGCATCTACAACATCTTGGCACTATTAGACAACAATCAGAACATCGAAAGAAAGCCCGGTTCCGGACGGCCGACGACCCTGAGTGACAAGAAGCTCCAAAGGATGCTGAAGAGGAAGACCGAGGGAAACGTGGCTACATCGCTGCGTGCGCTTGCCCGGGAGGTCAGTTCAACCGGCCAAGCAGTGAAAAAGTTCCTGGCAAACTTGAACATACCTGTCAGGAAGCGGGAGTCACGTCCACTGGTTTCGGAGCTGCAGGCAATGACGCATGATAAATTCGACAGATTGAATTTAAATCTATCAGATAGCAATGCGTCCGGTTCATTTTTTTTTTTTTTAAGTAGTCCTGGTTTAAGTTACATAGTTTCAGAGAAGTTCAATGAACAAATAGCTCGAGTGGGCCGGAAAAACCATATTAAAGCCTGTCCTCGTTAAATTTCGGTCACTTAGTTAATGTCAGCAAGAAAAATCCAGACATAGTTCAACAAAACCGATTGTTTATTTCAGTTTCATGGAGTTATATATACAGAGTAAAACAATTGAACAATTGAGCAGCAGGTATCTTTAATTGAACCAATTAATAATGCTGCAGGATTTATTTGGACAAGATATCACCCCTTCTGAAGCTCAACTCAACTCCGCTAGGCGTGACTTCAGTACCGTGTAATCACCTTGAATCACTGATGCAGCTCCTGTAAACAGGTTAAACGTCACATACCTTCTCACCATTTACGGAAAAATCTAGACTCATCAATCTTCTTTCGCATGACGGCCAAGTCCCGACTATACGGGTAGAACACGCTACCTGTACAGCATGGCTTCACAACACATCAAACTGCTTAGCTACTGCTGCTAAGCCAACAACCATTCCGCCATGTAAAGTCGACGGGTAAACATGCACAAAGCGCATTTTGCTGCATAGATGCAATTAAATATGAATCACAAGCGAAGAGGAACGCAAAGTAAATATTATCCCTCGGGACAAGTGGAATACAAAATGCATAAATAACCTGAACATCGAACTGAATTAAACTTTCATAACCATCAACAGATCCACCGTTTTAATCACCCAAATGGGAAAACCAGTTGCAGCGAACTACCCTTTTGTTGATCGACCAAAAGAAATTGCGTTAAGCCTGACTCGATTCCCAATTCCTGCAAATTGTCCCACAAGCTATTTTGAATCCAAGGGGACATTTTCAGCATACCTATGTGCTAGTTTTCTACGAACTTCTAAAACTATGTAGATGATGATGGTCACACGCCAGCACCGGCTTCAACTCGATACCGATGGGAAAGAGGAATGCAAGGAGTGTGTTTGTTTATGCATGCATTTTGTAGATTTATTTATTATTTTGCTAGGTTCTTCCATCAGCCATCCGTAATAATGAAGCCTACCACTTTGGAATGAAACTGTCATTGTTGCTGTCCTGTTCTGGCTGATTCGTGGACACACTCCGAACACATTCGAGTGGACAAGAGAAGCCAAGTCCGGTTGCGTGATACGGCATGACACTGATGTGTTAAGGTAGGTTTTATTTGATTTTCTTTGGCTTGAGCAAGGCAAGAACATGGCACATTGCATTGGTAAGCTACAGCATATACCGCATCGACAAAGCGGGCAGTGACACGAGCCAAGAAGAAGAATGGTTCATCATATATGCATACCTCATCACTTCGTGCTGTCATCGTTCCACAATTCACAGTCACTTTTGCGGATCTCATCTGGCTTGGTTCCCATGACTAGGACAACAAGATTGTTGATGAATCGTCGTTATTTTTTATTCTTTAACTTTACAATTTAAATTGAAGAATGACAACAAATTGTTATGAGCATGCACATCAGCAGATTGCTACTGTGAATTGCAAAAAAAAAAATGGTTCGTAGAGTTCACTTTCTACTCAGCAAACGAACCATACAAGCAAGGTACCTTAACCCGATACTAGAACAGGCTACAATTGATTCCTAGGACTGCAGATTTGATTGCACTAGCTGAGAAACGTGTCCGTCATTGATATCGTTGATGCGATACTATGTTACGATTGCGATCTGATTGGAATATGTAATCGAATGGAATAAAAATCAATAATGATAGCAATAACGAGATGTTCTTGTTGGGTGAGAACGAATGGAAGAAATCCGAAACAACATTGGCTTGTATCTACATAGCATTTTATCGACAACATGTACCACTCCATCGCTCGTTGCAGCATCAGTTCAGTTTTATGTTGAGTGGCTCACAATGTATCAGAAGTATGCATGCACTTCCACGAATATCTCTCATAATGTTATTACAATTCCGTTCGCTTTACTTGCATTTGATTGCCAAGTTTATTGATTGCAGAAGTGAGAGCAAGACTATTATTGATTCCCAACTGCAGTGCGGTGAACATTCGATGAGCAAGCGACTGTCAATGAGCAGCACGGAACGACCACAGCCGATCTATTTCAGTTCAGGTTTTCCACCCATAGTATGTCAGCTTGGGGAGTGCTGGGGACTGCAACAGATTGATTGATTACTGCTAATCCTACTTCCAATTACCGAGTCAGCTCTACTGTTTTGCTCCTAGCGATGTTTCTACAGGACCGTTGATCTGACTGGACTGTCCGGATTAAGGGTTCGATAAGGGATCCGGGTGAGACGAGATGTGGGCTTGAGCAAGCCGATAAAAGGAACGAACCACTGCATTCCGATCGTTGCATTCATGGTAGTTATATGACGGTATGTTGTTTAGTTGGTGGCTGGTGGGTAGCGCGATCATCGGGCTGAAGAAAAAAATGTCTCATAAGTCGAATGAAGTTGATATGACAAATTTCAATTAGTTGTTCTTTTCCTTTAAAAGTGGGATCATTTTGAACGAATGAAAACATACGAAAAACTACGGATTTTTTGTATACTGAAAATTAACTTAAAAAATCATCACAAGACTCAAATCGTCCTGATGTGTAAGAGTTCTTTTTTTCCAAACGCAAAGAAGTGACTTGTTCTATGTTTTCTATTCGAAATTAACTGAGCCACAGATCAGATAAAACTAAGTCAAATAAACTCAGTCACTGAGTTTAACTTAGTGACAACCTTCTTCATGTTACGTGTTACATGCAACATAATTCAATGTTCATTAAAGAAAGAGTCGATAATGATTGCGATACTTAAGATTGATTGATAAATCGGATAAAGTTTTCGAAATCAAACCAAATTAAAACAGCAGTTCAGTATATTTATTTATTTCCGCTTAAGGTGTGGCCCAGTTAAAATTGGAACATAGACTATTGCGCATATTTCGGTTATACATTCACAAAATAGTATACTGTTTTTAACTTAAATGTTCGACTTTATGTGAACTTTAGTGGGAAAATTCAAAAAAAAAAAAAAATCATCTCGATTTCGAAGAAATTTGCGGACTTTTCCTGGAATACGTTTCATCAACCGGCGCACATAATTCTCATCCATCGTTTTGGCAATCTTATTCCACATGGTTCTCAATTCATTGATGCTTTTGACGACACTGCCATTCACCTTCAGCTTCCTCTTCATAATAGCCCAAAATCTCTCTATCGGTCTGAGCTGGGGACAGTTTGGTGGGTTGAGTTCTTTCGGTATAAACTGAATCCCGTTGGTTTCATACCACTGTTTTACTGTAATGACAGCTTGCAAGATCTGGCCAAAACATGACAGGTTCATTGTGGCGATCTGATGAATGGCAATATTCGCTTTTGGAGACATTCAGTTCTGTACATTTCTGAATAAAATGTCTTATCAGTGATGAAAACCTTGGTCTTCCTACCGCAGTTACAGATGCCTTGCCAAATCATGTATTTACGTGCAAATTCATCTGCAAACACAAACTTGAATTTGGCAGGAACATCTCCCCGAGCCATAGCCAAGTAAAATGTTTTTCCCGGTAGCTGTTTGAAATTGGCCTTTACATAGGTTTCATCATCCATTAGGAGACAGCCATTGAATTTTGTCAACACCTGATCATACAGTTTTCTGGCACGGATTCTGGCCACATTGTTCTGCTTTTGATCCCTATTGGGTTGTCTACAGGCACGGTATGACTTGAAGCCTTCCTGGTGACGAATCCGTTGCACGGTACTGCGTGCGGTGCAAAACTTTTTGGCCAAATCGCGGTCTGAGATGTTGAGGTTTGTCTTAATGTTCTCGATAACTTTGTTCCGCAGTTGACGGTTGACAGTACCCGTCCGACGCCTGCTTTGAGGCTTGCGATCCGTCGACAAAGTTTCTCTGTACTTTTTCAAAACACGCCACACGGTATTTCGGGGAAAATCCAACACTTTTGTAAGTTTTTGCCCAGACCAAGAAGGGGTTTCCAAATGATTGCACACAATTATTTTTCTTCTATCTTCTTCCATTTTATATTTCTCTGAAACACGTTCGAACTGCACCGTGAAAAAAAACTTCTGATGTTGTTATTGTTAAAGGGAACACATAAGATGACGTTCTTTACAAATCCGATCACTTGGGTCGCTGTAAGAATCAAAAAAAAAATGTTTCAATATTAAATGGGCCACACCTTACATACGTTAGTTAAATGTTGGGATGAGTTCAGGGATTTTGTTCGACATTTACGATTGACACCTCAGAGCTTGTACAGTTCGTACAATGCTCATGTTTTTTAAACACTGAAAATTAATTTTAGTATTTATTACAAAATCGAAGGTAGGACTAACGAATACATTCGTTGTTTTCTGCAACGAAACTGATCTGTACCTTTTAAGAAGGTACCTTCATAACGCAACTGTCAGAAGCACGAAGCATTTGTTGACACAGAAAGAACATTAGTGCATTGTACGAATGCTATACAAAAAGCAACGAATATTTTGTTACAAATTAAAAAGAAACGTCTCTCTGGTAGTTGAACGGATTATTATCAGATTTATATATAAATTTAATGTAATAAATATGTAGTAGTTTAAATGAAATAGACAAAAAACGCAACCCCGTGTATTTTTCAAGCATTTTTTTTATGTTTCTGGCATGGGATTCAATCCTGTACGTTAAGTAAGAGCTGTTGACTTGTGAGAAGATACGTGATGAATGAGTATGAAGTTATAACTCTCGACAGCGCTCGAATTTTTATTTTGGGAGACATTAATTATTCTCACCCATCTCAGTAGCCACGCCATCACGTATGAGTTCGATAAAAGAGAAACAGCGATTGGCTGGTTTTCACGAAATCCGTTTCCGTATCTTGCATTATACAAAAAGGTGTAATGACAGCATTTCACCTTTTTATCTGTTAATATGAATGTTTCATACAAAATACGAGACATTTGTTCTATGTACAAAATCCATGTTTACGAAAGAGTTAAAGGTTATTCACGAAGATAAATATTCAGTGTACATCCTCATCATTTCCTTTCGGTCATTTGCCTCCCTTTTCGTCTTCCAAAGTTCACGCTTCATAATGGGCCAAAAAAATCAATTGAACGGAGTCCAGGACAATCAAATGGGTTCATGTCATTCGGGATAAAATCCACAGGATTAGACACCGACCACTTCTGCATTCCATTAGCAGTAGTGGCATGAAACCAAATGGTGCCAAAACAACGGTTTTTGATCATGCGTTTTCAAAAACAGCAAAATCCGTTCCTGTAGGAACTTAGGTATGTAAATCTCACCGTTTAAGGTGTTTTCGGCCACGAATGGTTCACTCCGTAAACCACAAGTTCATATAGCAGGCAAAATCAGGTAAAGCCCGATTCAAAGTAAATTTGGACGTATTCAAGTGATCATAACTCAAGAATTAAACAACATACATGGTTGATCAAAACCTCAAACAAAAGGGTATTTATTCAGCTCATTTATTCAAACGATATTTATTATATTTCACTGTTTTGAACGAACTGTCACACTTTACTTGTGATCGATGCCATCATGATTTGCACAGTCGCTGGTGACACTGTACCGGCGAACTTATTCCACTTTAAACGCATTTGTTGTGCATTTGTCACTTCTTTACCGCATCCTCGAAGTTTTTGCTTGACAATTGCCTAATATTTTTCGATCGGTCTGAACTCAGGGCAATTCGGAGGATTAATCTCTTTGGCGGCGAAATTAACACTGTTTGCAGCATACCATTCTAGTACCTCCTTAGCGTAGTGGCAGCTGGCTAGATCTGGCCAAAATATAACGTTGGTCTTGTGTTGCCGAATGAAGGGTAAAATCCACTTTTTCGTCATTGTGTCACACCTTCGACGTCATTGTGTGAGATGTGATGAAAACCTTGGTTTTAAGGCCACAACTGCAGATTCCTTGCCAAATCATTAGTTGCCGAGCAAACTTATCAAGCAAGAACAAATTTATACCTGGAAGCAACATCCCCACGAGCAGGTGACAGGTAAAATTTTTGTCCGGGGATTTGTTTATAATCCATTTTGACACATGTTTTGTCATCCATTCAAATACAGCCATCAAATTTCGTCAACACTCGTTCGTATAGTAATCGTGCTCGCTTTTTGGTCACTTAATTTTGTTTCAGGGAGCGATTCGGATGTGTACTGGCACAAAAAAACATGTATCATTCTCTTGAAAGAATGTTACGCACGTGTTGGAAAAGTTGGAATCGTATTTCTTTGCCAAATCACGTATGGAGACACCTGGGTTGCCTTTCACGTACCTCAACACCTTTCTCCTCAGTTCTTTATCCCTAGTGCCACCTTTATGATAGATGCTCTGTGCTCTATCCACACTCAGAGTATACTTGTTACGTTTGATTACAAGACACACCGTTGACTTTGGGAATTTTAACACTTGTGCTATTTTTGAGGCAGACCACGAAGGATTCTCTAGATGTTTGTGCACTATTAATTTTCTTTTCTCAAGTTCCATGATCCGTAATTTCGAGATGCGTCGATCAATCGAGAAAAACTATTCACCAATTTCTTTGTCAATGAAACATCAACAAATGCCTGTCAAACGTTTTTTGTCCAAGCATCAGGAACGCGTTCTAACCATCAGGGAGGGTGTATTAAACTGTGCGTCCAGATTTACTTTGAATCGAGCTTTACTACGAAGCGATTTGCGGCCTTTTTCCCGTATGAGATGCACGGCTTGCTGCGATAACTCACCCTTCAGGTATGTTTAACCTTTTTGCTAAGTGTTTTGTATTATTAGAGACTATCAATATTCTGGATTCATCTGACACGAGACGAGCAAAGCAGATTCAATTTTTAATCGATTTGCGATATTTACTCAAAATGACGTGGCTGGGTGGCTCAGTGGCTACCCGTTCTGCTTACTGAGCAGATGGTCGGGAGTTCAATCCCAAGCCCGTCCCCTTCCTTACCATTTGTCACTTGCTCCTTTGCTGGTGTTCTTCGGTTTTTATTAGCCAAACCATTTAAATTCTTCGCTGGATGGATTTCAAATCTACTAGATAATTCCATAAACAACAGAACATATAAAAATATAAGAGGATTGGTAGAAAAGTTTATAATATATGGCACAGACCATGAAATCATGGATTCGAGAAAAACGTGTTTGAAATTTTCATACGCACTACTTGGTGGTTCATATGCAAGGCTTAATAAAGCAGGTTTAACTTTGTCATATTTCTGAATGTGTTCAAACGGACTCTTTTGCTCAAAATGTTAAGCTTTCGAAACAATATGTCGATTTTATAAACTTTTACGCTCCACTTAATCATTAAGGAAGAAGGTACTTTAAATATTTTTCTTTTTGCATCTCCGATTCGAAGGGTGTTTGTATGTGTGGTCTAATTAATAGAGACAAAGGCACAGGCTACTGCGGTAGAGTACAATAATGCAGTGCTGCCATAAAAGATATGAACCAATTACATTCGAAAATTGATAAGTGGTTCGATAAGTGGTTTTCGAAAAATAATGCTGGAACAATCCATTCCAAATGACATAATTGCCCATAACTGCTTGAAACTGTTGTTGTAAAGCGCCAAACTTCTCAAGTGAATGTTTCCCTTGTCAATAGCTCCTGTTTTATTAGTCCATTAGCTGAACTCAGTGCTACGCTTGCAACTAAATGAAGGAAAATTTTTTTTTTTTTCAAAATGAGTTTTTTTTTTTGAATAAGCAGGGGTTCAAACTTCTATCAAAACATGTTTCTTACCAGAGAAATACACGTGTTTAAGTAACCTGGATACTTCTCATTTTTGGTAGAAATTTGTGTTTCATTTGTATGGGAGCCCTCCCTTCCAGAGGGAGTGGTTTTTCAAACCACCATACAATCATTGCCTTCAAAACCCCCCACATGCCAAATTTGGTTCCATTTTCTTGATTTGTTCTCGAGTAATGCAGAAATTCGTGTTTCCTTTGTATGCTAGACCCCTCTTTTAGTGAGCGGAGGAGTCTCAAATCACAATAGAAATATTTCTTGCCTTCCAAAACCTCCACATGCCAAATTTGGTTCCATTAACTTGATAAGTTCTCGAGTTATTCAGAAATTTGTGTTGCATTTGTATGGAAACCCCCCATCCCTCCCTCTTTCAGATGGCGGAGGAGTCTCAAATTTTCATAGAAACATTTCTCTCCTCCAAAAACCTCCACTTGCCAAATTCGGTTCCATATGCTTGATTAATTCTCGAGTTATGCACAAATTTGTGTTTCATTAGTTTTGAGAGCCCCTTCTAACAGAGGGCGGAGGGGTCTCGAGTTACCTTAGAAACATTTCTTGCCTTCAAAAACCTCTACATGTCAAATTTGGTTCCATTTACTTGATTAGTTCTAGAGTTCTGCAGAAAATTGTGTTTCATTTGTATGGGAGACCAACCCCCCCCCCCCCCCACCACTCCAGAGAGAGAGGAGGGGTCTCAAACTACTGTAGAAATATTTATTGCCTTTAAAATCCCCGCAAGCCAAATTTGGTTCCATTTGCTTTATTAGATCTAGAGTTATGAAGAAATTTCAGTTTCATTTGTATGACAGCACCCCTTCTAGGAGAGGGGAGGGGTCTCAAACCACCATAAAAACATTTTTCGCCACCAGAAAACCCCACATGCCAAATTTGGTTCCATTTGCTTGATTAATTCTTGAGATATGCAGAAACTTTTGTTTCATTTGTATGGGAGCCCCCCCTTTTCAGAGGAGAAAGGGGTCTCTTACTGTCTTTAGAACCTTCCCCGGCCCCAAAAACCCTGCATACAAATTTTCACGCCGATCGGCTCAGCAGTCTGGGAAAGGAAACCCCAACTGACAAAGGAAACCCCAACTCATTTTTATTTTAAGGGCGATACGGTCAAAATTTGGTCAATATCAACTTGACGTATTTCTTTCAATTTTGCATTTAAAAAACCTTGACACCCCTCATTTTGAAGGTGTGTGTGTGTAGAATGTTGCTCTTATTTTGATTTTGGAATTCACTCTTCAGTTGTCAAAATGCCGTCCAAGCAAGAAGAGCAGCGTATCAAAATTTTGCTCGCGCATCGCGAAAATCCGAGCTACTCGCACGCAAAGTTGGCAAAATCGCTAAAAGTTGCCAAATCAACCGTTACAAATGTAATTAAAGTGTTTGGGGAACGTTTGTCGACAGCCAGGAAGTCTGGATCGGGGGGAAATCGAAAACCGGAAGCCGCTGAGACGACAAAGAGAGTTGCCGGTAGTTTCAAGCGAAACCCTAACCTATCTCTCCGAGATGCCGCAAATAAGCTGGGTGTATCGTCTACAACCGTGCATCGAGCCAAAAAACGAGCCGGACTATCGACTTACAAGAAGGTAGTGACTCCAAATCGCGATGATAAACAAAATACGACGGCCAAAGCGCGATCCCGGAGGCTGTACACGACGATGCTGACGAAGTTTGACTGCGTGGTAATGGACGACGAAACCTACGTCAAAGCCGACTACAAGCAGCTTCCGGAATAGGAGTTTTATACGGCAAAAGGAAGGGGGAAAGGTAGCAGATATTTTCAAGCACACGAAACTGTCAAAGTTCGCAAAGAAATATCTGGTTTGGCAAGCCATCTATACCTGTGGCTTGAAAAGCAGCATTTTCATAGCTTCCGGGACTGTCAACCAAGAAATTTACGTGAAAGAGTGTTTGAATAAACGTCTGCTGCCTTTCCTGAAGAAACACGGTTGTTCCGTACTGTTTTGGCCGGATTTGGCATCTTGCCATTACGGTAAAAAGGCCATGGAGTGGTACGCCGCCAACAACGTGCAGGTGGTTCCCAAGGACAAGAACCCTCCCAACACGCCAGAGCTCCGCCCAATTGAGAAATACTGGGCTATTGTCAAGCGGAACCTAAAGAAGACCAAAAAAACTGCTAAGGACGAGCAGCAGTTCAAGGCAAACTGGCTTTCTGCGGCGAAGAAGGTGGACAAGGTGGCTGTACAAAATCTGATGCCAGGGGTCAAGCGTAAGGCCCGGCAATTCGGATTTGGAAAAGCGGAAGCCTAACTGAATATTTTTCCTGAATTTTATACTAATTGAACTTGAAAAAGAAATTTAATTTGATTTTTTAAATAAACGATTTCACCGATTTACACGCGTTTTCCCTTGACCAAATTTTGACCGTATCACCCTTTATATAGATAGATATAAAGCTTCTGTAATTTATTATCTGAACGCAAAAAAAAAACGAATGTATCTCGGAACCATGTTAATGAAATAAAATGTTTGAGTTCTAAATATAAGGGTCATGTACTGCACTTTAACTCTTATGTGTTCGACAGGGTACCCAGGTACCCTTTTCATGTTTTACATTACGAAATTTCATTGTTTATTCAAAAACTATGGGGCCTCCGAGTGGCCCTGAACATATGGGTATCAAAATTCATGAAATTTGACCAGTAAGCTATTTCTCAACGTTTAGTGGACATCTGATTATTTGTGCTCGGACCTTTCCGAAACTGGTTCCCGTGGGGCCTCGAGTGGCCATGAACATTTTCAATAGAAAACCCTAGCATTGTGGATATCAAAATTCATGAAATTTCTCCAGTAGGATATTTCTCAACATTAAGTGGCCATCTGATGATTTGTCCTCGGACCTGTCTTTCCGGAACAGGTTTCCGTTTGACCTCAATTGGCTATTTTCATGTTTAGAAGGAAGTCCTGGCAATATGGGTATCAAAATACATGAAATTTCTCCAGTAGGATATTTTTCAACGTTTTGTGGCCATCTGATAATTTGTCGTCAGAATAGTAATCTCAGAGCAGGTTCCTGTGAGGCATCGAGTGTCCATGAACATAACTAGCCACAAAACGTTGTATTTCATGAATTTTGATACCCACATTGCAAGGGTTTCCTTCTGAAAATGTTCATGGTTACTCAAGACCCCACGGGAACCTGTTCCGGAAAGACAGGTCCGAGGACAAATCATCAGATGGCCACTAAACGTTAAGAAATATCCTACTGGGGAAATTTCATGAATTTTGATACGCATATTGTCAGTGTTTTCTTTTAAATATGTTCATGGCCACTCTTGGCCCCACGGGAACCTGTTACAGAATGGCCGTTGCAGGAAGAAGTCGGCATATGGATCACAAAGGAATCGAAATATTTTCTAGGAATAATTCCAAAGATTTTGACATTCATTCCCGGAAATTCAATTGATATTCCCAAATAGTGTCTCCGTACTGGACAACAGCCCCGGAAACTCGATTTACGTGAACCAGATGAATTCAAATGGTCATTGCTGATAATGTTCCAGAGGAAAATGAGTTTTTGAAGCTAAAAAAAATAAAATCGGTCAATAATAGCCAGAGTTATATTCATTTGAATTCGGTGGGTACCCGGGTACCCTGTCGATCATTTAAAGATGTGTTTTTTTGTCGAACACATAAGGGTTAAAGCAAAAAAATTGTTTTTGTTTTGTTTTGATGAATTCTCGAAGATTTCTTCGAATACCGCTAATCATGTTTTGGACACTCTGTTGGCTAACCTGAGCGGCCATTTTATAAGCATATCTCTTTGAGATAGAATCATTCTGAGCGGCCATTTTGTTCCTCCATCTCTTCATCTCTGTTGCATCTCGAGTCCCCTTTCTAGTCTTCTTCAACTTCTGTTTGACAACAGCCCAATATTTCTCAGCTGGACGGAATTGCAGGCTGTTGGGTAGATTGATGTGTTTTTCGATGAAATCCACCCCGTTGTCTTGATATCATTCTAGTATTTCTCTGCTGTAGTGGCAGCTTGCCAAATCAGGTCAAAACTTTACAGGTTCATTGTGAGCTTTAATGTATGCTTTTTTTTTTCTGGCCTTCCTGATTGTCTATTTTAGAATCCATTGTCATGTGTGTCACATAAACCTGGATATTTTTGTCCGCAGTTTTATCGGCAAAATCCAATTTGAACTTGGTATGACCTCGACTAGTGGTTTTATAGAACTATTGTCCGGGAAGCTGCCCATAATCCATCTAAACGTACGTTTCGTCGTCCATGGGGAAGCATCCTTCGTATTTCATAAGAAACGAATTGTACAACTTCTGGGCAAGTCTTTTGGCCACTAAATTCTTCTTCAGTGTCTTGTTTGGTTGTTGGCTGGCTCGAAAATATTGAATTCCTTCTTCAACGAATCTTTCAAACGGTGGTTTGGCTGCAATTGAATTTCTTGTCGATATCATCATCCGATAGCCCTGGGTTTGCCCTTATCGTTATTGACCCCTTGAAATGTTACTTCCAATGCTTAGATCCACCACGACGCTTGCTATGATCCTGCCGGTCGATGGTATGCCGCTCTCGTAAATGTTTGAGTATGCTGCACAAGGTCGAATTGGTCAACGACTTCGCGATATTTTAAGCTGACCACGTCGGATTTTTGAAGTAGGTGTCCAAAATTAATTCTCGGTTCGCAGCTACCATCAAGTAAAATTTCTTTGATACAAAATGAATCGTGTTCAACTATTTAACACTGAAAGAAAGAACAGACGGTTTAAGATCTGATTATTCAAGCTTTAATTATATTTTTTTGCAATGATTTGATATACTGGATAAAATATTTCAAAATTATTTGCTGAAAGTAATCCTCAGCGCCAATGCCAATTTTCCGACATGTAGTGTATATAATAAAAAAATTACATGCTGCATGAATGTTTCATAATCTTATCACTTATTCAAAAAAATTATATGCGAATATAATTTCAGGAAAGTCTTCATGACAGTAGCTGTGTTATTCCTTACAATGTTTAATTATAGCATCAAATCATACACGCCTTGAGAAATGTTACTTTCATGAATCTTTATCACCTTGAAAACCATTTAAATGACAGAGGTTGTACTTTTTAATTCAACTCGCCTAAATTCAAAATCCAAAACAGAGATGAAAGACAGTGGCGGCGAAAAAAAGCGGGTCATCACTCGAGGAACCCGAAGAGCGATGATGCGTGACATAAATTATCTAGCGTGGCTTTCTTCTGGTGTGGGGCGGATGGCGTTTTTAGCGCGCCCCGAATCTGCGGTCCGGTGTATGAGGAGATTCGGTTGAGGCATTTCACTAAAAGCTATTTTTTCTACTTTCCGGTCGCAGGTTCGGCATTTTTTTTTCGGACATGGCGCGTGGCCATGCGACGAACAGAAAAGATTAATTTTGTTTTGTGAATGCGGCCACGCTACCTTTCTGCTTGATGGGCTTAGAGTGTAGATTGTCATCACTTTTGATGCGGTTTTATTTACGTTTCCACATTAAATAGTAGAGGCAACAATTGCTCAAATGGGAACCACGAGTGATGGACGTTATGAAGATGGTGTGAAAGTGAGCGAAAGAGTTCGGGTCAACTAAGGAAGAATAAAAGTACATTAGAATTGTTCACCGCAGCAAAGTTTGAAATTGCCTCACTCTAATTTCATTCGACCGTTGCGTGGTTTAATGGAAAGGTCAAGGACTTTTCGGTTTGAATGGCTGCAATCGAAATAACTAGCATTCCTATATCTATTATCTGATATCGGAAATTGGAATTTTGATTGGTTGTCTTGCTTCAGCAATATAAGCAAATTCAAAAAAGCAAGTCGTTAAATGATTTGATGCGTTATGCTATTATAATATTAAATAATGTATGGCAAAAGCACTGAAATTTTCTTATCGAAGCTTCTTTCGTGAAAAGTTCCAAAAAAATAGTTAATAATTTTTTTTTTTTTGAACACTTTGACTGCAAGTGCATCTATATTGCAGAGTTTTTATATATTGATTTATGTGAATTCATATTCATTTATTTTTGAATCTGGAAGTATTGTCGTAGTATCGACTACTGGCTGCCTTCCCTTGGTAAGTTGAGGTAACATAATTTAATTTATATTTCTTAGTTTAACGACATGGAACAAACTATCACATCAAAATTGACAGTCAGGCGTTAAGAAAAAATAAAAAACACCAGAAGCGATACAAACCGACTCTCTATTTATTTTATGCATTTATTTATTTATGTATTGATTCATCAACAGATAAAAATGTTTATTCCAATGACAATTAGATAACACTGAATTAAATACAATAACTAACACATAAAACTTCGGAAACAACACTTATCAACATCCCGGGATACATTAAAATTAAACACGTTATAATGGCTATTGAAAACGCGACACATGCTTAGCACAGGTTCGTGTTTGCCGTAGTTGGTCTTTGAGTGCCGATTTATAAAGAAAGATTGTAAACGTAGATTTCGTCGTCAGGTGTTGATGTTTAAGACACCAAGAAAGGTGGACCAGTCGATGTTTCCCCGAAGGAGGTCACCAAGGAAACACGCTTTGGCCACCATACGCCTCCCGTCCACCAATTCCAGGCTGATGAGCTTACACCGACTTTCATAACTTGGCAATCTACGAGGGTCTTGTCAACGAAGATGTCGCAAAGCAAAGCGTATAAACCTTCGCTGAACGGCAACGATCCTCAGGACTGCATTTTGGTAGAAAGGGGGCCAAACGACAGCACAGTACTCCAAAAAAAGGACGAACCAAAGAGCAGTATAGTGCCTTCAGGCAATAAACGTCTTTGAAGTTTTTTGCGAAGCGGAAGATGAATCCTAGCTGCGATGAGGCTTTAGAAACAATATAGGCAATGTGATTCTCGAATGACAGTTTGGAGTCGAGCATTACTCCCAGATCCTTGACTGTTGTTTCTGGTTTCAAGCGTGTTTCTCGAAGGATGTATTCGTGAAGATACATCGCACGTTTTTGGCCAAAGGAGATAGCCGAGCATTTGGATACATTTAAGGACATTCTGCTGATCCGGCACCAGTCATCGAACACTTGTAGTTCCTGCTGACAAAAATCGAAGTCTTCTGGACATTCTATGACGTAGTACAGCTTTAGGTCGTCCGCGTAGGATAATTCCAGGCATCTGAGGACCAAGTTCACGTCGTTCATATATAACAGGAAAATAAATGCACCAAGGTGCCTGCCTTGCGGAATGCCGGATGTTACTGAAAAGCTGGACGAGGCATAATCTGAACTCTTTACAAACATAGTTCTACCAGACAGGTATGAGCGGAGCCAGTTCAACAATTGATCGTGAGCCCCTATTTTGTCGTATTTGGAAATTTGAATCTGATGGTTCATTTTATCGAAGGCCGCAGAGAGATATGTGTATATGGCGTCTACTTGATGACCGTGTTCCATTTCACGGATGTCGAACGATGTAAATACGGTAAGGTTGATCGCCGTCGAGCGCTTGGGCAAAAACCCGTGTTGGTCAGGAGAAATAGTCTGTGAATTAGTTCGAATAGCTTGGATACAGCACTTGGTTCAGCAATTCCACGATAAGGCCTGTACTCGAAAAAAATGCACCATTTTTATCCGTGTGTAACTTTTTTGTCCGTGAGTAAAAATTGATCAAAATGTGAGTATAACTAGTGAGTGAATTGTTCACATGTGCAAAATTTCATAACAATCGGTTGAGTGGTTCTTGAGATGTCATCGAAACAAGAAGAAAATCGCCGGAGAATTTTGCGCGCCTTCATGGAAAATCCGACTGCGACCATGAGATTGATCGGAAGACAACTGGGAATCACCCATACAACTGTGTCTCGGGTGGTAAAATCGTTTAAGGAGTCTCAGATGAACGAGCGGCGGGCTGGAAGTGGAAGAAAATCGAAGACACCTCACCCTGTGAAGGCCCGGAAGGTGTTGGATTATTTCAAATGTAATCGAATGATTGGTAAGGAAGTGTTCCGCTTGGTTCGTTCAGCAAACCATGAAACGAGCTGGGCTTCGTGTATTCAAAGTCCGCAATGTACCGAACTGGCGTGATCAACAAAACATGGTGGCCAAATCCCGCGCTAGGAAGCTGTATCGAGAGTGGTTAACGAAACCGATGTGTGTGGTTATGGATGACGAAACCTACATCAAGGCAGACGCAAAGCAGATACTGGGGCTGGCGTTCTACGTTGCCAAATCACGGTTTGATGTTCCGGAAGACATAAGGAAGAAGAAAGTGGACAAATTCGCCAAAAAATACTTGCTCTGGCAGGCCACATGCCAATGCGGTAAATTGAGCAAAATATACCGCACCGAGTGCCTCCAGAAGCATCTGTTGCCCTTTCTGTGGTCCCACGAAGGCGAGACATTATTTTGGCAACACCTGGCATCATGCCATTACGCGCGATCGACGTTGGATTGGTACAGAGACAATAACGTTGTTTTTGTTTTTGTACCAAAAACCGCCAGCCCCCCAAATTCACCAGAGATTCGTCCGGTGGAAAGATTTTGAGCCATAATGAAGGTCTAAGTTCAAAAATCGTCCAAGGTGTTTAAGAACGAGCTAAAGTTGAAGAAAAAATAGATGAAAGTGACCAAAAAGGTCAGCTCCACCATTGCACAAAATGTAATGAGGGGTCTTAAGGGAAAGGTGCGGGCTTTCAGCGATGGAAAAGAAATTGTATAAAGTAATAAAACCCAAACATAATCCATATATATATATAAGTTCATTCCCTGAAAGTTTCAAGAAACTCCGACTTAAAATAAAAGTTTGGCGAACACTTTTGTCTGGTGAATTTTGTTCGAGTACAGGCCTTAGTTGGCGACGGATCATTTGCATCCTTTTTTGTGTACTGGGAAAACAAACGCCTCTTTCCAGCATTCAGGAAACACACCGAAAGTTAATGACAAATTGAAGAACGTAGCTAGCGGCGCAGCGAGTGTGTTTTGGCAACGCTTCAGGACAATTGAAGGAATTCTTTTTTTCAGTATCGCATCCAGTTGAGCTTTTCATCTCCTTCCAGCTATCATCACAATGGATCAGTTAGTGCAGAGCCAAATACAGACAAGCGAGGAACATTGCTAGTAGCCGCTTCGAGGCCCTCGGCATCCAGAATTTCGTCGCAGAAGACACTGCTGAACTGCGTATGGAACAAGTTGGTGAAATCCGCAACAGAGTCAGCTTCATGAGTGCCGTCAGTCATGGTGGAGGGTAAACCGGTTTCCTTCCGTTGTTCATTCACGAACCACCCTTTGAGTCTTTGACTCTTTGAAGAATTCATACACACTCCATCGACATTGTCCAGGAAACTGGAGGTAGTCTATCACAAAACGGAGATTACTGTGGTCAATAACAGACATCGGAGCAAAGTACGACGATAAGTGCAGGTAACTGCACCACCACCTCAAAGCGTTCCCTGAGGTACTTGGGGGTTATGATCGGCGATAATCTTTTTTATCAGGCACGTACACCACGCCTGCAAGAAATGGTTTTATCGGCATCATCCTGCATGATGTCGAATAGCTCAGCGGTTCATGGGAGCAAACGAAAGCTACTGGCCAGCGTCGCTCTGTCCATACTTAGGTATGGCGGGCCGGTATGGGCTACCGCCTTGAGTACTAAGAGCTACCTTGGCAATCTCGGAAATACGGATAGCCTGAAGTGCCTAAGAGTTGTAAGCGTACACCGTGCTGTGTCACGCGATGCCCATGTCCACTATAGACTGTTTAAGAAATTATAAAGCCATAATTTTGCCCATAAGCTTCTGCAAAGTTGCACTTCGCACCATATTCACTACTTTTGTTCAATCCTTTTTAAATTGTTCGATGTTATATGTTGGTTTTACTAATTTCCTTTGGTCCTTTGGTCAAAGCCTAGAAAGTCTCGATTGGCCGTACCTCCGGGCAATATGGAGGATTCATGTCTTTCGGCACGAAACAGACATTTTGGCGTTTGTACCACCCTAGTGTGTCCTTGGCGTAACGACATTATGCCAAATCAGGCCAAAATATGATTGGATCATCATGCATTAAATGCATCTGGAGGCATTCCTTGATGTGTTTCTGGGTGTTCATTGTTTCCGATGTTACGTACGGGCTAGATATTTTGCCGCATTCGCATATTGCCTGCCACACCATCACCTTCTTGCCTTTTTTTTTGCTGAGAATAACCTTCTACGTTTTTGTGATATCCCTGTCCTTGCGTACAGTGAAGTGTTGTGATCCAGGAAGGGTTTTAGAATTATGAAAGAATGTTGTTTTTTGGGTTTTTTCTGCTTCTGATATGTGTTGAGTCCAGGTCGCTCTTTTGAACGCATCACGTTAGACGTCGAGGTCGATATTTTAATGTATTCGTTAGTGCTGCTGTGTACTTGAACTTGAAGCGGCTGATTTTTTTTTAACAGGCAGAAGAATCTGCAACCATACTTCTGAAGAACTCAAGTTGTGGGGTTGAGATGCCAGCCCCTCGACTCACTAAAAGCCATCCCGTATCTCCAGCCTTCACCAAACAGTTCACCAAACTACAAAGATTACCATCTACAAGATATGGACTCGACCAGTAGGCTACGAAACATGGACTATGTTCGCGACTTTGGTGTCTTTGAATGAACTGTGCTGCATACCATCTTTGGTGGAGTGCAGATGGGAGATGAAATGTGGAAAAGACGATTGATTACAAATTGTATGAGTTGCTGAGGGGACAACCTTATGTCGATCGATGGCCCGGTGGAAATGATTCTTGAGAACGAACCGATTGGTTCAAAAAGAAGCGGTGCGCAACGGGTAAGGTGGATCGATCAAACGGAAAGCAACCTGCGGACCCTGGCAAAATCCTGCCTAGGATCGTGTAATTTGAAGACGACTTCTGTGTATAGCAGAGGACATCCAGACCTTGGCTTGAATGGTGAGGACAACGTTGAGAAATATTAAGTACGCGAGATTGGCACCAGATCATGTCCGAACGTACACTGCTGCAATCGTCCCTGGTTCAAATCGATCAAGGATTCAGGAGGCATTTTTAATGAAAAGTTATATTTTCATGAGCACATCTCGGAGACAGTTTAAATATAATGCAATGTATCGATTCGTACGTCGCAAAACTGTTTATTTTGCATCCTTTATAATCTAAATGTCCTATATTGACCATTAGTGCGCAGTAGGCATAACATTGTTCGCATTGCATTGGAATATATTTTAGAATATAGTTTTATATGAAAAATCGTATGCATTCATCGGAATGCAAAAGTTTTACCCCCAAAATTGACTGCAACAGTAAAATCCTGTGGATCCCAATTCTCTGTATTAGCTATGACTAGTAGACAGTTGCTGACTACAATCAAGTCTGAGAGGTTTCAATGTTGATATTAGTAAACTAGAGTTACATACCAGAACCAACCAATTACACAACAACAACAGACCATCCGGACAACGACCACAGCAGATCGCAAAGTCAGCAGCAAGGCCACCGCAACAAAACCAGCCCATGGCAACACCGAGTCAGCATGTTTGTCAACGACCGATCGAATGCAGACTCATCAATTGAAATCGATAAAGAGGACTCCCGCACCTGGAACGCGGTCAGTAATTCTTCGTAAGTAGTGTAGAACATTTTTTTCGTTTTATTATTGTAATTAATTGAGTATTTCATGTGAATAAACAGTGAAAGTTGAAATCATAATTTTTTAAAAAGCCTATCACGGCCACGATTCCATAATTCTAGTCTATAAAGATTATGTCATTTTAAGCGGCCTGTGCCACTATGTGTTCAAAGACGATGGTGAATAAATAAATAAATTGACATATTACTGCCATGCAATTTGTTCCATCCATCAGTTTATCAGCTGCAGTGCTTAAATGCAGCCTCGCCGTCATCATTAAGCTACAAAAATACTGACACTCATCCAATCGTTGCATCCCCTCCATCAATCCGCTCTGAAGTTGGCACTAGCAAACGAACAGCGCCATAATTTATTTGCCAACCGACTTTACTTTGTGGATCAACTAATTACTCCATTATCCGGATGCTTTGCTTTCATCTGGAAAAGAACGCAATTTGTTCTCGTGGATATCCTTGCGTTGAATTAAACGTGCACAATTTGTCCTCCTCAATGAGCTGTGCATTGCGCTGCTCCAGGGTTGGTTAGATAAAAGTGAGTGCGTCGCTTTTTCGTCGGGTTTCCCACGTTGAACAATAACAATCCTCAAAAGCACCAACATGAAACGTGTCCTTCCAAGAAAAAAGGCATTGTGCACTGGTATATAGAATAAGTTTTCGACGATTTTTCTTGTTCTCCGGATCTGTCCCATTTTCCGGGTGACCTTTTTAAGAGCGAATGAATCTATTTCGTGGCTGGTTGCCTAGTGGACGGCAATTTATGGAAGCACCTTATCGAAGAGAACGAATGGAACAGTATGTCATAGAGAGAAAACGAGAGGGAAATAACTTGCTTTATTTTCGAGCAGTCCATTGAGAAAAGCTATGGCGTGGAAAAGCCACTAACAAATCTCGCACAATCCCCCGATGTATAGGGCTTCGCTTGGCTCCGAGTTTGGCGAGTATATGGCAACAGCAAATGAAAGGATTCTTGAGTCACGACCAGCTATATAGTGGATTGACCAGTAGGAAGGGGTGAAAAACGGTACCAACTGGAACGAGAAAGAATAAAAAGGTTAAATATTTCCTACGGAATAAATAATCGTTTGGTTTATCAAAAGAAAACGAGGCAATAAATTAACACAGCTAAGTGTTTGTGTTATTGTTGTGTATCAAAGTTGAACAAGTTCAGAAAATGTCACAACGCTTCAGTATGCAGGCAACAGTTTCTCGCACTTGATTCATAAGTTTCAATAGAAATCGTAGAGCAGAGGCGTTTATTTGTTTTATGGGTCGTTGAACCGAAACTTTTTAATTCATGATAACAGATTTCACTTCTATTTCCCTTTGTTTATCCTGTAAACAAAGTAAATTCAACTAAACCTTACAATTTGGACATGGATATCATGTTGCCAAAAGTTGAAGTTCACACAAACCCGATTTTGCTTTTCAGTCTGCTGAAAGTTCTGTCAAAATGTTATCAATATAATACTAGACAACTGGTAACAACATTGAATCATACATCTTGACTTAAAACAATTGAGTACATAAGTGAAGTAAATGGTAGCATGCAACCACCATCATAAGATTTTATTCGAGAACACTGCTTTCGAACAAAAACCCATGGAACAAACTTTAAAAATGAACTTGATTTTGTATATAACTGTATAAAATATAAGTATATATTTAATCGGAACTCATATTAATCGAGAACCATTACTTTTCGCGATACTTAAATCGTAAAAGAACGAAAGTGTCGTTAGCAGCAGCACCTCCTGCAAAGACGCATCACGGAATATGAAAACGATAGTTATCTGCTCGCAATTTTCATTTCACGTGTTCATTTCCGGTGATATTGTTCGCAGCATCTTCTCCTAAGCGGCGTATATCGCCACGAGACTTGTCACCCACAGCATTGCTCCTTCGTTCGTTAAATCCTTGGTGGGGCAAAGTGAAACAGTTTCTGTTCCGGATGTAAAGCGCTTTGAGCAAGCAAAGCTGGACGAATAAACGAGCCACGAGAGGACTGCGATAATGAAAAGTGGTGAACCCGCATAATTACAATCCTCCCGGTAGGTGCAGTGTGCTTGCACCCGATTCATGCGAGGCCAAAATCTATGTCCGCACACTTTTGCCATTGCTGTTTCCCATTTTCAACCGTTGCTCTGACAACTCGGGCTCCCGAGAAGGAATGGTGAATGCGATTGCACTTTTCTCGTTTACCCTTTTCCCTTCATCATTGCCGGATGTGTGGAGCAGGTGCGGATTACGCAAATCTTTTAATGCGGATTTCGAAAACCGAGTCCATGGCCAGAAAACGAAGTAAACGATTGCAAACGGACGCTCGGCGGGACGGAATAACCTGCACGAATGTGCCTTTATGGCACTCATTGCATGGGATATTTAACGACCAGGACCAGACCAGCTAGCACACTGCATGGGATGCTTATGTACATACGTTACAACATTGGACTGGTTCCAGAATCAAATCCATGGGTACACCTTTGGATTCAGGATACTACAACGTCAGGTCAGGAAGGTGGTTATAGTTCAAATTCATAATTCGTTTGATGTAAGTTGGTTAACTTTTGCTTACTCTTGCGTGTTTAATCCTTATTGCGAAAATTTCATCGTTACATAAGGTACACGCCGGTCGACGAAGGGGCTACAGTTGCCACAGTATCCGCCTTCACAACAACGGTAAGTTTCGCATTTAGCTTTACTTGATCCCGTTCTTCAAAGGAAATAATTTTGGGAACGTAACTGGCGTGAGAAATTGGATTTGGTTGGATGGTCGCTGTAACTCTTAGGGGTGGGAGTCCAATGCACGTTGTTTGAAAGGAGGAATTGTGTATGCAGCTTACCTTGCAATCAGTGAAACGATGCAGTGGACAATAGTTCAGAAGCGATGATCGCAATTCAATTTGAGCCATTTCAGATCCATTCTTTCGCTTAACTTATTCAGTCCATCTTATTATATGCTATTCTATCTTTCAGCCATTTCTCGGTAGATGTCAGTCGATTGTAATACTCCTTAAATTTTGTCACATAACAAACTATATATTATGGTGCCATCGATACTGAACCATATTCGCTCTGCTAAGTCGAATGCTGAGATTTGAATTTGGTCGGATCTAATAACTTTTGATATTTTCTTAATAAGGTTATCTTTTTTCATATATTAAGGCCCTCTTAAGGATCAAGTTATGCATTTTAGACCATTAAATCGAACTTTAGAAGAACATTTATAAGTAGTAGTTCTACCGTATACGTGATAATGTTTGCACCATTGAGCAATGTCAAAATTTAAAAAAATCCTCGAAAATTTTGGTTCTGAAAATCTTAAGCTATGTTAATCATCAATCGAGTTTCCACTTGCTGCAATTACGGCCTCCACACGCTTCCGGAACGCACGACAGCTCCAAATAATATAGGATCAATTTCTCTCCAGGTACGGGCCAATGTCTGTCTGAGGGTAGGCAGTACTCGGGTTGCGTTTAGAACAGGCCTTGGCCTTTATGAGACACCATACTGAGTAATCCAACGAATTAAGACCAGCACTGGATGGCGGCCACTTATCCTTCGCCAAGAACGGCAGATGTTCCTGCGACCACTTATGAGTGCCATGGAGCCCCATATTGTTGAAATACGACATTTGGTTTCGGGCCGTACTGCCCTTTGACCCACGGAAGAACGTACTTGAAATCCCTATGTTGACCTCCGTGTTTAATTTGTCGCCTTCTGAAATAAAAACCGCAATCTTCTTAACGATCTTCCGTGCCATAAAGTCGCTGATTCCGTGTTTCTTCGCTATTTTGTCAATGAACCGCACTGGATTCGCCCGAATCTTCCATTTGATAGCAGCAATAACCCTCGGAATCCGAGCTGACCTCGGATGACCTGTGGGCACCTTCACGGATAGTTGTCCTTTCTTTTCACGGTCCACCGGGGCACCACCACGGTGATTTAAATGTCTTTTTGCAACGTCTGCGCGTGGGAGATTTCACGAATACGCTGAGCCTTTTTTCATGGTGAAACTGTCAAACTAAAGAAATCGGCTTCTTTTACTTTCCCCTTTCACACAGATAAAAAGTGAATTTTCTGCGTTATCTAATGCACATTTGCCAGCGTCGGTGGTGTAGTGGTAAGCGTGATTGCTACTTGGCACCCCAGTGGGTCTGGGTTCAATCCCAGTCGACGTCGGTGATTGTTCTGAGGCGAAAAAATCTGGTCATATTTTCCTTTAGAAGGGAAGTAAAGCCGTTAGTCCTGGATCATATTCATGCGTCGTTAGGTAGGGTCCAGATGGTGCAGTCGTCTTCCTGGCGTTGGTGATTGTCACCATGTGAGGAAATAGGCCGGCGGAAAAAAAAACTAATGCACAAAAAGGGAATGCTAGATTTGGCAGCAAAGAATGGGATACTTAATGTAAATCGAAAAGGTTTTATTGTTCCACTTCACCGATAAAAACCATCCAAAAACAAAATAGTACATGTTCACGGTGATTAAACCCAGTTATTAAAGACACATTGTTCAACGGCACCCCCATCCTCTTCCACCGGTAGTGGACAGTTAAGACCTTCATACGGATGCGCCGATACCCAAAAAAATTAAATTCGATGCTGATGAATCTGTTTACCCTGCTGAATTGCAAGCTCAAGTTGTGGAACAGATGGAAGAAAGAAGATGCGTTTCACTGGGAATTGCCGGTTGACGGCGGATGAGTCACTCCGCACCCTTCTTGTACCAGCAGATCTGACGCAAACATCATTTTTGCAGGGTATTGCCTATAGGCATGAAGTAGTCAATATTTCGATGAAAATCTAATTCAAAATCTTTAATATTTAAACACAATTTAAACGAAATCTCGGTAAAACTAATTTGTGTTTCACTGAATTTCCTGATATACGTTGCTCATGCCGGAGGATTCCCAGCTAATATATGAGTTTTCATTACTCAAACCAAGATTATCGGTAACATACGAACACCCAGATTGAAACCGAGAGGTTGACTGTGTGGATTTCGATTTCAGAAAGCCGAGACTCGGCTATGTTCTAAGTATGTAGAAAAAAAACACCCAGTTTCGACATTTTTTTTTCTGGTATCTGCTGCTGAGACATGTTTCCTAAAAGGTACTTTCACCAATGCCCAAATTTCTTCAATTGGTCGAATTTGCAGGATATTAGGAGGGTTCATGTTATTTGGATAGAATGAAACATTCTTGGTGGTACACCATCCTACCGTTGATTTCGCGTAAATGCAGGACGTATGATCTGGTCAGAAACCAACAGGATCCTAGTGGCTTCGAATCATAGGTGGATAGTTGTTTTTGTTAGCACTGTTTATTTCACTTCTCATTGAAGCAGTTATTATGAAGGGTTGCGAAATCTTACCAGCTTTCTTACCACTTTTGTATTCGATTTGAGTGGATGCACAGTGGGAAAAAAGTACATGAATCGCGAAAGAATTCGATAATTCAGCTCCAAGTAGCACAAGGTTAGTGAACAATAGCATTTTTACGTTAAAATTTCTGGGAAATAGACCTATTTTGACTACCACAGACCCCTCCGATCATAGATTAATAAACAATATTCGAAAAATTGGGGAAGTGTGGGCAAAATGTGCTAAATATCTCTGTTACCCGACCCGTGCGGTGGCTGCAATTACTTTCATTCAATTGCTAAGACAATTTTTCAAAAGAATAGGCCTATTTTGATTACCGTGCATTCCTCCAAGCATAGATTAGTGGGCATTAATCTTTAAAAATAATGGGGAATCGGGGTAAAATAAGCCTAATATCTCCGTCCACTGAGTTTTGCGGCAAATGAAACGCCTTCCATTCGATTTGTCGTGAATTTTCACATAAAAGTCCCTATCACTTCGAAGTTTTTTGAGCACTCAAATACTATTAAAACTTCATGCGTGAAATTTTCAAGAATCGTTTGCTCCACTGGAGCATCCATTGGTTAGCAATTTGATTGTTGTTTGTTTTGTTTTGTTTGTGATTTTTAGTCTCAAAAATTGTGAAGTGATAATTTACCTAACCTATAAATCATATGGAAAAAAGGATTCCGTCCAGTTTCACCTTAATAAAATAGTGGCAAAAAATGCAATTGCAGTTTTTGCAATCATATCTTGAGAAATCCGCATGATTCAGAAAAGGCAATCTAGCCCATCATGATCCACAAAGCGTTTTATGGTTTAAACGAAGCCATGCAAGTGTGTGCAATCAGTTGGCAGCATACAGATTCCTCGAAATCAATTTATAGCTGTGTGCTTAGTGCCTCGACAGTCGAAGCAACCGTTGGGTCTTTGTTCAGCCGTCAATCAAGCTTGCCCTTCTTTATTAAATAAACGAAGCCATGCAAGAATGTGCGAGTGACATTTCCTTCATTGTTGTACCGCTGAGTGCCTCGACAATCGAAGCAACTTTAGGGCTTTTATTCCAATCATTTCAACTTGATAAAGTGGCTGAATGGTTACAATCTAGAACCATGAGGTCACGGTTCGAATCTCATTTGCGAATCGTGATTATTGTTTTTTTTTTTTGTAAGCCAATGAACTTCTGGACACCAATCTCATACACAACAACTAATACACTGCACAACCTCACGAACACATTGAATTTTTCAAAGTTTTTCTCCACCCTTTCGCTGAACTGGCCGGCTTGACGTGCCGCAAGGGCTCAGTAGGGATCAAGACCCGAAGCTAAGAGTCAGTTCCATTGTGGTTATATCACATTTATTAGCAGAGCAGCACATCGAAATTTTAGGTTCATAATTTTTTATATGACAAATAATTTCAGATCATCCAAGTTTTGTAAAATAATTTTAAATCATTTTTTTTTCTCGTGACTATGATACATTATCTAAACTTTCAGGTTCATGGTACAATTGCAGCAGGACCACAATCTGCAGACATGTAAATACAAATGAAATTCTTATCATTTTATATTATAACATCCATTCACTACATTTTGTTTGCTTTTTTATAAGTCATTTTCAGCTTCGCATTTATGCATTCTTGTCAGTTATAGCTCATTTAACCTAGGTTATAGCTTTTTTTTTTTTTTATTTTTTTTTTTAAGGTTTGCTGGCGGGTGTGTCATTTATTCGTTTTGGAAGCTTTTTGAAGCAGTTTTCTCGAACCAAAAATAAGAAGCTATAAGTATTCCTTTTGAAGCATTTTACCAACCGTGCAAGGATCATGTCGTCCATAGAGACGCTGTTGACACTGCCTCAAAAGGTGTTACATTTCCCAAAATTGCTTCTCCTTTCTCTTCATTATGTTCGTGTCCACTGTTTTGGTGTCATTTCGTCTTACCTCTTTTGTTTTTTTTATTTTTGTTTGTCTTATTATTTTCGTTCTACATTATTCAATTTTGTTTTTTTGCTATCCCTTCATTGTGTCTGTTATATTTGTCTGAAACAAATTTCTTAGTCTTGGAGGTAACGTATGATTATACGTGTCGGTGAGTTCAAATGTATTGCTGCTTAGCTGTGATTTGAATTCATTTCTTTAAAGTCCATTTGCCAGTCGTACAAGGAACAGGTCGTCCATTAGGACACTGTTATTACTAATTCAAAAAATTCAATTATATTTGCACGGTGTTATAAATAATCATTTCCTTTTCCTTTGTCTTATTAATGTAATTATTTGTACGATGTCATTTTTTCTTATGTCGTCCAATCTATTTATATTTTTCCGCCTTGGTCTTTTAACGTCATATAAGTTCACCCATCGCATAAGATAGTGAGTGGTGAATCTCAATTATTAGTATTATTTTGCAATTTAGAATAGTTAATTATAAAGTTCTTACCTTGATGATGTGCAAGTGTGTTGTTAGTTTTTACTCACTCATAATCTATGTTATTTCTCACAAGGTTCCGTTCCTTTGGGATCGTATTTTTTTTCGTCTTCAGGTATGCTATTGCTCGCGGTCATGGCATAAGGAAGAGAACAGGAGAAAGGAGAGAAAGCATTAGTAACCGGCAACATGCCATGTGCATGTGAGATTTTCATGGTGATATTCTCACTACGGCCGTTCAGAATGGTTCAACGGATGCCTATGAGAGAACATTTCCATTTGTTTACTGAACTCCCTCGCGTTTAGATATAGAAGACAAAAAACGTTTTACTGCGTGCTACATTTTGGAATATCAGGGCAATGATCCCCCATCGCATCTTCAAGTGGTCATTACAAGCTGTGCATTTGGTTCAGGCACCTTTGAACGTTGATGTGGCAGCCCATTCACACATGAAATCTGCCGCGACCAACTCGACAGAACGCGCCCATACCCCTTTCTGAACCGAAGGGCAGGGATAGCTCATCTAACCTTCGTTATGTATTTAAAAAGATAGGAAGGTTTTTAGTGTTTTTTTTTTTTAGAAAGGATCATATTCGAAAAATTCTACTTAGAAAAAAGCTCTTTCCTCCTTCATCAAAAATATATATTAATTCAAAACCTAACAGTTTACAATCATTCATTTCCTATTTCACAGACATAAAGAATCAAGAGCTATCGAAAAATTCGTGTTTTTTAATTCTGTTATTTTAGTTTTATTAAGATTCAGATTTTGGATTCATACTCATATGACATTTATATCGCCTTATTATTAGCTGTTTTAAATTTTTCCAATATTATTATGATATTTATACACATCTTATTTTTATTTTCAGTAAATGATGATGATGATGATGGTCCCGCCCTTACCCCTACAAAGGTTTGAGCTAGACGATTTTATCTCTAAGATAATTAATTTGGTAACAATTCAAACCAGTTATGCAAAAAAAAACGAACTGATTTCATCTACAGATATAAATTTCTTCAAAAGTATCCATTTGCTTCACAGCGACATAATCGTGAAAAGCTTTGATGTTAACCACAAAAATTCGCAAGTATTCCCAGCGATCAGGACATTCTGTTGCAATTCAGATCACAGAATCCAGTAAAAGGACATTATCAAAAGACAAGCCAATGTTCGATCCTGCCCGTTACAGAGCCAATGCAGTTCCAACACTAATGGAGCCGCCAGCTTAGTTTAGGGCTGGCCAAGAATATCTCACCAGGGATGTCAAGAATGTTTCCAAACCGAAAAAATCCTGGACCGGCATTAGTCAAACTTTTACTTTCAACCACAAAAGAATTGACGAAAAATTCCCCGACATTCAGCCAGACAACTCGCTACTATTTCATAGTACCATCTAAAGCATCAAAGGCCAATTTTTTTAACGAATTCAAAAAGAAGTCCATCATATCTGTATACCGCGCGCGAGGCTCAAACAATTGTAGACTTCTTTCTTTATTTTTTATTTTAAACTAACACAACATTATACAAATTTCCATCATCATCACTGTGACGAACAAAATAGTGAGTATTGTAGTATTGTAAACGTGAAAAAATAAAATGTAAAAAATAAAATAGCCAACTCATTTTAATCCGTTTGTAAAGAACTTCGTCAGAAACATTCTTCATTTTTACAAAAAAAAAGCAACATAAATGTACAAGAAATTGTCCACACAAAATAATCCGTTTTATAATAGTAAAACATCATCAGGTACAATCTTCATAAATATTTGAAAAAAAAAAATTTCGCTTGCTGCTCAGAATACAGTTTTAACGTGTGAAATACAAAGTCTTTTAAATTCTGAAAGTGTTGATGCACGCTTAATGTGTCTTGGCATCGAATTGAAAACATTTATTCCTTTAAAATATAATGAGTTTTGTGAAGCACATGTCAAGAAATTCGGTGTTCTTATTTCATCCGCGTTTCTAGTATTATATCTATGAAAATCACTTCCTCTTTCAATTCGATCACACAAATATCGAGGAAGCAAACCATTAACTACTTTAAAAATGAACACCATAGTTAAATACACAATTCTTTGCTTCACTGATAGCCATTGTAAAGCGTCTAACATAAAAGTCGAGGAAGTGAATCTGTTACATCTTAAAATCAAGCGCATTATTTTACTCTGCAAACGCTGTAACCTCAATATTTGTGTTTGGTTGGCCAAGAATAAAATGGAAGGGCAAAAGTCTAGCTGAAGCGAGATGATTGATTTGCTTAGCTGTATTTTACTGCAAGTAATTAAATCGGTTTTCAATTGCGATAAAATTTCATACTTCTTGGCAATTTTCTTGATGACATTGTCAATGTGAGCGTTGAACTTTAGCTTTGTCATCAATAATCACGCCAAGATATTTAATCTCCCGAACGCGATCAATTGTCTCACCATCAATCGTAACTGAGACATTCTCATTTACTCGATTCTGTGAAATTACCATAAATTTAGTTTTACTTATATTCAATTTCAATTGCTTACATTTCAACCATCTACTTAGAAAACGCAAATCTTCGTTCAAATGGGTAACGGCTTCATTTAAATCTTTAGCTGCAATGAATAACACAGTGTCATCTGCAAACAGATTAATGTCCCACCAAAATCGTAAAACACGTCGCATGTCATTAATATACATAATAAACAAAAGTAAAATACCAGTAGATGTCAGATATATCTTTTACCTATGTGTATCATGTTCTCTGACTTTTATTGTGAAAACAAATTATAATCTAAGTTGATCTTAATGCAATAGAAACTGCAACAGTGGAAGTCTTTCGATGTGTGGATGGCCAGCTTAGTTATGGATATATGTATTCTACTATAGTTTACTGGCCTGCTAGTATTATTATTTTATATTATGACGTCAGTTTATTATTTTATGTTATGATATTAAATGATGTGACATAATTGCATTTAAATTCATTTAATTAAAATCACTATTTTCGATGAGACTCACAACAAAAATTATTGCAAGGAAACGGAACAGCACATCGAAATTTTAGGTTTACTATTCTATTGCTAGATAATTTCAGATCATCCATGGATATCCCAAGTTTAATGAGATAATTATGAATCAATTTTTTTTCTCGCAGCTACATTGCCTAAACTTTCAGGTCCACAAATGGAATTGTTATTATCATTCTTATATTCATTCACTATATTATTTGTCATTATAATATTCATTCACTATGTTTTTTATAATTATAATATTAATTCACTATATTTTAAACATTACTCTATGAAACTGAATATATATTGGGAAGGAAGGGGGCATCAGGGTATCACTCAAACTGAAATTGGACAATGGAGTGGTATGACAACCGGGCCCTAGGAGCGAACAAACAGTATCATTTTTTTCATTCTACCGATTCGATTGTGATGCTATGAATTCTACTTCAACAGTTTAAGTGAGAGTGGCGCGCCCTTCTTTACAAGTCATCCAGTAGAAATCTTAATTAGTATTGTGAATTGGGTTATTCGATTTGTTGGATCGTATCGTTGGAAGGATAATCTTATGTTTCCGCGGGTTTCGCGTAAGTGTCTCTACTTACGGGTCCGCCCCTCCGTTTTTGGCCCTTCATACAGCGTTACTGTGAATGCAACCCGGTAACTCAATTTGATCTTGCTATTAAGTGGAGCTGCATACATGACAAGGTCTTAGAAGGGATGGTGGCTACCTTACATACATACATATGACCAATGTTGCATTTTTTCTCCAAGTTTCGATTCATTGCGAGAAATGAAACAAAACCATGCGAAATTGCATTACAATCTTGCTTTTTTTATTTTGGGTGTAGTTATCAATTATTGCGAAATGGCAGCGGATTCTGACTGCGTCCATACTTGCCGGGGTAGTCTTTATCGTGGTGATCCTGGATTTTCGATTGCCTGTCACGATCTGAGGTTATTTTTTAAGCCAGCAAAAAGTTAATGGCTATACAAAATGAAAATGCCAGATATAGGAAAGAAGACCTAAAATTATCTGAGGAATTCATGCACAAAGCTACGGGCAGATTTTCATTGTTGTTAATGAGACAAATATTAGAAGTTAGTTTTTGTTCAAGCGTTATTGATTAAGTCCTAAATAAGATAACTAAGAACTTCTCACAACTATCGTCCCTTCAAAACTATCGTAACTATCAAAACTATTTGAAAAATCTTCGGCTCAATAACACATGATCATAAAATACAATTTTTATTCAAATTTCATCATACAGCTGTTCCAGCATAAGTCAACTCAGAACCAAGTCGCCTTCCATGTATAGATTTTTAATTAATTTCAAACCATTTTCACAAAATGATTAGCCAAATACACCTCCGTGTGAAATTTGTGGTTTGAACTGCAAACTTCATTCTGTCACCCCAATAACAGATGCCTACCGCTAAGAGCGTCACATTAGTAAACGACTATAATTTGGTGAACAAGTTGTTCCTATGGCTTCTCAATAAGTAAAGCATCCAAGCCCAAGTCCGAATCGATTTCCGACGAACGAAAGAAGTGAGAAATCTTGTTTCGCTTTTATGGCTATCGAGGTCTGAAATTGGATTTGCTTTAAACGGTTCGAGTATGAACGCGAGAACAGTTAAATCCTCTGCGAAATTTCTGCCTATCAGCGACAGTCGAAGGCATGCAAAAATAATAAGAGAAAAAGTTTGACGGCAAAGAAGGAGGAGAATTTCGTGACACAATCGGTCGGAGTCAGGTCTAGCTGTAAAAGCAACGAACTGCTCTGGGACTCTCAGAAGTGGCGTAACACCGGCGCCCCTGGCACTCGCATGGATCCTCCCGAATGAATGCTGCAGCAGGCACATTGATAGCTCGGTGGATTCTGCCGGGACCAGCAGTTATGTTTTTATTCCATTTCTTCCAGTCTTGCGGGGTAAAATGCTGAGAGTGTCACCAAAAAGTGAGGAAGTCATCTCAAATTATGCTAATGAGCTACTTTTCTCGAAATTAAATTAAGCAATGGTGCTTCCCAGGGCAGCAGCAAAGGCCAGTTGTTTTGTCCCGACAAGAAGACTATGGGCGGTGAATGGAGATGAAAGGGTGTGTAGCATCTTTTGAGAGGTTCTGAAAAATATGGTTGGCCGTGGTCAACCTAAAGCAGACCGAACATAAAAGATTATGGATATCAGATTTTAGGTTGATGCGAAACGAGTTCCCGGATCCACGGGACCAAAAGAGGGGATTTCGATTATTGATTGGAAATCTAATAAAACAAGCCATGATTTCTCAATTCGTTCCGTTGTGGGTCTAGCCAGAAGTTTCCTTATCGAAGATAAATTAATTACCAATATTTTATGAATGTGCAGGATAAAATCAGTCGATAAAATCCGGAGGTACTGTGACTGGAATGAAGCGCCAAAGCAGAGTGTTACTTTTTTCAGAGGGGCTGAATTTTAAAGTATTCTCAGCTCATCCATGTTCAGTCATTTTCTATTTAGTATGTTTGCGTTATATTAACTATACCTTTATGCTTGTTTTTCTTCTTCATATTTTGACGTAGACTACATCTTTTTTTTCTTTCTGGAGGTATACTTCATGTAAAAAATGTTCATCAATCAACTAAAAATTTTTATAAAATTTTAACAATGTGATTGCATAAACATGAATGATTTCAAGAAATGATTTTTTTTAAATAAGCTAGTGCTAGAACCTAATTATTGCATAGCTAAAAAAGTTATTGCTTTTTGTTTTGAAATGATTTATCTTCGATGGTGCAATCATTGTTTTGATTTTTAGCACTCTACTTGTCAAATGAAAACCCGCAGAACGATACCTGAATATTGATTAGTATTCACCACTGGGAAAAAATGCAATTCTAGAAGGAATATTTAGTACATGTTTAGTCTAAGTTTGATATTTTGGAGCAAAATAATCGTCCACAAAGTTGCTCCCTGCAATCTGTCTTTCTTTCGAAATAATTAGAAACTAACTCCGTACTTCCATATGAACCATAACTCATCATTGCTTTTTAGCAGAAATGCAGATAATTATTGTTCTGAAATTAAGTAGATTGGCAAACGTAATCATTGGTCTTGAAATTTTCGCTGAAGCTTCTCAAATGACTGAATTAGAGTAAATTATAGTTCCTATATGTGCCTATAAAATCCATTATTCTGTTATTTAAACTATTTAAATTCAAACTACTTAGCAAAGTAGCCTTTCGACGTTTCAAAGGAACCACAATATATGACTTTTAGTTTTGAACATGTTAGTGTCAGTTTTAGTAATGAACATGTTATTATCATTTCTCAAATAAAACTTTTGATGGGAAGCATGAGATTCCTCTTCTCTTCTATCCGAATAAGCTCTTCAGTGTTTTTAAGTGATAGCAACGTTGATTTCGTTGAAAAAGATAACAACCCACCAAACAATGCCCTACTGGCAATTGTAAGGCGGAACCCCAAAAAAGGTCGGTGCTGTGGCTCACAAAATGACAGACTACGAGATGAAATAGTCAGCTAGTGCACATAAACTGCTGTGCAGAACTTAATGGACGGTATAAAGGCTTTAATAAGATCATGTTGCCGAAATCAGAAATTTGATTAATTTGTTAGTTTAAATATTATTTTAACATGTTTAGCTGTAATAAAATACATTGCTTTGAAAATTTGCGAATTGTGTTTTGTTTTATTTCAATATTTGAATGTTTGAAATAAATTTTCGAAACACCTCTTATGCAATTCCACGTACGTTGGCAAAAAAAAAACAAAATATTTGTATATTGAAAGAGGATTCCCTTAAGGGAACGTCCAAGTTGATCCACGGTTTCATCCAGTCTCCGCTCATAGTTAACACCGGTCCTCTTTTAAAATGTTGTAAAATACTCAGTGGTCCGGTCCGGTACCGGTCAGATCCCAGTCCTTCTTTCCGCCTATAACTGCACACATTCATGCAACGGCAGCACATTGAGAATTGCAGCTAGTGCTTTCGATGGTGTGCTGCGCATAGCTCCAGGTTTAGCAATGCATGCAAGCCATTGAAGTTCTGCAAATTTTGCTTCTGTAGTACCTTCGTTGGTTTTCGCCAACCACACTAACGAAGCGTTATTTTTGGACGGTTAATAGATGCGTGAACCCACATAGTCATTTTTGGTCTTAAGCCCCATTTCTTGTCAATGGTGTTCGAACATAACCATAAAGCACTAATAGCTTTGCTTATCGCATAATCAATATGTGCATGACAGTTCAGCTTAGCATCCAGAATTACGCCTGGGCATTTAACCTGCTCGCTAAATTGAATGTGTTCTCCTCCAAGCTCGAGTGCTTTAAGTTAAACTTTCTCTTTCTTGTGAAAGGAACGATTACTACTTTTGATGGAGTAAGCTTAGACCCCCCTTCATACACCAAGATTGGGTCAACTTTAGAGTCGCTTGCATTCTTCCCGATACTATATTGTCAAACTTTTCTCTTACTCAAATGACTATGTTATCCACCAAACCTACAACCGCGTAACCTTTCGCTTCTAAGCTTCTGAGAAGATCGTCTACAACTAAGAACCACATAAGTGGAAAGAGTACTCCTCCTTGGGGGCAACCTTTCGTTGCCCTCACCTTAACAGCAATCTAACTAGCGCAGGGTAAGTGTGTGGTGACATTCACGCCAACGAAGCTCTTAGGTTCCTATATATTCAGCTTAAAATTTTACATAACTAGAACATGCATTACGGGAGCTGAAGCTTCGAGGTACTTAGCTGAATTCCCGTATCCTGTCTAAGAAGTCCCGATTAAGTTCTCACTATCCCTATCACAACTGATGCTCTTCCCACAATGCTGCACTTGGTTTGACTCAGCTCAAAACTGGGTTAAAGACATGGATCAAAAGTCACGTTACACTTAAAGGTAAAACTAATACTTTTTTAAAATGAAAAAGAGCAGTGAAAAAATGACAACAGAATATTTTCGTGCCTCGCTTCGAGCACCGCACACTACTATCAAAATCTGGACTCATGACTTCAGACACAACAAAAAAACACAAAGTTTGTAATTCTCCCTTATCTTTGAAATACATAAAAAAAAGAGTGAATTTTGGCTCGGTCATTGTTCCAATTATGGCTTTGAGCTTCATACTGAAGAACAAAAGAATAATTTACAGTAAAATCACATATTATGACAACTTAGTTTTCTTGAAATACTGCTTTTTTATCCTGCAATCCTGCTGTTTTTCAATGAAATCATGAGTTAACTATTTTTCTAATTTTTCACTATTCATCCATTGGTTTAACTTTGGTTTCTATATCGCACATATCAGTCGAAATCCATTGCTCATTAGACATTTCAATCAAGTTGTGTTTTTCCAGTTCTCTCAGCATCCATTGTTTGAAATCTTCGATTTTTGGACAGTTTCCACATTAACGGAGATAGCAGTATTTTGATCTGGTTGATAAATCACAAACTTTTTTTTTCATGTAATGGTCAAATTTAAGGTTCAAATGATGTTTTTTTAGGCCATGGAGAATTAAATTTACGTTTTCGTGGATTATGGAAATACACACATTATGTGTACCAGAACTACTCAATAATTTACAAAACTTAGGTCGCAATGAACTAAATCCCATTTTTAAGTTTAGGTTGATTTTACGAAATCTTAAGCATGTTTCGCGCAGTGACATCATCAAAAATCTTTTCTGAACACGTTGACGGTTACCATCTCTTTTACAACGGGAACATAATCTCTTTCATCTGGCAATGATCGACTAACGTCATCGTCGTAAGGTGTTGAAGAACTTTATAGTTTAACTTCATCACTCAAGCCATGTTCACATTTACTATCACAATGGTGTAAATAATACTCCTTTTTGATCAGCCATTTTTTCTGGATTCCTTTGCCATGTTACTATTTATACCAAACTCTCTTACCACTTTTTGCACAGACCACCAATTGGGTGAAACTGATAAGATACGATACTTTTCGGAAATTGTAGTCTCATCACGGAAGAATGTAGAATCAAATTTTATCGTTGAAAATTTATTTTGATAATTATAAATTAATTTTATAAAAAAAACTTCCAAAAGTTCCTTTAATGAAACCTTAAAAAAAACACATTTTGTCCATGTTGTTTTCACCTCTACAATAATGATTTTTTGTCCAAGTTTTACCATCGAATTTTAAAATAAATTAAAATTTGGGGGAAATTTGAATTTTAAGTTTAAATTATTTTTTAAGTTTAAATTTGAATTGTAAAAAAAAATATTTTTATATGTTTTGCTGTAATCCTATTTTTATTTAGTGACACCTATTGTGAGACACCCTGCACTAACCTTTTTTTTTTGGGATGGGATGAAGTTCAGCCATAAACCTGTTTTAAAAATCTTCATTAGAAACGGAACCAGCATGACCTCACCCTTTTGGAGCCATGCCGTTTTGGATATGCCGTCCACATCTGCAGAGTTGGTCAATGTCAGGTACAAAACTTCTTTTCTGATTGCATTTGAGAAGGTTGGTTTATTTACGTTTGCATTTTTAAAAAATGGACAAAAATTGCTGATTTTTCATGCGTTTACCTTCACCCGCACTGATGAAACTACCCATGCAGCATCAATCATAGTAACCCATGAGTCAGCAGACAACATTTGACACATCTATCAGTCGAACTCACCCGTGATGACAAAAACAGTGAAGCAACTCCGTTCAGAAGTGTGCGCGTTCCCCCACAAAGAAAGTGAGCTCCGAGGTGAAGTTCATTTCACACACCAAGTTCCCCAAGAAGGTGCTGCTGTGGCTGACAATCAGCAAGAAGGGGATGTCAAAGCCGCTCTTCTTTCGCTCCGGACTGGCCGTGAACGGGGAAATTTATAGTACGAAATCAAGAAATACCATAAGGGCGAGGACGCGGTTTTTTGGCCGGATCTGGCGTCGGTCCACTACTCAAAGCGATCGTTGCAGGAGAAGGAGCGGCTGAATATCTGGGCCAACCTGAAGCGTAAGATCTACTCCAACAATTTTGTCGGGAAAACTGAGGAGGAATCCATAAATAAAACGAAGAAAAAACTCAAAAACATGCCTACACGAATGTTTTCGTCCACCATGGCGAATGTTCCGGTTAAGTCCCGGAGGGCCACTCGCAAGGATCGTAGAATTTTTTTGCAAGTAAGCTCAAATAATTCCCTTCCATGGTAAATTTATCAAAAGCAATCATCTGTCTTAGCTATTTTTTATCACCATCTGAAAAAAAAGTCCATTTTTATTAATGCAAACGTTACTGCTCTTCTCATACGTCAAACAATCAACTCTTCTTGTGTTCATTCTACAGTATGTCCCATAAAAAAATGCGAAAGTTTTAAATACTTATTTTTGGGTAGCTTTAAACATTATTTTTACTTTTTAATGCGTGTGTGTTATCATCTGACTGTATAGAGAGGTTCGTTCGGGTAAGCTTATAAAATTACGCAGAGGAAGTTGTGACTAGTTTGCTGCTCGCCCAAAAGTCCGTAAAACAAATTGCAATGATTTTGGGATGCCACCTGGCTACCGTTTACCGTATCCAACGTTCACTCCTTGATGGACTACGTCCACGGAAGCTGGGAAGTGGCCGTCCACGGTCCGGTCGCACACCGAAGGCCATCAGATCAGTGAGAGACAAAGTGAGTCGAAATCCTTTCAGATCGATCCGGAAATTGACTACGAAAGCCGATATTTCAAAAACTACCATGCAACAGTTGGTCAAAGATGACTTGACATGTTCGTCCAGGGCAAGAGTAAAGAACCTGGTAACGGACCGAATCAAACAACTACAGCTGGTGCGCTCGAAACATTTAGTGTCAGCATTAAAATAAAGCATACCATCATCGTATTCTCCGATGAGAAAATGTTCACCATCGATCCCGTATCTAACACACGTACAGACAGGTTTATTTCACCGAAGAAGATTGAGGATGTTCCAGAGAACGTGAAATTCAAGTTTACAACCAAACATCTGGCCGGAGTCATGGTTTTCGGGGCAGTTGCGTCCAATGGCTTGAAAATGCCTCCAGTATTTATCAAAGCTGGATTAAAAGTTAATACCGAGGTTTACATGAACATTTTGAAGGACAACGTTCTGCCATGGATGAAAGCCAAGCTTGGAGCGCACCAACACGTAATTTTCCAATAGGACGGAGCACCGTGTCATACCTCAAGAAGGACTCAAGCGTGGCTGAAGGAAAACATGGAATTTTGGCCAAAGGACATTTGGCCTCCTAGCAGCCCGGACTTGAATCCTTTGGATTACTCAATATAAGTATATGTTCAGGCTAAGGCCTGTGAACGTTCTCACCACATGAAAGCTTCCAAAGCGCCATGAAAGCTTCCATTACCAAGGCATGGAACTCGATGACTCGATGCGATGGAACTCATACATTGAAAAGGTATGCTCTCGATTCCGTCCCCGTTTGGAGAAGGTGATCGAGAAAAATGGTGGCCATATTGAGTAATGTAATCATGAAAGGTTTATTAATAAACGATTCCCTAAATAAAATTATGATTTTTTTTATCATTTTTTTATGAAAACACTTATTAGAAACTAAGGTATGGATTTTTGCTTTTTTTATGGAACATACTGTATTATCAATAGGTAGTATGTTTACGGGTTTGGGTCATTTTTTTTTGTAAAAGAAACGCACTGGTATCGGCCATGTTCCCATTGTGGCCACGTTTTGATAATATTTCACTTTTCTTGGGAAATTTTGTAGATCCTTAGATGCGTCCAAACTGTTGACTCAATAATGGTGGCAAAGACACATTTCTCTAGCAAAAGGCACGATGGTGGTTATTTGAACGTTTTGATGTTGGATAACATGTTTCGGCAACGGTTGCCTATTGTAGCTAACCATAAGATAAACGTTTAAATAATAGGCTTCATGCATTTTGTGAGAGAAATGTATTCGAACTCCGATCATTAGGATTCGCATCAACAGTCTGAACATATCTTCATATCTTCAAAATATAGTGAAATATCATTTAAACTAGGCCAAAATATTACTGACATGGCCATTACCGGTGCATTTCCCCTAATAGTCCTCATGGATCTTCGCCTTTCACCTTGGAAACTTGTGACGACGATTGAAACAGAAATAATTCTGATTTAAAGATGAAAGCATTTATTCCGCAGTTTCCCATCACTAGCATTATGCTGCTGATTCCAATTGAATCCTCTAAAATCCAGCCTTAACAGAATAAGAAACGAAAATACACGATAAAGTATCCACGTATGCCACTTGCAATGATACACACAGAACACACACTTGTGCAGAAAACGGTGGCGTTTGTCCGCTTGAACTACATAGATGCCTCCGACAACATCCCACCGTTCCTGCATTGAAGACTTGCGAATCTTTTTGGGCGATGACGACGAGATCAAAAGAAAAACAAACAGCCAGTGCACTGCAGTGTGGGACCATGAGAGCCATGAGACCATTCGTTGGTATGATGTTCATACACCGTGAGTCTATTGGCAAGCCTGGCTACTGGCTTCCGCGGTTGGCTTAGTTCCCCCCAACGGTGGTATAAGCAAGTGATGGCTACGGAATCGACCAGACTCGCGCGGAGGAATCGTCGCATTAGTGCAAATCTTGTATGAATATGAATTTTTTCATTGACTTCGAAGTATGGAGGTAAAGGATGAAAGGCGAACCTGCTTTGTGAAGGGATCTCGGTGAATAGAATTTAAATTTATGTAATTTGGAATTATTGTGGAAAGTTTGAAATCCAATTAAGATTATTTAATTGATTATTCGGCTTTGTGCAGTCTCGCAGTTTTACCGTGCTCATATTTTTCCTGCATGGACACACGAGCGGTCGGTCTCCTCTACTTGGAATGGAAAGCTACTAAAGTTCTCATTATCCGACAGGAGTACTTCGGGTCGCGCCGGTTGAATCCCACTGTGACGGTGGGAGGCTGGTTTATTATGCATTAAAAAAATAAACTGGAAAGTTGACACCAGACTAAACATGGCTCGATTCGGAAAGAGTTTCAGTTGAATGGGCACGAGTAGGCATACATGCCGATGAAACAGCAGCTGGGGGAATTCTCCCGTGGGAACTGCGGCTTGCAGCAACCGGCATCCCTGGTCTACTTGATTGTGAATAAGAAAATTAGTCTTGATTTGCCATTTGCTCGCTGCTTTTGGATCACCGACATACTCATTTTGGAGTGACAACTGAATGTTCTAAGCAGCAACGGATACGGATATGTTGAATATGCAAATGAAACATGAAGCAGTTATACGTTTCCTCTTCGATTTCAACAATGCGGAATCAAATGAAATACATTTGTACATTAATCAGTTTAAATAATCAATATGGAGAAAACAATTGCATTTGTATTGTAAGAAAAACCTTCTAGGTGAAATCGGTACTAAAATAGGTTCCATTTCATTTTAATACAAAATCAGATTTTCATATAGTTTTATTTCAAAAAATATAATAAATAAACTTAAAAATCAGGTATGGGCTGTGGTGTTAAACGCTCAGTTAAAAAAAAAGGGACACATTTATTTGATTGGAATTGTTTACTGTGTGGTTAAATATTGCTAGAATATCACCTGAAACTAGGCGAGAAAGTGTTGTAGAATGTGAAATAGTAAGAAAAAAAATTGTGTAACAACTACGTCAGAGTTTCGTCAAAATGGATTAAGTAGAGAGTTTCGTCAAAATCGATTAAGTATTTACAGTGATGGCTTCGGATCAAGAAAAGATGCACTAAGAAATCTTCGGAATGGATCGGAAAACAGCTAGAAATTCATCATTCAACCATATCCCGGGTGATCAAGATATTCAAGGAGCATCAAACGAGCAAGCGAAAGGGTAGACGAGCAAGTTGTAGGAAATTGAAATTGTAAAACAGCAAGCCTGTAAATAACTGGAAGATATTAGTCTCTTCAAGCGTCGACCAAACCTTTCGGTACGGGATGTGGCATAGCAAATTTGTTTCAAATCATTTTTTTTATTTAGAAAAAATTAAAAAAAACATGAATTTAAGCCTAATTGACGACCTAGAACATCCTGAGTATGAAGGAATTCAGGAAGTAAAAACAGATGCCATGTTAATAGTGAGAAGCGTTGTTTTAGAGTAAATATGGTACATATGCATACGTATCATTAAATTCTCATTGACTACTCAAGTTATACTCAATGATGAGAAATTGTGCAAATTACAGAGATAAATTATGTTTATATTGATCCAAGAAGTATTCGTACGCTTTTACAACAATCTGTAGAACCACTACGCTGTGCAGTAGCTATCTTCCCCTGCAAAACATGGATTCCCACGGTGACTTTGTTGCAGTTATACGATTGGATGTAAACAACATTCATTGAAATCGCGAAGAGCTTCGACAGCACTGCTGTCGGTCCGAATGAAATCATGCCTACATTTGCTCACAGAACCCAACCGGGATATGCATATGAACCGAAAACGAGATCAACGACAGCAATGAGTGGCATTAGCGGGAGCCTTTCAGTATTCATGCGGCAGTCCTGTTCGTACTATGAAATAAACATTGATGCAGTACCGGTTATAAAATTATAGCCGGGAATTTGTTCCGAAAGGGAAGTACGGAAGTGCATGTACAGTACCGGACAAAAATATCAATAATTTTTTAGAACAAACAAAATTTCACTCTTTTATTTTCGTGCCAGTTGAGGCGTACGTATAATGAGAATTGTGTGAGTTGTGATTGGGTGCAACACTTTCAGTAATACATTTCATTTTAGGGTTGATTTTGAAGTTTCATATAAAGCTAACATATGCACATAACAAAAAATAAAATTAGATCCATTTTTAAATACATATCAATTGCTTTATTCCGCTCCACCACAGTTCATGATATAAATGCATGACAATGAGATATTTTCGAATGACTGTTTAAAACAAAACTAACATATGAGTGAAAACGCATCGCGATTTCAAATACTTAGGCCCCATACTGTAATAACAAACCGAGTGTATGCCACATTCTACTGAGCCGTCGACATCGGTAATAACAAGAATATTAACAACTTCGACATTAGTAGTCTTTATGATCATCGGACGTACCAATAGCAGACAGAAGCGCATAAAATAATAAATATAAAATAATAATCATTATAAGCATGCGAAGAGGGAGCAAGTTGTGTGGTATTAAATGCAAAGTCCACTCGTTTCGAGACCTCCACCGGTACGCAATGTGCCTCACATCTCGGTCCACTAGCCACCTGCTTTGGAATTATAGCCCAGCTTTGGCCGGTTCACAGTGAATCGCAATGAAGATGGCCACAGCGATCGTTCCAAATCCAAACAATTTAACCATATTCCTATTATTGTTATTACTCCTACTGCGGATTGTGCAACTTTGTATGACCACCGAATATGATTATGCTCTTGAACGGCAGAAATGCGAAAACGATATACTCATATTGCAGTGTTTGGTAGACAGAAATACATAGACATAACTTACCGTTCTTTTGTCATATAAGCGAAGTCAGGGTTATATCGACACACAACCTAGCTTTTGATCTGAATGAAGGTTTTATATTCTTCTCAATCACGTTTGTAATGACTTCTAGTAGATGCCTTGTAAGTTTCAATTACAGCACTTTGAATGTAAAAAAAAAATGTTGCGACAAAATTACGTCAAGTCGTAGTTCAGCTTCATCACTGACATGCCTTCTTGACAATGAGAAGCCTTCTTCTATATTTAGACTCACGTGTTATCGGTACATGACAGTGAACACAGGTTCTAAATCTATAATGCAATATTAATAACTAAGGATTGAAAATATACCTGGTAATCGTTGAAATGTGGTAATTTATCGATTTTTTTTTCAAATTCATTTTTTTCAAAAAGGGATGCCCGGTAAAATCATTTTGCCTATACGTATAGCAACCTCGGTTGAATAGATCTCGAGGCTTCTGTTTTCTTAAAATGGGTCTTTCGACTAAATAAAATGCTTTTTTCTTTTCGGAACGAATAACCACGCCTGATGAAAGTCCGTAATGTTATTCTGTATAATAATCGAGTTTGCTGAAATCAATGCACTGGACCAGAAAGCGAGGCTTCTTCAAGTGAGGGATCACAGGACAATGCAACTTTACAGAATTTTGTTACTGTGCCTCAGAAAATAAATTTACCTCTTTAAATATGAACATTTCTAATCAAATCTAATCTAATCTCACACCAGCGCAAACTTGATCATCCGTACCAAACGCTTCCATATAGAGTAAAACAATGTGAAAATTTTCATTTTATCGTTACACAGTGGTAAAGAATGCGAATTTAGCTGAAAAGATATGTTTTCAACCTGAGTTTGAGGTTTTGGAGCAAAATTTTTTTTACAAAGTTGTTTATAATAATAAAGTCCTTTATTTGGTATGAATGAAAACAAGGGTGGTCCTTGTTTTCAGAGAAATTGAAAATCTAACTTTTTTATAAGACCCTTCTTATTATTAGAAACAACTTTGTAGAAGACAACTTTGCTCCAAAACTTCAAACTTAGGCTGAAAACGTATCTTTCCAGCTAAATTCGTATTCTGGACCACTGTGCGTTGGGAGCATATATGCTAGAGGGATAAGTTTATGCTCCTTTTACCTGTGGGTGGACTTTTAGCATTTGAACAATTTGACAAGGTTATGGAGCCTTATCTCACTCACTGAAATTGAGATGGAAATTCAGTTGTCTGTAGTATAATAGTCTAATAATACAATACAAAGAACAATCCACGCTTATCCATCCAAAACTGAGACCTATAAATAAGAGTCCATAGATGCATTTCGTGCCTTCTGGCAAGGTTGCTTCTATTGATGTCCAAGCTCATCTATTTAGCAGCTTTGACCCGGGGGAGACTTGGTCCTATACCAAAAGATTTCATTAACTCCAATCCGCTCAACCAATCGAATGTTTTGTGATATAGTGAATGGATTATTATAATTTGAGATAACTCAATGCAGACGTCTTCCGAATTAGCCAGATCGATAGGCAAACGATGATCTTCCACGACCGTCTACGATTTGGATGAAAATTCCACATGTAGTCGATATCGGAAGTCATATTTTAACATTTGGTGAAAGCTAATTTTTGACTCGAAAGTAATTTTTCAAAAGGGTGCATGTGTTTTCATAGGTGTAATCTTCAAAATATCATAATTCGTAAGCCATTAATTGAAATGAAATTTTAACTGAGAAAAATTGTAGATTATAAATGGAACATTATAGAAACAAAAACTCTACACT
>JAHHFK020000479.1:0-99182 GCA_024533555.2 Aedes koreicus
TTCCGAGGCTATTTTCTTCACGGCACTAAATCTTACGAAGTTATTTTTTTCACGATCTCATCCTCCTCAAAGGGAAAAATAATAATACGAAAAATGTTTGCCACTGCTAAGTCCTTCTGAAAACAAGTAGCCTTCCCCGAAAGATTCATAAGGAAGTAATAAGCAATTTAAAAGAATGTCCCCAGGACAACAGCCCGGACGACAACTGGCGAATCGTTTGCCTTGTCTAATTATGAATATCATTAGCCTTGCTTCAACGGCTGGCCGCTGCTTCTGTAACCCCTGTCTTAAGTTCGGAGTTTTGAGGGGGTGTGGTGTGAATTTACTTTTTCTTTTCCAGTGCTTTTTCTTCCGTCTTCCAAAGGGGAAGACAAACTACCGGACCGGATTCCGCGGGAAACGATTAATGGTGTCATAATCACGAACAAGGCCAATCAAGATCAACATTTATTATCGAAGGATTAGGGATTTCTGTTTTGTCAGCGATTATTGTTTTTCTTTCACTAAACCCTTTGTTGAGTGAAAAAAGAAAACACCGAGATGGAACGGAAACAAAAATCGTTATCCGAACAACGTTGCGAACCCTGCAGCAAGTGGGAAATCCAATCTACCGAATTCCTGGGCAAGGAAATTAAAAACCCTTCAGGAATTTTGCACTTCAAAAACGGTTCAGCCAGAGACGAACGAATGCAATGGAGCGAACGAAGGATGAGGACGACGACGACGACGGACAAGAATATGTGAGATGATTGAAAGGGGAGGAGCTTCCAACCAATCGTGCTGCCGCGGTGAACGGGGAACTTTCAGGTGGAAGGGCGGTCCAACGTTGGCACTTGATCTTGCTTGGATTCTTGAGGTAACCGGGGATGGCATGGATGATTTCAGAAAGTGTACGATTCCGTTCGATTGCACACTTCGGGAGGATGGGAATACGGGAGAGCGGGGAATGCGCTTAATTGGATTAATTAAATAAAACTTCAGTTTTATGATGGAAATGATCGGTGTAAGAATTGAGAATGATGGTTGCAATAGGGTTGTGAATTTGGTTGTTGTGGATGTTGTGGGAAACGAGGAACAGCATTTTAGAGTTTTTGCATTTAACCTTGCTGAAAGAAGCTATGGGAGTCCGATGAACTTTGAAAATAACAGTGCTCCTCTGAGGAGACAATGTTTTTTTCTTTTTCGGTTTTCTAAATAAATAAATGACTATTCGTGGCCTTTTAAAAAAATAACTGCTTTTGAATTTTAATGTTGATGACGGCTGTTTGCAACTGTCTTAAACACTAGTTAGGGGAGAATGGGGGAACATGTGCACACGGGGTAAGTTGGCCACCCACTGGATTATCGAAACAATCAAATTTAAAAAAAAAGTAGAATACATTGGTTTTGTTTGCAACTTAACAATTGATGAAGAAATCTGAATGTGTTCCCCTTATACATCGTGCCCTGTCTCATGTGAGACGTTCCTTACTTAAATGTGAAGTCTGTGTTCTTCGATTGTGTTACTTTCTCCATTCATCGTCATCGAGAACGTGTTGATCAAAGTGGTGAATCAGTTCGTGAAGAACTTGGTTTCGGGCACCATTTGATTACTACCTGAGTTATGCTTCATTTACGAATGCAAGCCGTGAGGTTCCTGTAGTTTTCGGCCTGCATTTCATCTGAGCCTCGCGACGCTCTGCGCCATCTTTAGTTCTCCAGGTGAGACTAAGTATATGTCCTGCCGAAGCAGTCCATCTTGTGATGCTACATTTTGATTTCCTTCTCGTTGCACTGGCTGATAACCGAACCTGTTCGCTACCGTACATTGAGGCAACTTTGATAGCGCTTCATTTTGGAATCTTGCACTGATACCGTACATTGTCGTAATTTGTAACATACTGGAACTTGAAACATTTTGAATTCGGCTGATGGAACAAGCTCTTGTATTTACTGGTAAGACGAACAGTATATGTTCAGCCGAAGCTCCAACACTGCATACTACATTCGCTCTTTCACTTTCACGATTCACTTGCTCGAATTTGAATCTGAGGTTACGGATTTTCCGTTAGAACTAAACGACTTTAGAATTGCTGCCTTCTGGCTTCGTTGCACCACCGTTTCTTCTCCCAGGTGAGTTGAACAGTATATGTTCAGCCGAAGTAGACAAATTAGTGTACTACATTGCCGATTCCTTTTCGATTCTCGGATTTCCGAACGTTTCGTGAAACTTGGCTGGAGCAACGATCACTACGAAACAACCGCACTAGCATCTAGTAACTGACTGGCTCTTAGTTCTTCGTATCCGTACCACGATTCCACCACCTGCAATCATGTCAACGAGAACTACAAGGTTTGCCGACTCCTTGAAGGCCTTGCATTCAAAACTCAAGGGCCTTGGGGCATCTTTAAGCAATATAAGTCAGTTTGTTAGGTATTATAAGGAGGGTTCAACAGCAAGTCAGGTAGTCACTGTTCGTCTAGAAAGATTAGATTTGTTGTGGAATCAAACAAGCGAAACTGTTTGGGAGATCGAAGCTCATGATGACTACGATGATTCGAAAGATTTCCAGAAGGAGCAGTTGGAGTACGAAAACAGCTATTACGATGTCCAATCTTTTTCGATGGATAAGGCTCAAGGTTTGAAGCTGCTCTAAACCAATCAACACGGGGTTCTGACGCTGTCAGTGTTCATAGCACAACGGATCGTGTTCGTTGGCAGCAAATTAAGCTCCAGACTTTCCACGGAAATATCGACGACTGGCTTAGTTTCAGGGATCTCTACTCTTCCCTGATTCACGAGAAAGCAGATTGTCCTGAAGTGGAAAAACTCCCCTACCTCAAGGGCTGCTTCGTCGGCGAAGCTAAGGCACTAGTGGAGTCACTGAAGATCACCAGCAATAACTACATGATTGCTTGGGAGTCGTTGCTAGAACGCTATAACAATAGCAAGCTGCTGAAGAGGAAGCAGGTACACGTGCTGACCAAATTGCCTTCACTGACCAAGGAATCGATCACAGATCTCCACAGATTGGCTGATGGATTCGATCGTGCGGTTCAAATATTGGATCAAATCATCGAACCAGCCGAATACAAGGACCTGTTACTAGTGGAGCTGCTAAGTTCTCGTTTGGATCCGGTCACTCGACGTGACTGGGAAGATTACTCGTCCGCTAAGGAGCATGACACGCTGAATGACCTGCAAGAGTTCGTTCAACGAAGAATTAGAATCCTTGAATCTCTACCAGTGAGGACGGACTCAAAAAATGAAGCTCAACCTTCCAGAGGGAAGTAGTATTCATCGAAGGTCAGCCACAACGCCGTACAATCGAATACCGGGAAGTTCCCATCATGTACAGAGATCCACAGACTACACATCTGTCCAGCTTTCCTAAAAATGTCGCTTTCCATCAAAGAGACCTTTCTACGAGCACAATTTCTCTGCCGAAATTGTTTCAAACGAGGACACCTAGCTCGCAACTGCTTATCGAAGTATTCGTGTCGCAACTGCAACAATCCACACGACACGCTGCTGTGCTTCAAGGGCGAAGGAACAAGCAGTAGGAACGGATCACCGGAGAAGCCCAATCCACGAAGTAATGGCAACAAGAGCGACTTGAGCTCCAATTCCGAGGCGCAGAATCCATCGACCGAAACAACGTCGTCAAATACGGTACAATGATCCACATCGCACGTTCTTTTGGCTGCAGCTGTTGTTGTGATCGAGGACAATCAGGGATCTCGCTTATCCCTTCGCGCACTCTTGGATTCTGGGTCGGAGTGTAACTTCATCTCTGAGGGTCTGAGTCAGCTGATGCAGGTCGCCGGCCAGAAGGTGGATATTTCGATAGCGGGGATCGGACAAACCGGAACGACGGTTACTCGAAAGATTCAAGCTGTCGTTAAGTCTCGAGTTGCAGAATACTCTCGGCCAATGGAGTATCTCGTTTTACCGAAGGTCACGGCCTATCTACCCACCGCAAGTGTTGAGGCAAATGGGTGGAACATACCGTTAGATGTCCAATCCTGAATTCTTCCGTTCAAGAAAGGTCGACTTGGTGCTGGGAATCCAAGCCTTCTTCAGCTTCTTCCCAACCAGAAGGAAGATTCCATTGGGACGCGGTGTACCGGTACTCACCGAGTCCGTTTTCGGGTGGATAGTGACAGGCGTGGTCGTTGCATCCGGTCAAGGTACGGGCTGCTACACATGCAATGTGTCGGTAGCATCAAATCTGGAGGAGTTAATGGCACGTTTTTGGTCCTGCGAGGAAATGGGAGCCGTCAGCAAGCTATCTGCGGACGAGACGCGTGTCGAAGAACAATTCAAGCGCATGGTTAAGCGAGAGTCGAGTGGTCGTTATACCGTAACTCTCCCCAAAAACGAGCAACTTCTAGCGGAACTTGGCGAATCACGAGACATTGCATTAAGACGTCTTGGAACTGTTCAGCGAAGACTGGAACGGGATCCATATCTTCAGAAGCAATACTTCGGCTTCGTGGCCGAATACGTCGAGCTTTGTCATATGAAGCTAGTGAGCCACGTCGAGGAAGAGACGGTCAAACGGTGTTTTGCTGCCGCATCATTCAGTACCACTACCAAGGTGAGCGTGGTCTTCGACGCTTCCTACAAGACGTCCTCTGGAATATCGTTAAATGATGCACTCTACGCTGAGCCTGTAGTACAGCCGGATCTACGGTCGATCGTTCTCCATAGTCGTACACGTCAGGTGATGGTTGTAGCCGACGTCGAAAAAATGTTCCGACAAATTTGAACCAATGCGTTAGACATTCCTCTTCAATGCGTCCTGTGGGTAGGACCCGATGGTACCACAGAAGCGTATGAGCTGCTTTACGGTGACCTATGGTACCAAATCGGCAGCGCATCAAGCAACTCGAACGTTGAAGCTGCTGATAATCGACGAACGAGAGTAGATTCCCTTGGCAGCGCCGGCGATCCAAGAAGACGTATTATATGGAAGACGTTATATCAGGAGCCTAAGGCCGTCGGAGGATTTGATGACTGGACAAGGGTTCGTGGGGTAACAGGTCCTTGTGGGGGGGAAGCCTCGGGGGGTCACGGAGGTCCTCATGGGGTCGCGCGTAAAAAAAACGGGGGGGTTTTTTGGGAACCCCGGACAAGGTGCCCGTGGGGGGCATCCAGGGCTGGCAAATGTCATTTTCAATGAAAAATGACCTACTATTTTAACCGAACTACATCTGAAAATCTCATCGTGCGAGAAACCGATGATGGAGATTTTCTTCTAAATTTCATCGAATTTTTCGTCATGACAGCACGTGACAGTGTTTTGGTCATCGCTATTACAAGCACATTTATTGATTTAATTGTATGTTTCATAGCAAAACTTGAAATAAACGTCCACTCTGTCGGTTACATATTATTGCTTGGCTGATTTCAAGTAGACTAATTAGAAATTTGTAAAACAAAAAATCTCATGACTGCATGATGGTGTGAGAATGACAAGAAATCTCATGATAGTTCAATTCTTCCCATGACAGTGAGATGGCCTGTTTTTTCAATGTCAGATGTTGGCCGTGAGATTTACCAGCTCTGTTCTTATCACATCACACCACATCACATCTTGTCTTAAGATAGAAGAGTTAGGTGAAATGGTGTACAACATAGTATTCAAGCTTCTTAATCTCTCAACCATTCCTTATATTTTGTTTTGCCATCTTTAAGAGCAGAAGCGTTTTAAAAATACCGTGCTATTTGTGATATTCAAATTTTACAAACAACTTGACTTTAGCTTTTAAAAAAAATTGTAAATCTAACAGTTACATTTATTTTTTAAAAAGTTATTTGTTTTTACTCTGTTATTTTAATTGCAAAAGTATAGTAACCCTATACCGCGTAGGGAATAAATCTATTCTTCTTTTTATATAATATAAAACGTAATGGGGGATGCTGAAAACCCCCAGAAACGCTGAGAAATATATATAAAATTAAATAAAAATATAAAATTCTTCTATTTCATCAATAGAATCATAATTTCGAGTATCTTTGCGCAGAACATTGATAAGTTTAAACTGGAAGCTCTGGTAGTTTAATAGGTTGTAGTTTAATAGGTTGTTTGTTAGACGCATCGTTTGAACAAATTTATTCGAGAAGCACTAGCCAACTGATGTTATGTATATTTTCCAATATAATCATATAACATATAACAAATACAGTAATTGCGATCTATTATGTTTGTGCTAATACTCATTATTCAATATCACAACTAAAAACAAATCACGAAAAATGGGTATGTCATACCTATTTCGCTTGTAACAAAAAAATTGAAAAATGGGTGCTTCATATTCATGTTCCAAGTCCCAAAAGTTTTGAAAAATGAGTATTTTATACCCATTTTAAAATTACATTTGAAAAAATAGTTTAAATATACCCGATAGCCTGACGTACAGGCTCTTTTTACCATTAATGAATACTGGCCGGTTACAGTGCAGACTCAAGATCAAATGCAATGAAATCACTCCAAAGCAGGGTTGCCACATTATTGTTCGTTCCCATCTCTAATTTTTGCCAAAAAAAATCTTTTTTATCTGTGTTTAACTGCACAAAATCTTGGTAACAATTTATTTAAATTTTATTTGAATAGCCATACATCGTATTTACGATATGACTTCATCTTCAACATTTCGCCAATATACTCGGTCTATGGCTGCCTCTCTCCAACCTCGTTGACGACCCACACTCGCCAGATCCTGTAGCACCTGGTCCGCCCATCGTGCTCGCTGTGCCCCACGCCTTATTGTACCGGCCGGATTCGAGGCAAACACCAGGGTTGTTGTCCGGCATTCTCGCAACATGCCCTGTCCACCGTATCCTTCCAGCCTTCGCGACCTTCTGAATGCTGGGTTCGCCGTAGAGTTCAGCGAGCTCGTGGTTCCATCTTCGCCGCCACACTCCATCTTCCTGTACGCCGCCAAAGATGGTCCTAAGCACCCGGCGTTCGAAAACACCAAGTGCTTGCAGGTCCTCCTCGAGCATCGTCCACGTCTCGTGCCCGTAGAGAACAACCGGTCTTATCAGCGTTTTGTACATGGTACATTTAGTGCACGGGTGAATCTTTCTTGACCGCAAGTTCTTCTGGAGCCCGTAGTAGGCACGACTTCCACTGATGATGCGTCTTCGGATTTCACGGCTGTTCTTGTTGTCAGCCGTAAGCAAGGATCAAAGGTAGATGAATTCTTCCACCACCTCGAATGTATCCCCGTCTATCGTAACACTGCTGCCTAGGTGGTCCCTGTCACGCTCGGTACCTCCTGCTAGCATGTACTTTGTTTTCGACACATTCACCTCCAGTCCGACTTTCGCAGCTTCGCGTTTTAGGCGAGTGTACATTTCTGCCACCGTTTCAAATCTTCTGCTGACAATGTTCATGTCATCCGCAAAACAAACAAACTGACCGGATCGAGTGATAATCGTACCCCGGCTGTTGAGCCCGGCTCTTCGCATGACACCTTCTAGCGCAATGTTGAACAACAGGCACGAAATTCCATCACCTTGACGTAGTCCCCGGCGTGATTCAAACGAGCTGGAATGTTCGCCCGAAATCTTCACGCAGTTTCGCACACCGTCCATCGTAGCTTTAATCAGTCTAGTGAGCTTCCCGGGAAAGCCGTTCTCGTCCATAATCTTCCATAGCTCTATGCGGTCGATACTGTCATACGCCGCCTTGAAATCGATGAACAGATGATGCGTCGGGACCTGGTATTCGCGGCATTTTTGGAGGATTTGCCGTACAGTAAAGATCTGGTCCGTCCTCGAGCGCCCGTCGATGAAACCGGCCTGATAACTTCCCACGAACTCATTTACTTTTGGTGAAAGCCGGCGGAAGATGACCTGGGATAGCACTTTGTAGGCAGCGTTTAGGACTGTGATCGCTCGGTAGTTCTCACACTCCAGCTTGTCGCCTTTCTTGTAGATAGGGCATATAACCCCTTGCTTCCACTCCTCCGGTAGCTGTTCTGTTTCCCAGATTCGGACTATCAGCCGATGCAGATAGATGGCCAGCCTTTCCGGGCCCATCTTGATGAGTTCAGCTCCGATGCCATCTTTGCCAGCTGCTTTGTTATTCTTGAGTTGTTGGATAGCATCCTTAACTTCCTCTGCGCCATTCAGGTGTTCGTCGTAGTGCTGCTTCCACCTTTCGATCACCTCTCGGCCGTCTGTCAGAATGCCCCCATCTTTATCCCTACAAATTTCGGCTCGCGGCACAAAGCCTTTTCGGGACGTGTTGAGCTTCTGATAGAACTTCCGTGTTTCTTGGGAACGGTACAGCTGCTCCATCGCCTCGCACTCAGCTTCTTCCAGGCGGCGTTTCTTTTCCTGGAATAGGCGGGTCTGCTGCTTCCGCTTCCGTTTATAACGCTCCTTGTTCTGCCGGGTCCCGTGCTGTAGCATTATTGTCCACGCTGCGTTCTTCCAAAACCTCCCTGCACTCTTCGTCGAACCAGTCGTTCCCTCGACTCCGCTCAACGTACCCGACGACGTTCTCTGCTGCGTCGTTGATGGCTGCTTTGATATTCCTCCAGCAGTCCTCGAGAGGGGCTTTGTCGTACACCCTCATCCGGCAACGCTACATCGATATTCTGCGCGTGGGCCGTGGCGACATCCGGTTGCTTCAGCCACGGTAACAATCTTTACTTAAAATTTTGTGTTGTAAAAGGAAAGCAGATCAGTATACGAAAGATTCATGTTCTCGGGGGAAATCTATCATCGCACTAAAGCTCTTCTGACAGACCAGTATTGATATGAGATAATGAATCATGGGGTGCTGGTTTTGATATCTTAAAGTTTTTTGATAGGTGAACAAAATCGGAACGGTATTAACAATCAATTATTGTTATGATCCGTGTACATTAATTTGTTGAATTTAGAATTTAGTTCTGATGTTAATATTAGCTGATCAACTCCTCCTTTCCTCCTTTGGCCTCCATAATGTCCGTTCTCAGGCGGTTCCGGATTTTTGGATTGTATTCTACGAAAACTCGCTTCACTCCTGCAAAAGAATGCGGAATTAGTAAAAAGTACGCAATGAACTTTCTTAGCAATTGTAAAGCCAGCTTCCCATCAGACGTTTTCTTCGACAAGTTTCGAAGTCTTCTGATTCTTCCAGCTCGTTGTCCTTGCAGATGGTTATCGTCCTCAGCTCACGAAAATCATTTCACCTGTTCCTCACCGCTTTCAAAGAAGTTCGGATATTGTTCAATAATAGAACTCCTTCAAAGGGCGCAGCTTCCCCGTTTTATATTTCCGACTTCTTGTGAAGATGTTTCTCAAAATCTAAAACCCCTAAATCCGTCAGATGTTTTAGGTAATCATCCACACAAAAATTTGCAAGGAACTCCATCAGCGAGAGTTCAGCTGATTGCACATGTTCAGAAATTCCATAGCGTTTGACTGGAAGACACGATTCGCTTTAATGATAAGAGACAATACGTAGCTTAAGAAGAAGAAAAATGGCTGCGTCATCGGGTCATTAAGATGACAACAATAAAACTGTTGTCTCAGTTTGATTAGAACGAGAAAAAGAACACGAGCTCCGAAAACCGGTCCATATTCCATTTGACAACTGACGATAGCTATTTGGTGGCAGACGGATGCAGAACTGTGTCATCTGCAATTTCTTGGATCGTTTGAGGCTGCAGGATAAGTAAAAGTAGATATATCGCATCATTTGTTCCAGGTACAATGGCAGTTTTTTGCATGCGTTACTTGCCAAAAGGGCCAAAAAGTTGCAAGTACATTTGATAATTATCAAATGAGGACAGTCAAGTTTCAGCAGCTTCTTGATTGATCGGTCAGAACCCATCATTACCGAAGCTCCATCTGATCCAAAGCCCACAAACCTTCTTTTTATTTGTAATCGGTGCCATAGATCTGGAACTGTTTATCAATTGCGCAAAATATGTAGAGGTTTTCGCACTGTCAGATTATATTAAAGCTAACAAAAAACCACTTACAAAATAAATATGCTTCATATAACAAAAATTATTATCAAGAACATTATTCTAATTTCCCAAAATTTATTCTGAATAAATGCATAAAAATACTTCTAAATTAGAAGAATAGTATTTTTGTAGAAATCACTGCAAGAAATTCTGCCGACATTTTTAGAGCAATATCTTGCGGAACTTTGAAACAAACACTTCTCCAGCGGAATACCTGAAAAAATATTGAAGTAATATCTCGAGAACTTTATGTAAGAATCCTTGCAGGCATGCTAGACAAAATTTGAAAAATAATTCTAGAAAAACCCATTGCGGAGTTTTTATAATTGAGAATTAAATATACAAGATTATGAAATTCATGCAAAAAAAATCTTCTTAGATTTCTCCAACAAATCAGAATTTTCTCCAAGAATTATTAGGTGTGCAACTAAGTTCCCGCTGTTTAGCAATAGATGGCGCCAGTAGTAAGCGCTGGTCGAATGTTGTACATCTCAAGCGTCATATACCAAGCTTAGACAGATGGTAAACAAACCGCTTTGCCAAATCAGTGATTTTGGTTTAGTGTTGTATATTTTGGTTGTTTGAAGATGTCTGATTTCGTGCCAAATAATCGTCTTTTGCGGGAAGTGTTGATTTTCTTCTTTCATTCGAAGAAAACGGCGGCTGAAGCACATCGAGAGCTCCAAAAAGTTTACGGTGTTGCTGCTCTGAGTGAAACAACGTGTCGTGATTGGTTTCGTCGCTTCAAAAACGGTGATTTCAGTGTTGATGATCGTCCGCGTGAAGGAAGGCCAAAAAACTTCGAAGACTCTGAATTGGAGGCATTGCTCGATGAGGATCCGTGTCAAACGCAAGAAGAGCTTGGTTCAGGATTAGGAGTTTCCCGCCAAGCCGTTTCTAAGCGATTGCATGCGTTGGAAATGATTCAAAAGCAAGGAACTTGGGTTCCTTACGATTTGAAGCCAAGAGATGTTGAGCGTCGTTTTTTCGTCTGTGAACAACTGCTCCAGCGGCAAAAAAGGAAGAGTTTTCTACATCGCATTGTGACGGGTGACGAAAAATGGATTCATTGCAGTAATCCAAAACGGAAACATTCATGGTGACTGCCCAGGCATGCTTCAACATCGTCGCCTAGGCCGAATATTCACGCTGCGAAGGTTTTGCTGTGTATTTGGTGGGACCAAGTTGGTGTTATTTATTATAAGCTGTTGAAACCAAACGCAACCATTACCGGGGAACGGTATCGAACTCAATTGATGCGATTGAGCCGAGCACTGCACGAAAAACGGCCACAATACGAGCACAGACACGAAAAAGTGATTCTTCAGCATGACAATGCTCGACCTCACGTTGCGAAACCCGTGAAAACCTACTTGGAAACGCTCAAATGGGAAGTCCTTCCCCACCCGCCATATTCTTCGATATTGCAGCGTCCGATTATTACTTTTTTCGTTCGATGGCACATGGTCTCACTGGTCAGCAATTCCACTCATATGATGACATCTCAAAATGGCTTGATTCTTGGATGGCATCAAAAGACGAACAGTTCTATCGAAATGGTATTCACGTTCTACCAGAAAGATGGGAAAAAGTCGTAGCTAGTGATGGGCAATACTTTGAATAATTCGTTTGTAACCTTTGTTTTCAAAATAAAGTTCCTTTTTCACCAAAAAACAGCGACATTTTCTTCAAAAATTTGTCAAACATCAAATAATCAAAAAATTTATGGAGAAATCATTTGGGGGCACACACACAAACTGACTTTCAGACAGTCATCTGTCACTGTAGCGTCAGTGTCAATTGTGTCATTTTGCTTCATCGTACTAAACAGCACACTGAAAGTAGTAATGATAAAAAGTTGGATCCTAAACTGTGCTCATATTTTGAATTTGAGGTTTTTGAGTGGAAAAGCAATTGCCAAAATTCTTAAAAATATTGGTTGTTCTCAAAAATGTGTAATCTTCACATACAGATATCTGTATGAAACAAATGAAAAAATCTGTGTCAATCTAGATAAATCTGTGCATGTGGCAACCCTGCTCATAAGCCGTGCTTGCTCGCTCATTCAACCAGCGTTGCCAGGTATACCGATTTATCGGTATTTATACCGATTTTTATTCTCAATACCGATATACCGACAAGGGCTCTGAAAATACCGATTTCCAACTTTTTATACCGATAAATACCGATTTTCAATGAAAGTTATTTCAACATTATATTTGGTTTATGATTTATCAGCGTGTTTTTTTGGATTTCTTACCCCTCACCCTCGCCATTCTTCAAATGGAAAACCCTGCGGCTGCAACTGCGCTCACTGTGCGTACAGTGACCATTCGCTTATTGCAATTTCGTTAATTGAAACGTTTTTTCATTGCAAGTCCACTAATTGCAACGTTTTGCAATTAAAAAGTAATTAACTGTCATATGCAAATGTCGAGCAGTAATCTGTTATTTACGATCTATTGTTCACGAGTTGTTGACAGTCGATTTGACGTTGTCAGATGTTGCAATGAGCGAATGCCATTCGCTCATTGCAATGTAAACATGTTGCAATGAACGAATGGTCACTGTATTTTGTTTTTAGCTTTAGCTTTAGCTTCTGTTTTTGTTTCCTCCGTTGCTCACGTGCTATGCGAGGCGAGCGAGAAACGGAAAAAGTTTCAAGTTAGAGTAAATGGATGCCTGCCATTTTAAGCATTTAATTTGAAAGTAGATGTGTTATGGTTGTATGTCTGTGATAAAATTATCGAGTTTAATTATGATATTAAATGCGTTAACAAATGAAGACAGGTTGTAATTTTAAGCATAATACCCAACAAACAATCACTCATTCAATAAACATCATTATGGCGATTTAATTCAGCAGCGATTTAATGCAACACTGCCAATTTCATATGCATAAGAAGCAAGTTTGCAGCAATGGAGTTCAGCTGATAATTGAATAACTGCTGTTTTAATGCTTTACAGAACTTGAGGGTAATTCCGAGAGTCGAAGTGACCTTTGTTGAGCTAAGCGAGTGTTTGTTAAGAATAATATATTTTTCTTCAACATCATTGAGCATATTAAAAAAGCTGTGGTGTCTTTTATAGAACTTTTGTTCATTTTTTTTGTATTTTCACAAAACTTTGTTGGGGTTTTTGTATGATTTTCCATATGATACAAACATTTTTATTTGGATTTGATATTGTGCATATTTAATTTGATATTATTATGCATAGACATCAACAGAAACATTTTGTAACATTTATTTATTACCATTAAATAGCGAGATTCGAACTATCAACTTTCGTATCTTCAACTACGTGTCTAACCAACTGCGCTATTCTAGAATTGAATGAAGTATAAACTAATCGGCTGTATAAGCTCAATGTTATATATTGAATAGTAGCAGAAGTGATGCTCTTATTGAGCTACATTGATATTCTATTTATAGCGTTGTCTGTATATAAGCAATATCAGTGCTCAAATAAACCTTCTAAATGCTGTTATTAAACATCTGAATTACCAAGCTTTGATGGTTGATGTTCGGTTTTACTACGTGCATTACTGGCAAAGGCATATTGAACAAGAGACGATTAAAAGATATGACAATGTTTTCTGATGTTATTTGTAAACACTGCGCTGTTTTCTATTCTGATGGGCAATGTAAAGGGTAGCCTTTGAGCTATTTGCTTCAAGCAATTGACTATAATTTCAACTCTTGAAAACAGGTCAATACTTTTTCACCAGTACCAAAAATTAAACTCATAAACAAAAACATAGGAATTAACCGAATTCAATGAATATAGCATCATTTATACAGCATAACTATAAATAGGCTATATAAACGATGTTTCAACGGATTTATAAACTGTTATTCGACTCTTTGTTGAACTGTGTAAATTTAGTTACATATAAATACTAAAATAGCTTTTAATAAGTACGTTATTAAAACAAAATGAAACACTTGAAATAATGTTATTGTTTCAATTGAAGACATGGTTTTTCAGCTTATATTTCAGCCAGATTTTTTATTCAGCCACAAAAGTCTTAATTCAGTTGTAATAATGCACATATGCTTATTTACTGCTTTCGTTTGTTTGTTTAGTAAACTCATCAGTCCTATAGTAACAAGCAACAATACTTTATACATTTATGCTTTTTAATATGGGATTTTCAAAAGAAATTATATGTTTATTGATAGGGTAGAGCGCTACTTCGTCGTAGCCGCCTATTTTCGTTCTATCAAGCAAAAAAAATCAAAAATATCAAATTCACTATGCGCTCAAGAAGCAGTGTTGAATAATCGATCATATCTTAGCTTTTCGTGTCTAACAAATCCAGTGGTATGTATGGAAAAGTGTATAAAATTGGAAGCGGTATACACTAGAATTAATCCGTTTTTGTGTTAAATCTATTTAAAAAAAATAAGGGATGTGCTTAGCACAACGGGAGTTGGCTCAAAAACCTTATCGCTATACATGATTTTTGTCATCTTAATAACATCTTAAGAAGTGTGTATTCTAAAAAATATATATTGAAATGTATATTTATTCAAAGTATACATATTCAACCTCGAGATGGTAAATATAAAAAAAATGGCTAATGTATTTTTTTTTTAGTTTTTATGTTTACGTCAAACTTTGTCCATATAAAATTTTAAAATAGAAGAAAAATGATCGCCAAAATATATTGTAATCTTATATCAAAATTAAACTATAGTTCACTTGACAAAAATCTGAATTTTACTTTATACCGATAAATACCGATATTTTTTAATAAGCAATACCGATATTGTATAAATCCACCTGGCAACGCTGCATTCAACAGAAATTTGCGCGACTCTGTAAATGTCGCTGCCGAAAATCATCGTGCAAAATATATTTGCACTTTCTCCCCGACGGGGAATTGAACCCCGGTCTCCCGCGTGACAGGCGGGGATACTGACCACTATACTATCGAGGATCTTATCAGAGTGGGAACAGACACGTTTGTTAAATTCATAATCAAATGTATTCCCATCTCCAACTCACCCACCAGCCTTATCAACGCTGCTTCCCATGCGGTAGAACCCATAGTATTTGGCAGCTTCCTCAGTGCTTGTTTCTTCGCAAACGCAGATAAGCTCCAAGCTAAACCCAACGCAAAAGAAGCATCAGATTCTTTTTATAGCTCGTCAGACAGTCGTTTTCGTATTAGATCCCGTCCGTCCACCTAGGTAGACAAAGTGTCATAAATTTTTCACGAATCTTCCCCGACCGCTCAGTTTCATCGTTTCTCATTCTCGGCGATTGCATCTTGATGAAATTGCTCTCGGTTATCTGCCGGCCAAGGATCTAACTCCCCCCACCCCCCGCAGCTTGCCGTTATATTGCTCTGACCCTTCTACTTCTTCTTCGCATTCGAAATGAAATATGAGCTGTTATTTTTCGAGTGTGAGTTTGAGGTTATGTTAAACGGAATCTTCGGAAATTTGAAGAGCAACGATTTCACCCGTTTGATCCAATACCAGCGTAGAGGAAGACAATTTTTCCTTACTCTTTTATCGTAATTAGAAATCTTTTATTTTTATTGTCCTCCTATTGGAATGGCCATGTGTTCCTCCTAGGCAGCTAGCTTGCATTCCCTGCCTTTGAGGCAATTTTAATTATTAATGGAGTGTCGCTTCAAGGAAATCTGGTCGCTTTCCATTCCGAGATTATCAAATAAGGTTTCGTCTACGCCACATGCGTTGAAGCTGCTTCTTCTCCCACTGCCATAAACGTCCCTCTTCCTCCCACCCCTCTGGATTATATTATGCATACGCTTAATGAAAAAAAGTTTTTAATAAATTTCTTCCGTAACACGGTTGATTTTATGCACCACAGAGCCTTCACCATCCGTGGTTTACGGGGTGGGGGAGGGAATCCTTCGAGTCACGTCCCTCTCCGCCACAAAGGAAAGTCAAAATCTTTTCAGAATTCATAATGAATTCACTCTGTGTCTCAATCCTTCCACGTCACCTTGAAAAGACGTCAAAAATTCAATTTAGTCAAACCCGCTACTGGAGCAGGGAATCCTTGTTTGGGTTGACGAGGGTTCAGATCAGTCGAATAAAAAACTGACCTTATGCGCTCGTTCACATCATCCACGAGGCAGCTAATTGGAATCTTTGTTTTGTCCTTAGCAAGGAATGCGAAGGTACCAGAATTTTGAGGAACTGTTCTACATGTGTTTTTTTTTCGTCCTTATGCTGTTCATCCCACATTTCGATGGACGACAACCCGTCTTCCCTGTTGCATTATTGTTGGACCTGGCGCACAAAAGAATTCCAAAATTAGGCCCTAATTTAAAGTTGTTCCTTCGCGGATCGAATTCGTGTTTTGCTGCAGTGGGAACCAGTTTCCATCCAGGTATATGTGCGTCGGATGCCCTTTTCGAGAACTTTTGAAATTTAATAGGTACCCGGTTGATTGCCTGGTTGGAAGTCACATGGCGACCCATGCCAATTGCCATCAGATTCATCATCGTCAGCCTTTGCCCGAACGTTGTCCGGATGATGAATGAGTAGGTTGTAAAAACTAACACCATTTAATGAGATTGGATGTTAGTTTTGACCCGATGTGCTGGACGTCGGACAAGTCGTTAGTAGAATCGTTTATCAAGGAATGGGAGAAAAGGAAACAGTTGATCAACTTGGTAGGATCAGATTACTGATTTCATTATTTAAATTAAAAGGAATAAAACGGGTATATAAGTCCGTTAGTTGTCATTGTCAATTCATCCGATTAAAATTAAAATAAACTTTACAATTTAAAATGGTAAACCCTCTTTAAAAATAAGATAAGTATTACCCATTCCCAGAATTAAGCAGGATCTCTTAAAGCATTTGGTAGCACCTTCGATAAAAACAGCGCATTTGCTAACGCTTCATCTTTGTCGTAAACAAAGATTAGTAAAACCATAAAAAAAACTTGAAGAATAGCCAAAACAAATTATTTTATGAAACGTCATGTCCAACGCTGCAGTTTTCATTTTTTTTCTTCTAATCATTATAATAAACAGCAGAAGTTAAAATTAACTAAAGGGTGAGTCATTAATTATTGCAACACTATCCAACTTGCGTACTTTTTTTTCGTACTTGACCGAGCTTAATTAAATTTGGCCGAGTTTCACTTTATAGTGTAATGTTTATATCCGCTCAGTTACATTCTAAATCCATGGCTGTCGCATGACGCCATGGGAAAACTGATTAATATACATCATTCGACGGACGGATAAGAGCGGACCAGTAGACGGCAGCTGGACAAAACCCGGAACAAACGCGCAATAAAAACCAGGAGAGCGCTGATTGCTCATTTCTAGCGAAATCTGAATATTTGGCCGACAAACTTGGGTAGAAGGCTAGCAACGGAAGATTCATCAGGAAGAGTACGCTCTACAAATTGCGGGTACTTGCCTGAATTCACAGCTTGGAGAACCCCTTCGTCAGAAGCGACATCAGGACCGTGACAACTACGATGAACGATCACAGCAAAAGGCGGAACTGAGTCGATCCCAGAAGAGATCTCCATGGCAAGGATGGTTCCAATCTTATCAAAAATCATTCGTTGCACGCTCTTTTTTGATTCAATAAACTCACACAAGAGCATTTCCAGCCAGAAACGCTAAAAAATATATCGATTTTGTCTCGACAGTTTCCGATTTTAATAAAATTTTGTCCAAATGTAAGTTTCTACCCAAGGAAAACTTTTTCATAAAAAAATCCGAAAATTTCCTATACTTATTTTCTATAAGGGCTTATGTGAAATGTGAATTTAATTTTAAAAAAAATCAAAATGTTCAAAATGTCGTCTTAGAAGAACTTGTAGATCATCAAATGTTCTTTAAGAAAAAAATGCATTTAAACTAAAAAAATGTAAATTCATGCTGAAAAATATAAAGCATTGATTTTATAAGAGGCCGACCCCCTCGAATTTTTAAAAAAAAAAATTGAAAAAATTTGAAGTTATATTTTAAAATCTGGTGATGAGTTTAAGACGGTTGCTTCGTAAATTTTTGAAATTTTTGTTTGTAAATTTTTATAGATTTTTTTAATTTTGTGAAATCGTGTATTTTCTAATACAACTTTACCAATAATAGACTCTTCGTATTCATTTTGATACAAAAGCATAGAGAAGCGTATTTTCGTAAGCCCAGCCGTTCTGAAGTTATTGCGAATTTTAATTTTGTTGTAACAATATTTTCAGCCATTTTCAAATGTTAGCCGCGATGTCCACAACAAAATGTATGTCAAATGATAAATTATTGAATAAGAACCAAATCTTTCTCAAACATAGAGGCTGTCAGCCTTTCCCGTTTCTGTTTAGACGCAACGGAAGCGATGCAAACTGATGCTATCCGAAGTAAATGATCATACTCAAAACTTAAAACTTCTTTTTTTTTGCAAAAACGCTTAATATATCGGGATTTTTTAAGCCTCTCGTTGAGAAGACAACAGTCAGGTAAATTTTTATTTATACCCGTGTCTGGAACAAATGTCTTATAGGTACATTTCAATACAATGGAGTCTGCCATACATTAGAAATGAAGATAGGTACAAAGGCAGCAAATTGCTATATATTGGGAAGTTCTTCACATCATCAATTTAGTTTATCATTCATAGCTTTTCAAGTTAAGCAAGTAAGTTTATTTTCAAATATGGATAATACTTTCAAGTGTTTTAAACCTCACCCAAATCGAAGAAGTATGGTTTTGAGACTAGAAACTTGGCAGATGGTGTTATTGAAAAATTAAGATCTTTAGGTTGTAAGATACCATTGGATAATTCGATGCGAATCTGCAATAAGTGTCGTCCCCTACTTAGTCGTCCCGTCTTCAACAAAAATCACCACCTTTGAATGATAAGGAAGTGCCTTCTACCAATGGTCTACCAATCAACGAAACTTGTAGATATGGGAAGTGAATCCATAGTCAATACCATCCCATCCGTTACGCCTCTAGCTTCATCGACTTAAGCGGAGTCTATTGGTAAAAAAATAAGTTTGTCATATAACATCGAGACATTCAGCAATGGCATCATGGGAATTCAAGTATCGCCAATTTCAACGAAGAAAACGAAAGGGTGAGTATGTCAGTGAAATGAAAGTGACGGTAAGACGGCTTTATTGGTGTGTGAGGCTCCGGTTCTTCGTCCGCTATTGGTTCTCCACGAAAATTTATAGAAACTGCAGTTCGGCTCGAATTAACTGTTAATGATATTTTGTTTGTTAAATCAGCGCCAACATTAGATTAGGGCGAATCTTTTGTAAACAATGGCTTTCGTAGTCATTTGCTCTTGAACAAAAGGTCACAAATACAAATTAAGGAGGGAACATGCTTCGCGATTGAAATTTTCTTATCAGTTTTCTTGGGCTGCAGGACAGCCTGAGTGTTTGGCGCAACGTGATACTACGATAAAATAGGCATTTGCACCGTCTTCAACTCGAGATTGTACAGACTGAAGATTGAACATACACTCGAAAGTTGGAATTGTGGCAATAAATGCAATTGCAGTTTTGCAATCATTTCTTGAGAAATCCGCATGATTCAGAAAAGGCAATTTTGCCCATTTTGATCCACAAGGCTTTTTATGGTACAATTGAGCCAATGCAGTTGTGCGAAAGCGACTGGCAAGCAAAACAGCTCGAAACAAATTTATCGCTGTAAGATCCTTATTCAATCATCAGCAACATATCAATATACAATATGGATGAGTCGATATCACAAAATGCCGCCACGCTATTGGCCACTGTTGTATTGCCACCGTCAAGTGTTCTATTTTGGTTCTCACTGATCATCGACAAAGCGTTTTATGAAATAAACAATGCCATGCAAGGTTGTTATCGACAGTTTGCACATGATGGAAAATATATCCATTTGCTTCATTGCTGTACCCATCCAAAACTAACCTACCCCCTACACTGAATATGTGAAACACAAAATTGGTCTGCCGTGTTGCAGTTCGGCTGTAGCAATTAACTGTTAATATTGCGTTTGTTGAATGTACAACGTGCTTGCTAGTTTTATCATGGCAAAAGGAGATTTATAAATGGATACTAATAAAAAATGTTGCTCATTTTCTCCAGAACGCGGTGCGCCGGTGCGTGGTAATGAAAAATTGATGAGATCAAAGAGAAATTTCAATCAAACATACTCTTTAGTTGGCAAATTTATTTGTTCGTCCTGAAAAGACCGGGTTTTAGTCGTTAACGGAGGGAACATGGTTCGCGATTGAAATTTTCTTCTCGGTCTTCTTGGGCAGCAGGATGGCCTGAGTGTTTGGCAGCACTGGCGTCTTCCACTCGAGATTGTACAGACTGAACATTGACCATAGAGCGAATTACAACGAACAACTTAACCTAACACCCAGTGGATTAGACTGGACATTTTCGTGTTGCAAAAAGTTCCACAGGCTGGAGCGGGAATCGAACCCTCACGTCATGGCAATGAACGACCGGCGATGCCGCTAACCACTTGACCACGAAGATGATGTGGGCGACTGATTTGGCCATTTTCTCCGGAACGCGGCTTTTTCAACGTCATATTGAGCCGGTGCGTGGTAATGAAAATTTCGATGAGCTCAAGAGAAATTTCTATCAAACATACTCTTTAGTTGGCAACTTGATTTGATCGTCCTGAAAAGGACGGATTTTAGTTGATAACATGGTTCGCGATTGAAATTTTCTTCAGTCTTCTTGGGCTGCATGACACCACTCTGTGAAATGGTCACACAGGAGAAAAGTTTGTTCAGCTCCTCATCGTTGCGGATGGCTAGCTGCAGGTGGCGTGGATGATCCTTCTTAGTCTGGTCTTCTTGTGTTCACGGGTGGCGTTTTCTACCAACGTGCTCCGCAAACACGTCTGTTGCATGCGGATGCACAGCGAGAACTGATGATTGGTCGGTCGTCCCCAATGAGGTCTATACAGGTGGCGAAGAGCATGGTGCTTGTCGATATTAGTAACGAAAAATGAGTAAACAATCCATAATTTCGGGTAGTGACGTAAAACTCCAAAAACAAGCGAATGATAACAAAGCAAGTTTAGGTTTTGTCCGCATCCTTTTAGTGCACAAGAAGGCATTGTTCAGCCGAAACCTTTTAAAAACTACACCAATTACCGAAAATAAACATTCCACCTTGTGATATGCTGCTATTGTAAATTGATGTTTTTGGAGATCTTCGTCACTCATGTTTACAAAACACAGGCTGTGCAAGATCTCACGAACACAATGACAGTATTTTGCATTACACTAATACAACTTAACCACTTCTTCTCCACCTGTATAGACCTCATTGGGTCGTCCCCACATGTTCGATAATCGCTGCCAGGGTAACTGTGGCAGTATGAACCAATCAGAGCGAGGCGCAAACATGATGTCATTTTCGACCAATAGCTTTGTGCGTTTAGACATTTTTCTTTTAAGTACCTTGTAATTAGTTTAAGCAAACGTTATGAATTAAGTTTGCAACAGGGCTTCAGCTTTGATGTTCTACCTTGCGAATGAAATACTTATCGTAGAATTTCTGTGGGCCAGAGAGGAGATATTATCGTTTAAAGTCTCCAAACCCGCGTAACGCTTGCGATTTCAGAAATTTTAGAATAGCGCCCCTGAACAGGAATAGAAAAGAGAGACGTAAGTCCTACGTCAAAAGAGAAGTGCTTCCCCCCAGCAAAAAACCAAGGAAATTGGGGATGCAGTTAAGCGTCATATATTTGACGTTTTGGAAGATGAGGACCTAACAAATCGCAACCCCAACGGTTAAGGACTACGAGGTATTAATGAACCAGTTAAAGGAAAAATGTTGCCAAAGTCTTGGACTACGCAAAGAATCGTGGATGAATTCAAAGTCAGCAGATATACTGCAACACAGGTAAGGTTTATGAACATTTTTGAATATTATTTCATGTCATGTTGGAAAAAATAAACAAAAAAAAACTAATTTATTATTTCTTTCCTTGCAGGTATAGGATTGAGTCGCCGAAGATGGAATATTATGTAAACCCCGTTTCAAATTAGGACATGGACTGAATGCAGATTTAGTACGTAAATTTGTTCAATTCTACGAAGATGACGATATCAGCAGAGTTATGCCGGACCAAAGAGATTATGTCTCTGTAGTGACGAGTGATTTACGCCAGGTAACACAAAAACGTCTCTTGACGATGTCACTCAAAGAGTCATACTTGCATTTTAATGAAACCCATAAAGATGTTGAACTAAGGTTTAGCTCATTTACAGCCTTACGGCCAAAACATTGTAAACTTCCTAGTAAATCAGGATCCCATAACGTTTGTGATTGTACGATTCACGAAAATGTGAATCTTATGCTTAACAGCTTAAACATAAATCGCATTTTATGTGATCGCACTATTTATATGGAACAAATTCTGTGCGATGCACAATTTAGAACAGACTTTTGCCATCTTCGCGCGTGCATAAATTGTTACAATACTGATGGATACAAAGAGGCCGAAAAGGAATTCGATCCGATTTACCTAACAAAGCAAAACCAATTCCTGGAACTCAAAAATATCATTCTTACATTCCAGTTTCAAATAACCAAATTGCAGTTAAGGTATTTTCTAATTCTAATGATGAATCCAAAATTTTGAATGTATTCAAATGATCTGAAATATAATAAATTAAATGAAGATTGAAAAAAAAAACAACATTGTATGAAATACTGTCTCTTCTCTCCCTAAACAAAACTATCCGAAACACACACATATCGAAAAACATTAACTTGATTCATTGCCATCGCGTCCAAACAGAAACGGGTAAGTATGACTGCCACCGTGTCTGAGAAAAAATTGCCTGTTTTTCAATAATCCAATATGAAAAATTTGTGGACATCACGACTAACAATCAAAAAGGGCCAAAAATGTAGCAAAAGCATAAATTCCTGTTTTTTAAATTCGCAATAACTTGAGAACGGCTCGGCTTACGAAAAATTTTTTTAGATACTTTTCAATTAAAAATAATGCACAAAATCTATTTTGACTTAATTAAAAAAAAATTTAAAAAAAATTTATATATATATATATATATATATATATATATATATATATATATATATATATATATATATATATATATATAATATTTATATATATATTTATATATATATATATATATATATATATATATATATATATATATATAAATGGCTTTCTGTCTGTTTGTCTGTCTGTCTCAACCTCATTGGCTCGAAAACTACTGAACCGATTAGCGTGAAATTTTGCATGGAGAAGTTTTTGGGACTAGAAAATAAGAAGAATGATTAGTAATTTCCATTTAATTCCAACTACCTTTATTGCTTATCTTGACACCTCTTGACGTGTCAAGATACGCAATAAAGGTAGTTGGAATTAAATGGAAATTAATAATCATTCTTCTTATCTTCTATTCTTGACACCTTGTCAAGATAAGCAATAAAGGTAGTTGGAATTAAATGGAAATTACTATCATTCTTCTTATTTTCTAGTTACAGGTATTCCAGTCGAGTTTAGTACACGACCTGAAGAGTCTGCCAGACGAAATAGCGTTCTGTCAAGATAAGCAATAAAGGAAGTTGGAATTAAATGGAAATTACTAATCATTCTTCTTATTTTCTAGTTTCAATGTTTTATGTTTTGTTAGTATGAATTTACATTTTTTTCAGTTTCAGTGTTTTTTTTCTTCAAGGACACTTTATTACCGACATCTTTTTTTAAGACAACATTTTGATCAGATGAGCCGTTTGCGAAAAACAATCCCTTGCGCTGAACTGGCCGGCTTGACGTGCCGCAAGGGCTCAGTAGGGATCAAGACCCGAAGCTAAGAGTCAGTTCCTTTGTGGTTGTATCACATTTATTAGCAGAGCAGCACATCGAAATTTTAGGTTCATTATATGGTTTATATCCCATGATTCCTTATATACTTTACAATTTCAGATCATCCATGGATATCCCAAGTTTTGTAAAATAATTTTAAATCAATTTTTTTTTCTCGTGGCTATGATACATTGTCTTAGCTTTTAGGTTCATGGTACAATTGCAGCAGGACCACAATCTGCAGACATTTAAATAAAAATGAAATTATTATCATTAATGCATTACATTTTGTATGCTTTTTTATAAGTCATTTTCAGCTTCGCATATATGCATCCTTGTCAGTTATAGCTCATCTAACCTACGTTATGTATTTGAAAAGATAGAAAGGTTTTTTTATGTTTTTTTTTATTTTTTAGAAAAAATCATATTCGAAAAATTCTACTTAAAAAAGCTCTTTCCTTCTTCATCAAAAATATATTTTAATTTAAGACCTAGCAGTTTACAATTTATCATTTCCTATTTCACAGACATAAAGTATTATTTATGGGTCCAGATGAACAAGAGCTATCGAAAAATTCAATTTTGTATCTTTTTGTATGTTTGTTTTATTAAGATTCAGTTTTTGGATTGATACGCATATGAAATTTATTTCGCCTTATTATTAGCTGTTTTCAGTTTTTTTCCAATATTATTATGATATTAATACACATCTAATTTTTATTTTCAGTAACATACCAGTAGATGTCAGATACATCTTGTATCTACGTTTATTATGTTCTCTGACTATTATTGTGAAAACAAATTCTAATCTTAGTAGATCTTAATCCAATAGAAACTGCAACAGTGGAAGTCTTTCGATGAGTGACCATCCAATGTTCAGTTTAGTAACGGATATATGTATTCTACTATAGTTTACTGGCCTGCTGGTATTATTATTTTATATTATAACGTCAGTTTATTATTTTATGTTATGATATTAAATGATGTGACATTATTGCATTTAAATTCATTTCATTAAAATCACTATTTCCGATGAGACTCACTACATAAATTATTGCAAGGAAACGGAACAGCACATCGAAATTTTAGGTTTACTATTCTATTGCTATAATATTTCAGATCATTTATAGGTATCCCAAGTTTTATGAGATAATTTAAAATCAATTTTTTTTTCTCGCAGCAATTTTTCAGGTCCACAAATGAAAGTGTTATTATCATTCTTATATTCATTCACTATATTATTTGTCATTATAATATTCATTTACTATATTTTTATAATTATAATATTAATTCACAAGATATATTGGGAAAGGAGGGAGCATCAGGGTATCACTCAAGCTGGAATTGGACCATGGAGTGGTATGACAACCAGCGTCTAGGTAGGGAACAAACAGTATCATTTTCTTTATCCTACCGATTTTATTGTGATGCTGTGAATTCTACTCCAACAGTTTCAGTGAGAGCGACGCGCCCTTTTTAACAAGCCTTAATAAGAATTGCGAATTGGGTTATTCGATTCGTTGAATCGTATCGTTGGAAGGAGAATCTCATGTTCCCGCGGGTTTCGCGTAAGTGTCTCTGCTTACGGGTCCGCCCCACCGTTTTTGGCCCTTCATACAGCGTTACTGTGAATACAACCCGGCAACTCAATTTGATCTTGCTATTAAGTGGAGCTGCATACATGACAAGGTCTTAGAAGGGGTGGTGGCTACCTTACACACATGAGCCGTTTGCGAAAAAAAATATTTTGAAAAAATAAAATCCACATTTTAAATACGCCCTTATAGAATATTAGTCCAGGATTATGTGGATTTTTTTCTGAAACACGTAATTTTGGGTAAAAACCAACATATGGACAAAATTTCATTCAGATCGGAGAGAGCAGGGTCCAACCGTTTTGCTATTCTGGCTGGAAATGCTCTATAGGAAAAGGACTGGCACCAATTTCACCTTACCGCCTCAAAATATGGTTCATAATTTATCTTGTTTTTATTTTCTGGTCTTGAAATATTTGCATTGAATCAAATTTGATTTCAAGTCATGTTTCTTGCAAGATTTCTCGATCCTGTGAGCTGCCCTAAATTTTTCCTCATGTCACACAAGAAATTATTTCCAGATTATTTTCAATCAATTCTCAGCAATAAACCTTTACCAAACAAATTTCCATTCGACTTTCCCTTGAATCCCACTAAATTTTCCAAGTGATTGCCAGATAATTTGTTCCAACGAAACACTAGAAGTGCAACCATACTCAACACAACTTTAAATTTCAATGGGCCAGCTTCAAGTTTTCCATTATCGTAGCGCTTTAATGCAACTCGATACCCCAAAGCTGTACTTTTCCATCCATTTACACATGCGGGTAAGTAAATGAAAATAAATGACTCTGAAGCTATAAGCACTGTAATCATAGACGATGTTCGGAAAGCCATAGGAAACACCAACGCCCCGTGGATCCCCCCCAGACATAGACGGTATGAGGTTATCGATAGAATCTCAGCAGACCGAGTAGAGTGCGGGTTGGCTTTTCATCGCTGTGAGCCGGCATTACTTAATAGATGTGGCGGGTTAAAATTGCCCATCTCCTTGGATACACGAACTAACCGTGTGGACCGAATTCTGGGAATTTCTCGTCGCTAGCTGAAAACAATTCTTCGTCCAGCTCTGTGATCAGTCCAGAAGAAGGATTGTTGTTGTTGTTGTTATTTATTAGAGAGGCTTGAACCCATTGGTCATTCGCCTCTTAAGAAGAAGGATTTGTTAAACATTATGTTTGCGCTACAATCTTATAAACTTAACGCGGCACTGCAGCAAATGTGAAAGTCTAATTTTGTTTTATACCTATAATATGCTATCGTGAAATTTTACGATGATACTGTGGTTAATCAGAAATAAAGGCACTCACCTAAAAAATAAGGCCAATGCTTTTATGAGGCTCTTAAAGGTGCCTCCATCAGTCTACCGCAGAGGACGTTCGTGTCAAATTGAAATATCCGGCTTATGGATTCCAATTAATTATCATAAATATACATTTTTCCGTATTCAGGTCCGAGTATAATGATCCCCTCTGGAGGGTCATCTACTAGATATAGTTGCGCCAAATATTCTTTCATCGCATTTATCCCCACAAGAATCCGAGACACGCAGTCGTTGCCGGAAATTTTCATTGGACCTTTTCCCGTGTTTGCATTTTTTTTGTTACTTCATAAAAGCCTTCTGAATGTTTTGTTTTGCTCTTTTCCACCATTAACGCTCATCGTCCTCGGTCGGCGTTGCTGTTGGGGTTTCAAATTTATAGAATGTTCAGCTTTATTCGGACGTCCGACCTACCAAGGCACGTGTTTGGATCGACAGTAATCAAACGAATAGCAATGTGGATGGTTTGGATATTGCAATTTATCCGTAGACTTCCATTCAAATCTCGAAGTTGAAGCTGCTGAGAATTAAATATGTTTGAAGCATTTTATACCTCTTTGTTTACAAAATCACATACATCGTTTTGGGTAACTCCTCAACTTATTCAATACGGCGTATCTGATTTTGTGAACAAAGAGGTGAAAAATGATTCAAACATATTTTGTTCATAATTCTCAGCAACATTTTGTAACATAATTCTTATGTTAAGGAAATATTATTCATTTTGGTGGTGCTCCTAGGTGGCCTGAAAGTGCTAAGGGCTTAGAGAATTGTACGTTTAAATATTGGTCAATAAATTTTTATATCAGAACAACCCACCGTTTATTGAGTGGTATTCCTGTATATTGATTTTTTACTTTCTTCCAGCTTTTGAAGAGCTAACGATCACAGTTTCGTTATGCTCAGCTTCAAAAGTGTTAATAAAATAAAATTCATGTTGGCACATTCCTCCCGTTAAACAAGATGAAAGCTTCAAGGGTTTCGTCTACTTTGTACACAAACAACCCGCGGGTGAAATTCACAACGCCGACTTGGACCAAAGAACGCCAAATTGAAAAGACATTTCATCGCGACTGGCGAGCTGTATTTTAATTTTTTTCTTCTTTCTCTCTTTCTATCTAGAATTCGGTACAAAAGTAAATCTTCGCCATCGTGCCTACCGCGTTTATTCACTGCTCAGCATGCGTACCCGAGTAAAGTCTTACATCACGAAGATAGCTGATTTTGAAAAACCAAATTGAAATGAAAATTTGATTTCACTTTACAATTGTCAAATTTGATATCAAGTTTAGTATTCAACTTTCCGTAGACTTACATTCACTTTTCACGGAGTAAAGTAATTATATTTTCATTGCCGTGACAGATTATCATTTTGCCATCAACAAGATGAAAAGTACAGCCATTGACTTTTCAGTTTTAATTTTGATGTCACAGGAATACATTTTTGCTCTCAGTTTTGAAAACGACAGCTACTTGAGTTCTCTTTATCAGCAACATCACAACATCATATTTAGTTTTCAATTTAACACAGACTCCACTCGGGCATAACTTTGCTTCTAGCCTTCTTCCGCGGGTCTATCATCTTGATGTCGTTTTGCCACCCAGTGAAAAGCGACTGTGTTTATGCCAAGGGAATGGGAAGCTATTTTTGTTGTTGGTTGACATGATGTCTCCACTCCACACCCGGGTTATCATGATGTTTGCGGTGCGGTTGAAAGACTTCTAAGAAGCTGTGATAGATGCCAGTGAGCTTTTATGTTGTTATCGTCTTAAACGTTTTGTTTCAAGGGCAACGGATACCTGTTAGCCACGAGATGCATATTTCTAGAAAAGTTAATTATTAATTTAGTGCTACGAGAAGTGCATGTGTAGTCTATTTTCCAGCAAACAATTTTGCATTCATCGTGACTTTGCTCTCGAGTGCCGGACAAACAACACTGACCTTGCAAAGGCACTTTTTTTTAGCTTTCACTAGGCAGTTCGCTTTTTGTGACACAAAACGAAGCTCTTGCATAATGGTTCTTTTTTTAAATTCGTTGGGCAGAAACCTTTTTGATAAGAATGATTTGATAATCTTTTTTAGACGTGATTGAGTAGCTCAGTCGTTACCCTTTCTGTTTACTGAGCAGAAGGTATAGGAGTTCAATTGCCTCTTTGTTCCTAGCTTCTTTGTATACCCACAAGAAAGAAAGTAATAGTAGTGTACTGCGCTTTTAATGAAAGCATCACTTACCACATATAATCCATTGTCTTAAAATAACCTGCCACACTATCGCACAACTGTCCCTTGCGTTGACAGCCAGATGCCAGATGTACAGACATGTCTGTAAATATTTATACATACATTTGACCATGCATACAGACCTCATACAGATTACAGACATTGTACAGATATTGCAATAAAGTTACAGATTTTTACCGACATTCATATCCATCAATAAGATGAAAGTGATTCTGAAATGATGTTATTTTCCATATAAAGTTGGCATGTTTTGTTTGTTGACCTAATGCATTCCATATTTATGTTTTGTTTTGAAGCTCTTTTTATATCGAAATATACCTTAAGTTATGTCATCATTTTTATTATTTAGAAAACTTGTGAAAAGTTTCTTCAGCTTCGCCCATACCGTCAATTGATAGCGGACTGATGACTTGTAATATTTGTCGTAAAACTACATTTACAGTCTATTCGTTTTAAAGATGCCAATGCATTCACCTTAAATTAATCCCAGTGGAAACTCCCATAGAAATTCAGGAAACTTAACATATAATCAAATACATTTAAACTAATCATGTTGTTTGTTGTTGCACGAAGCACGTAATTAATTATAATGTTTGAAAATTGGAAATGTCATTCTTATCAATATGCACTTCTAGGAGTGGACAGTAATTTTTCTGCTGGAACCAAAGATGTGAAGAGAAAGCATTGATAGGTCCGTAAGAGCACGGCAGGTTGTGAAATTCAATAGAAATAGTTGAAATTGACCGTAGGGCATGTTTGGAAGGCGGTATCTGATCGAGATAATCAAGAAATGACGATTGTATGGAATGTAGCGGATCCAATATTATTTTCAAAGAATTCTTAATGATTTCTTCTAATTTAAAAAATCGAGTTATTTATGAAAAATGCTGTTATAATTTCAAAAGATCTGCGATATTTATCAGAACTTTGATAGTATTTAAAAATCATATTTTAGTTTTAAAAATAGATGAATTTTTATAAACATGGAAGCAGTTTGTCTTGAGAACCTGTAGAATCTTTACTGAAGTTCTACAACTATATTCATGTGAATCCGGATTTTTTATGATGTTATGTGTCTTTCGACATCTATTGACAAGTTTTCCTGCATTTTTGGGAATTTATTGAATAAATTATTTAACATATTACTTAAATAAAAGCAAAGGGATGCGAAAAAACTTTAACTTAATAAAAGTCAAACTAGGAAAAACGTCAGATAATTATATAAGTTTTCAAAAAGAAAATTTAATACGAAGCATAGTTAAGGAAGGTTTTGTAAATGAGCTAAAGTTAAGCATAGAATTGTCTAAAGTTTTCAAAAACTTTTAAAATTTCGATACCGTTTAGAGAATTAAAACAAAAAAGTGTTTCAAGACTTTATTTCGCAAATAAAGTCTATAAACTAAAAAAAGGTAATTCAATGGAACAAAGTTTCGTAACAGAATACGTTTATTGAAGTTTCCACAAAAATACTTCGACGCTCTGCGGAGCGGCCGTACAGTTGTGGTCCACAACCAATGGTCGATAAAAAGATGGATTTCGGCCACGAAATTATTGTCGTAGATCCTTTATAAGAGGTTCGACCAAATAGTTTTTTATCGGTCGCAGCTTATGGACGTTGGGAGTCTTAGCTGTCTTCAATATAACGTTTACCATCAGCCGGTTCATCTCCTCCAATGGATCTTTTGACATAATGGGCTGAGGCCAGGTCCGCCCAAAAGACCACATTCTCCTTCGCGTGATACGTTTTAATGGAGAAGGCAACTTCCGACAAGCACTTCGTACTGTATGTCTCCTTGTTCACCGCAAGCCATGATGGAAGGAGAAGTGACTTGGACATTCCCTTTTCGCTGATCGTCTGCTACAGAAAGGGCTTCCTCGGGAACTTAAAATGGAAGATATATTTGACGTCGCAGTTTGCCGAAAAGATGTATTTAACCAGCACCTTCAGCCGCTCAATTTGGGTGATTGATAACGCTGTCAATTTGGTTCTGTACACAACAGGGTTGCTACGATTGGCAATACACAGGTGGATTCATCACCTGGTGGCAGTAAAATCGCATGCATAATCGCTAAAATAATCCATTGTTTTAGAACGACCTTAAGAATATGTGTAAATTTGAATAGGCCAAGAATCCTTAAAAATAAGATAATCTCCAAAAAGTTTGTGACAAGTGAAAAAGAGAACAAATAAATGAATAAGTGAGTATGAGTTTACCATATTTTTCCATTCCTTATCTTGCTCTCTTTTAAAATACTTTCCTCACCCATATTCTTTACGTAAATTTTTAACAAAATCCTCAATACAGACAAATACAGACATTTTTCAATGTTCCCTACAGATATTTGGAAAAAACTATCTGGCACCCTTGGTCTCAACCCGAGCAAAGGTTCATACCAAATTGAGAGCAAGTTCTAAATTAGGCTTGAGTCATTTAATATCTGGACGCACTGTTTATTTTACTGCAGCGCTCCTAGAGGTCGGATCTGGAATGTTTTGACTGCAGTTTCTTTTGTCCTTCTTTCAGTGTCTAAAAACTCATCACGATTCGTTTAAAGTTTCAAAAAAGTTATACTTGATGGGAGCCGCGAACCGAAAATTAATGTTGGACACACACACTTCGAAAATCCAACGTGGTCGGGTTCAAAACTCGCAAATTCGTGGAAATTGTCGAAAATCGACCGTGAGCACTATTTTACAACATTCCCGTGTGCGGCATACTATCGATCGGCAGGATCATAGCAAGTGGAACTAAGGATCGGTAGTTGTATTTCAGGTGTTGAGTATGATCAGGGCAAACGTATCAGGGCAAAGCGTATCTCGTAATAAACATCACTGATTTTTTTAACCTTCTAACAGCAGTAGTACAAAACCATCCAATTGGAAATGCTTGTGTGAAAAACTACGCTCGAACTGTTTAAGCCTACTTAGAACATGAGCAAAATCAATCGCGCATTTTTTTTGCCAGTCGAGGTTGGGTACCGCCTCCTCCAAGGGATGGATCGCTCAGCACACTTTCCTCCTGTGCTACTTTTTTTTAGTGTGTCTACAAGCGTTGCAATGTTTTGGGAGTTCCCGTAATGTGCCGAAGGTGCCGATTTGTTGACAGCCCAAATTGAAATTTTCTGCAGATCCCGGCAACCAGGCAACACATATTGGCAAGATTGCTGGTTTCTTATTTCTAGAAGCTCAACTGTCAAAAGTGTTTATCACATGTGATATGGATTGAAAATCGAAGTGCCGCAGTTTATAGACATATTCGTCTAGTGTGTGAGACATCGTGGCAGGCACACTATTCTAAGTGACTAACGCTTGGTCTCCTCCCTTACCGATAAAACATGAGGTAACTTGGTAAAAAAAGTGCTTCACCCGATTTGCACTGCCATTGAAACGACCCTTCGTTCAATTTCAACACTTATTCAATTTTCAGACTGCCGTATTTTAACGGAACTAACATTTTTTTCTTTTCATATCTATTGCTACTCTCACTTTCAAAGCCTCAAGTTGATATGAAAGCATATCCTTCAATATATTGTAATTGTCGACTTACACACTTAAAAATTATTCACGGAGTCGTTTAAACATTTAGCTGAGTTCACTCGGCATTTTCATATTTAACTGCTAACTCGGCAAAAAATCGGACAATGCCGAGTCTCAGCATCACTTAAAACTGAAATCTCGGGTAACTTCATTATCAAACCAATTCTTGGCAACACTAGGAGCCGAGCACAAACGTTAACCAAACTTCAACCGACCTCAGCTGCCTATCATGCCGAAATATCGGTTTAGCAGTGTTGTATGCCGAGGCTCGGCTTTTTATCTGTCAACCGCCATGCGCCATATTGTTTTCATTCGCAAGTGGAGTAAGTCGTATGTTGTTTGTGGAATCTGGATCAACAATAGAAAAGGGCCTATCAACATTTGTAAACAAACACTTCTGAGCTTATTTCCTCGCAAAGCGTAGGCCTCCCAATACCATCATCATGTAGGGGAAAGTTTCCCCTATACGACGATTCTATAGGTTTGCGTGTGTAGCCAACGGCTTGCAAGAAAAAGGGCTTAGAAGTGTTTGTTTACAATTGTTGATAGGCCCTTTTCTATTGTTGATCCAGGAATGGTGAAAAAACATACATTTCTGGACAAAATCGTCAAAATGTCGAAAGTAATAATTGTAAACAATGACTTCAAACGTAAATTTCATGGAAATGCCAGGTTGCTAACATCTGTATCCACTACCGACGGGAAGGTAATAACTCCCTGTATCTGTTTCTGGTGCTATTTTGTTGGTGGGAGTAAGCATATCCCAGAGAAATACGCTAGATGTCATTGTTTACAAATGTTACTTTCGACCTTTTGACTATTTTGTCCGGGACTTTATTGGCACTACACCATACATTGATAAAACCTCGTCAACAATTCTACACCGATTCACCCGGTTCATGGCTGCTTCTCCCGATCCTTGGATGCGCCGTACGCTGTTCAAATCTTGGTTAACCTGATCCGCCCACCTAGCTCGCTGTACTCCACGTCTTCTTGTACAAGCCGGATTTGACGCAAACACCATCTTTGCAGGGTATTGCCGATGGGGGCGACCCCGGCGTACTGGTTAACATCCATACCTCTCACGCCAAAGTCACGAGTTCGAATCTCACCTCCGAACAAGTTACGAAAATACCCAAAAAGGGAATTTGAGTAACTACGACGGGAGATGAACCAGCCCAAGGCTGAAAATCTCGATAATCAAGAAAAAAAAAAGAAAAAAAAGGGTATTGCCTATTGGCATGAAATTTTCAATATTTCGATGAAAATCTTTTTCAAAATTTCGAATATTTACACTCAATTTATCCGAAATCTCGGTTAACCTCATTTCTGTTTGTTTCGAATTTTAACCGAAATATCAGTTTGCTCATGCCGAGATTCCCAGTTAACTTTATGAGTTTTCAGTTTGACCCAAACCGAGATGATCGGTTTACATAAAAAAGCTGAGATCGAAACCGAGAGGTCGGCTGTGCGGATCTCAGTTTCGGAAAGCCGACTCTGACTTGCTATTACCGAACGAAAACGGATCCAGAGTCGAGTCAGTATGATGGTATTAGTGCAAAACATAAACATAAACAAACATAAACATTTTATTTTGACAGTTCATGTTTGTGTGTGTTGGTGAACCCCAACCCCCGAGCATCTTGACAGATGAGCTTAGTTTCACGTACCCATCAACAAATTGTAGATGTCTCTAGGGCCACCCATTCTCGATACTACCGTTCTTAAGCTTTGGAATACATGTTTTCGTTTCGTTATGTGTGGATGTTAAAAACAGTGCAAGAACAAATTTTTATTTAGGCGTAATGTTGATGTGGTTGATGTGGTTGATGTGATGTTGATTAATTTGATTTCAATTGTATCGAATATAATTCACTGTTACTTGAGAATGGGACTGAGGGAAAGTGAAACCGAGAGAAAAGCGAGAGAGAGAGAGAGAAAGAGAGACAGAGAGAGAGAGAGAGAGAGAGAGAGAGAGAGAGAGAGAGAGGGGGAGGGAGAGATAAAGGGGAGAAAAGAATGCAGAAGAGGAGATTATTTTTATTTAATGTATGAGTTTCTCTTTTATTTAATGTATGAGTTACACTTGGGCTGGTGAGTAGACACTTGGGATGGAGCGTGCGTCCCCGCAACATAGCTAGGTCCTCACAAGTTTCTACCTCATACTTCCACGGGTCAAGAGATGACAAAGACCGCCAGCTAAGGGTTGCGTACTTAGCTGGTAGTGCAGCCTGGGCACTGTTGTCCTTCTGACTTCAGCTAGATTGAGGAGGTGCGTTCCGAGCGTCTGTCCACCAAGGAGGTGCAGCTCAAACAGCGTCTGTCCTGGCATCCAGCGGTTGAGTAAGAAACGCTGTATCACGTCAACTATATATTAGGTGGCAGCCGCACTAAGGCGATGTAGGCAGCGTGACCCCGGTAAGGTAGCATGCTGAAATCATACCCTACCACGAAAAATGGAAGTATTCTTCATCAATAGAATTCCCAGCTATTATGTAATGGTTTTGAATTGTTTTCTTCCCCCGTGGCTATGATAATGCAAGTCCGTCTACAATTGCAGCAGGTTCAGCAAACATGCAGACATTACAAATATAATTGTTTATTATCCTACATTTTCTATTTTACAGACGTGGAGAGTCATTTATGGGCCCAGTAAGAAAAAAGAGTTATCGAAGAATTTCCTGTCATTTATTTTTAATTTTTTTCGTTTTGGATTTATTGTGTTTCCGTTTTTGGGCAGTAGTCATACTCATATTTTTTGCTATTTTGCTAGGCTCATTATATCACGTTGGAATTTTCGCTATTTTAGCATTTTAATCATCTAACATCGCAGCGGAAGAGGCAAATAGCGGCATTTAATTATTATATATACATTATGTAGTATATCTTTACAACATCGTATTATTTCCATCATATCATAACCTTCACATTTTCATACAACAAACCTGATTTGAGCGGTATCTGGCTTAAACACGAAACATACTTTCAATTTATGACATCTAGCATTGCATATATGTCCAGTATATAACGTAGAAAATTACAGCTGTGGTAGGCTTTTGAAAATTACGGAATCTGTGGTAGGCTTTTGCACTTATTGCTGAATGTATTTTTCACTTCCGGTTTGCAAATGGACTTTTTACCAATTCTGAGCTGATCTGATTCATGCAGCGCTGTGTGCCATTTGGCAAGTGTTTGATTTTACATTTCAATCTTTGTCTTTACTTCATCATAACTTACAATATCATTTTATTTGGTAATATTGTTTTATTGATTTTACTTCAGAGATGATTCAAAGATTACTTATTGTTTTTTTTGACCATTTATCTTTAACTCCCTTCCAGTTGAATCTTCCCTTGCCTAACTCAGTAGCAATAACTATAAGGTCAGCAAAAATAAAAGCGGATTGCTGTTATAAAATCAACATCAAGTAGCAAATAGTGACCATGGCAACAGTAAATTAAAATGTATAAATTGTAAAGGTTTGTAAAATTTCAATAGAGCTATTATTATCTATTATAAAAAACTTTTTCAGGATACCTCAAATTAAGATTGTGGTGAAATGCTGCTATCGCTGAAAACTTGCTACTTTAGCACTTTACAACATTTCTTGCGTTTCAGGATCAACAGAATGAAGACCATATACAAGAGATACAAATGCTTGTAGTATTTTTCATTTACATAAATATATACACCATTACTTTCACATTTCTCTTTCAGGATCAACAGAATGAAGACCATATACAAGAGATACAAATGCTTGTAGTATTTTTCAGTTACATAAATATATACACCATTATATTCATGGCAATGGGAGGGACCATCAGGGCACCCGATTGAAGCACTCTGGATGGGGAGAGTGGGAATGCCAACTCCCCATTGCTAACAGTTTGTAAATAGAGGGCGGGCTCTTCTTCCCCGCCCAATAGGGCGTCCTCATGTTAGATAGCTTGCTCTTTTGACCAATTGTTCAGTCTTGTTGTTGGAAGGAGATGCTTTATAACTCAGTGGATACGTTTAAAGAGATGTTGCATATTCCAATTTTGGGGTAGGAGGTAAATGGGTTGGGGATGATCCAAGACTTGATCAAGTGATTAAAGCTTGATAAAGTTAAAAGAGGAGAAAACAATTGGTGGGGGATTTGTTTCGGGGTTAAAGGGGGGGGAAATAAATGTATGAGTTACACTTCTCTCAGCATAAAACATAACTGACTTGATGAAATTTATTGACCTTTCTATTTCAAACCGACAGCGATGAAAAAAAAAATCCAATCCATCATGAAAGAGAAACGAGAGCAAGCTCTAATGCTACCATTGCTCCACGGAACAGTCCAGTTACATGCAAAGCACAGTCCAGTTTGAAACAACAGACTGGTTTGTTGACATCCACACTTAAAAAGTAGTTGTTTTAAACCACCTATTTAGTTTCGAAACAAGCAGGCAGGTTGGTTATTTCTACCTAAAGATATTACCACAAGATAACACAAATTATGGTTGTTCTTAACTAATACTTTTATTGTATCCACCTTGAAAGGATTTCATTATTACCAAAACACAGATTGCTTTGACCCAGTGGGACAAATAAAAATTTTAGATTGATTCTAGCAAAGCGGCGGTTAAATCAAACTAATATTTTGTTTGGAGAAAAAAGAACTAAAAATTTAGTTTGAAACAAAATATTTATTTTTGGTTATTCTATTTTCCGTCATCCAGTTATAAAATTTCTATTTTTCGTCATCCAGACATTACATGCCCTGACGTTGTCAATCAACAATGGGTGCAAATTTAATATTTTCCTTAAAAACCCTGAAAATATTAGAAAGGCTCGCATTAACATTTGTAGATTTCTCTTGGACTGAGAGAAGTCTATATATGTCAATGTGCTTTTTTCAAATGTTTGTTAGCATTTCATTCAAATAATTAAAATTACAGAAGAAATGTAAGGTGATTGAAAATGGAAACGTGTGTTGTTTTAACCGTTTTTGGTTGTTTTGAAACAAACAGCATTTCAGTTTAAATCATTCTGAAATTAGTATGAAACAAACCATAAGCGTTGGTAGAATCAACCAACAAACCCTTTTTTTTGTAGTTGTCATAATGAAACAACCAACATAATGGTAAATTCAAACAGATGTCAGTTGAACTTAACTGCTCAATTCCCGAAGCAATGACTCAAAATTTTAGTTTCTTTAACCACCGTAGTTAGACAAATCAAACTAATATGATGTTTGTGCCCAATTCAACGTGGAATTCCTGTTAAATGGAACAAGAATATGTTTGCGTTTACCAATACTATCTCAGTGTACCCTTAGCAGACCGTTTTTTTTTCTTTGCTTCGGTGGCTTTCCATTGTGCTGAAGGTTTCAGAGCGTCACACATTGAGAAGTATAGTGCGCCATTTGAAGGTGAAGTAGGCTGCCATTTTATTCACGCCTTGCTATTTTTCGGATATTTTTCTAGTGCCGAAAATTTCGGAGTGTTTTTATAATTACGGTTTTTAAATTATTCTATCTTTTGCTAGTAGTCTAAGTCTCGAGTGTGTTTATGTTTCTATATATTCTCTGGAAGAAGGGTAAAAATATCCAACATTTAACATTTAGGAAAAATTACCACATATCGTCCGCATTATATTCATCAAGTACGTATATGAGCTCCACAGCTTTGTAAATAACAGTCGATGTAAATACGTTCAATTTATAATTTGTTCTAGGATTCTTTCGATTTGACAGAACCAGTGAGCCAAGATTATGGGGGTACATTGAATTTACTCTAGAGCTGTCAAGTTGTTACCGGGTTGGTGAACCCAGGTTGGACTTCGAAAAAATTGGGGAGAACTATTGGTGGTGGGGGGGCAGAGGGGAGCAGGGCGGCCCGGTGAAAAAAAAAAATTTGGGGGGGGGGGGGGGGGGGGGGGGAAAAGCGCAAGGAAAAAAAAAAAAAAAATTGTAATATTTGTGTGTGTAAGAAAAAAAAAAAAAAAAAAAATAAAAAAAAATTCTCATTGTTTCATGATGCCGAAAAAAACGTATTTTATTTCTATATTGAGCACATGCTATTGCAAACTTAGTGTTCCAGAGCACTTTTACAGTTTTTAAATTGAGACCTGTCACCCTTTGTTTTAAGCTACATCTTTACCCACTGATTAGAAGGAGTATTCCGACCAAATTTATTTAAGTCAGGCAACGAAATAATCAGGGAGTTCTGCTTTAATGATGAGACCCTACTCTGTCCCTACCACTCTTTTTTTCCATTAAAAATCCCACTACTGAACCACTGTAAAGAGCTCTCATTTCACGAGTCTTGATAAACATAGTAAGATCAAACCCAACCTAGCCTACTCTTTCGTTGAAAGGAATAGACGCATGCAAAGCTTCTAAAACAGTTCACCCCCTACATGTGCACGAGGGTTGTTGTATGAATAGAGCTTTTATTCTTGTACGTAGAAAAGTTTATAATGAACGTTTTCTTGGAATTTTACCAATACCCCAATGGCACCCAATTCAGCCGGTAGGCACATGAAAGATCACTCCATTTACACTTAAATAGAAAATACTACCGTCACGTTAGACGTATTTTTTTAACAGAAAACGAGGAACGCACACATAGATTTCATATGAACTTATGCCTTTCGGAATCGAAGCATTCGCAACTCGACAAATGGTACGTCGGATCAAAATGATTTTCTTGTCGTTTCCAGCTTATTCTTGCCACCTCGGGAACAATTGCCTGTGTCAGTTTCAGGGCATAAAAGTTTACAAGACGTTTTGGATTCAATATCAAATTCCAGAATCCAAAAGCATTTGCCGATAATAAGCAAGCTGGTTATTTTTAACGGTCAATGGAACGATAAAATAAAATATTAAAGCTCAACAAAACTCACGATTTAATGCTGATGCATCCTTAATTCTCGCATTCACCAATTAAGGTAGATTTCCTGGAAACATTTCAACCACTCCAAAGTTACGAACAACTCACTAATCGTATTATAATGCACCACCCGTAAGTTTTTCACCACTCAAATTCTTTCCAAACGATCAATCAACTTCTTCGCCGTTTTCTTGTCGTCTGCCTTCATCGGCCACGAATAACGATAAAATATTTTCATCTGTCTCCCTAGCCGTGGAAAACTTTTCCCATAATGCAGAACGTCGCTAGCACCTAACTGACTTTATTCTTCGCCAAGAACGAAAAAAATTCCAGGTATCACTTTCTTCGTCGTCTTATATCAATCGAGATTTAATCTGGCGTAGCCAACCGCACAAAATCACTCACTTCAGGCTTCTTTAAATTTTTGGATAGAACACCACGTCCGTGGAGTTCTCTTCCTTAACGCGAAATTCACAACCCGTGTGAAAGATTTTCACGTGTCCACCTCACATCGCACCCAGTTATATTTTGTCTGTCCCAATGTTTTGTTTTACCTTCCGAGGAAAGTGTTCTAATTTATGGTTATTATGTCCATCTACACAGTCACAAACGGTTGCTTGAACGTAGTCCGAGGTAGGCAGCATTTGAAGGAAAATACCGCCCGATCAGGAGTTCAGTTTCTCACTGAATCGAGCGGTGCCATCCGATAGGAGTTTTATGGGACACCGTTTTCGAGCTTCACCCGGTATGTTTTGACACTCATGGAATCGACGAACTTGCGCAGTAGGCCGCGACGAATTCTCACAGCTGTGTGCTCGAGTGCCACGTGAGGTACGAAGTTGACCGCGAAAGAAGCTACCCAATGGAATGGAGGGGGCACGTTGTGTCTACTTAAAGTCAGACGGTGAGAGCATAACAACAACAAGTGGTATCTTGGCGAGGATGCAAAAATGCTTCAATTACCTATTGTTTCCGGTTTGGCGAATCCTAAACCGAGAGTCCAGCGAGTTACTGGGCAATATTCCGTTGGATACCGCATGAATTTATCAGAGGTGGTCGCTTTGTGGTATAACTTTTATTTTTTGGTGACCATCGAGTTGGGATGAGAGGGTAATTTGTCCGTTTGTGTAGATTTAGAGTCATTTATTTGTGGTTAATATCAGTCATGCCAGTTTTCCGTCCATGCTTTAAAAGCTATTGTGGTTTTGGATAAGTGGTTTCCCCCTAGTGGATACATTCTCAGATCACGCGTGAAATTTAAGAGTCTTTCACAAAATTACTCCTAATAGTGAGGTCCGTCTTCTGTTATGATGATGATGATGATGTAATACTACTATCTATTGTAGCAATGTAACTTCTTATAGCAGTGGAATAATCTGAAAAACGATTTGATCAGGATTCTATAGTTGTTTGTGATCATCAAGTTCCTGTTTGAAGGGACAAAAACGTTTGCGCGGGCTCGTAAGCAGAGACACTTACGTGAAACCCGCAAATATAGGGAAGAGAATCTCCTTCCAACTTCCAAAAGCAAGTTCACACATACAGCACTAGAATCGCGCCCTCGAATGACAGAATAAACCCAATAGATGGGGTCGAAGAGCCCGCCCTTGTTCCGCAAAATGTTAACAATAGGGAGGAGGCAGTCCCATGCTCCCTATCCATATCGTTTCACCTGGCTGCCCTGATGGTCCTTTCCTTCCCCCGTTTTATGTTATTTACTCAAAATATAGTAAATTTTGTCGTGGTTATTTGATTGTTTACCTTGTGTTAGAGAATTTGGCTGATAGTAAGGGTTGTTTATTATTCTTTATCATTGCAACTGTATGCATTTAATTTCTAGATTTCAGCTTGCTTGAATTGTGAAAAATACAGTAAAATCATTTTTTTATGATTCATTGTCGTTTTGCGTACCCTTTGACTAAATTGTTTTCGATTGTTAGTATCTTTTTTTTTTGTATGACATGTTTTCTGATTGCTGTTGTTTTTTTTCTTGGTGCGTTCTTCAACTTTAATCATAGCTCGGGTACTTTTTCAAACAGACGTATGTCATTTTGTAAACAAAGAGGGGAAGTAAGATTCAAACGTAAATTTCTCGAAACCCTTAGCACTTTCATGCAAACTTGGGCCACCAACACAAGGAATAACATTGCTTTACATGATTGTGATGCTACTTTATGTGAGGGTACTGAGAATTTCGAGAAATTTACTTTTAATCTTATTTTCCCTCTTTGTTTACAAAATGACATACGTCTGTTTGAAAAAGTTTCCGAGATAGGTTTTAGGCGCGATGTCAAGTAAGTCGAACTGCTTTGTAGTAAAGTTAAGAAAAATGTATACTTTTAATATTTGCTTAAGTCTATTTCGTTTATCCCATTGAACCCAAAACGAGAATATTAAAATTCGTGATGACCTCATTCACTTGAGGTTTCTTTATTCTTACTCATTGATGAACCTATTATTATCAAACCTAAATGTTGTTGTTGTTTTAATTTTGTTTTTATTTTTTTTTCTATTTTTTTTATTTTTGCTATTTTTTTTATTAGGGTTCTAGTATTCGAAAATTTTTTTTAGGTCTGATTTTTTTTATTATTGTCTTTTTTCCTATAGCCTAAGGGTAATATCTTACGTATTATATTAATTTAGTATTTATGTATTAACATTTTTTGTGATTTCATAACTTAGTAGTTTTGTGCTCAGTTTAATTTCTTTTTTTTTTTTTGTATGTATGTATACAGTGACGGACAATACAATAAGACCGAAGCCGATTTTCATACAAAATGGTCATGTTTGGAGGCTTGTATTTCACTTTCCCGTGAAGTAATTGAAATGAATTTCGGCAATAGCCTAGAAATAACCTAGAAATAACGTTAACATTTTATATTGTAGATCTTTATTCGCCAAAAAATAGTGAAAACGACTTTTTTCGTTATTTTTCAAAAGTCGGCTAATATTTTGTAAGATAGGTCTTTGACGTCTTTGACAACATTTCTCAGCATGGTCTAATAAACAACTTTGTCGAAAAGACGCTCCGTTAAAAAGATAGAATCGAGCACCACCTATGCGGAGGAAATAGGAACTAATCAAAACCGCCAAAAGATGCCACTTTTCCAACTGAACAACTTTCTGTAAGACTGCAAACCTGTAGGAAGCATACATGCGGCGCAAGAGGTTTTGGCCACACCACTGGGTTCGCTGTCCCACTGTGCGTCGTTGCAGATGGACAGCTGCAGGTGACGTGGGATGATTCTGGTCATCTTGTTTTCACGGACGGCGTTTCCTACCAACGTGCTCGGCATCGTTGCCCTTCCGAAGCAGACGGTGAATACGACCGATTGGGAACTACAACCCGACGCGGTTCGAGCGGGATTTTGCCTTTCCCTTAACCTTTCGTTTACAGTTGCACAGCGAGAAATGATGGTTGGTCGGGCGTCGCCAGATGTTTTATAATCGCTGGCACGGTTACTGTGGCAGTATGAACCAATCAGAGCGTGGCGTAAATATGATGTCATTTTCGACTAAAAGCTTTCTGCGTTCAGAATTTTTTCTTTTAAGTACTTTTTAATTAGTTAAAACAAATATAATAAACTAAGTTAGCATCAGGGATTCAGCTTTGACGTTCTACCTTTCGAATGAAATACTTATCGTGAATTTTTTAGGGGCCAGAGAGGAGATATTATCGTTCAAAATACAAAGGGGGGGTTTTGTTTAAAAATTTGGGGAAGGAAAAAAAAAAAAGAAGGAAAAAAAAAAAAAATTTTTTTTTGGGGTTGTGTTGGGGGGTGATGATGATGATGATGTAATACTACCATCTATTGCAGCAAGGAAACTTTCCATAGCAGTGGAATAATCTGAAAAACGATTTGATCAGGATTCTATTATTGTTTGTGATCATCAAGCTCCTGTATGAAGGGCCAAAAACGTTTGGGCGAGCCCGTAAGCAGAGACACTTACGCGAAACCCGCGAATATAGGGAAGAGAATCTCCTTCCAAAAGCAAGTTCACACTCACAGCACTAGAATCGAGCCCTCGATTGACAGAATAAACCCAATAGATGGGGTCGAAGAGCCCGCCCTCGTTCCACGAAATGTTAACAATAGGAAGGAGGCAGTCCCATGCTCCCTATCCAAATCGTTTCACTTGGGTGCCCTGATGGTCCCTCCCTTTCCCAGTTATATGTTATTTAATATTTAGTATATTTTGTACACAAGAAATTTGAGATATCATTTTAGACAAACATGATAATTTATTCAAATTTCATACTTGAATGATACATCCAATGGATTGTAACTGAAAAATAAATAAAAATTAGATATGTATTAATATCCTTCTTGTCCTGGAAAAGCTGAAAACAGAATAGATCATTCGAAATATAAAAGATAAAATTTCAATAAAAGATATTATTTTATAAAACATTGTAATATTTGTAATATTTTTGTTATACTGTTCTAGCAACATTTCAAAGATAGAGTGAACGAAGAGTCCGGTGGGATAATTTCTGAAAGAAATGGCTTATCTTACCATAATACCACAAACACAACATTGAAATATAATCCTACATTACGTATAAGCACATGCCAGCCTTTTATGAATATAATAGTTGAAGTTCAGATGTGCAATTTTAAATAAATGGTATGCTGAAATGCTGAGATACAAATTCCGCCTTTGATGCCTGGCATGTTGCTCCAGGCTCTTACATAGTTTTAGAATGCAAAGATGATTCCAAAGCGTGCTGAAATTATTAATAAAATGAGAAAAGAAAATATACAATATGATTTAAAGGTATAAGATCTTCGGTCGCACCCCCTCACTTCGCTATTGTCAGATTGACAACATTGCCCAGGCTACGCCAACCAGCGTCTCCATGTTTCAGCTGGCAGTCTTTTGTGATCATATGACTCGTGGAGGCGTGAGGTAGGAACTTGTGAGGACGAGAGGTCGGTCGCACCCTCCTTCGAAGTTGTCAACTCACCATTTGAAGCCCTGGGTTTTAGCGGTCTACTTTTCAAAGAAGAAGGGCCTTGAAGAGAGGAAGGAATAGTCGATAGGGTTGGGATATAAGAGTCAGATGAAGAGGAAAAATGAGGATATCCATAAAATTGTCCCAATGTGTGTGAAAAATAGGGAAAAAGTATTCTGATGTCAGGATAAAAATAAGTGTGTTTTTGTGGGAGGTTTTTTTTTGTTTTTTGGTTTTTTTTGTTATTTTTTGTAAGGAGTAAAGAAAAGTAGGTATTGTATGTGGTGTGTGGGGGGAGGAATAGAATATTGGTGGGGTGTGTTGGAGGTTTGAGGGGTGGGGGAGTGATTTTTTTTAACCGATTTACTTGCATGGTGTCATACAATTTATTCATGGTTTTTGAAGAATTTTTATGACTTGAGCTTTATATCATCATGAACAATTCAAAATTTCCAGTAATATCGCTAGCTTCTGATAGAAATGGTTGAATATAGCTTGATTTGCCGCCGGATTATTTCGCTCATTTTTGGAGTCCGAAAGGTGCGTTTTTCCCCTCCCACGCCGGAGTGTGGTGTCCCAAACTCCTGGAATCGTCTTATTGTGTCACTTATAGAAGATTTTACCTTTTTCAGCGTCTTCGCTATCACTGATACATTTTCACCCTGACGAAAAAGTTCAACAACAGCTGCACGCACCACGTTCGGCTTCATTTTGTAGTTATTGGCTTCATTTTATAAGTATTTGAAATCACAACCAGGGCCCTACATCGTCGAAGCATTAAAATGAAAATGAATCGCTTTTGTATTCATTTCACTACATTTCAATTAGCTTTCGTGCAGTGAGTAAATCTTACTTTCACCTATTCGCTCCCAATTCACTTCCTGTCAAACGTGAGTAAGCTTAAATTCCAGCCATCGTCGAAAGCATTTCATTTGAAATTTAGGCTTGTTTCAAACGACGTGGTGAAGGACCGTCAATGAACTTCAAATTTATTAGATTTCATTCCTTCAAATTTATTAGATTTCATACCCGGCCAAGCAGTAGTTGGAGAACACACACAACAAAACATGCGTGCCAGTGTTGCTAGAAGTATTGTAATTTGTCGATGCTCGCATTGCTGCAACTTTGCTCGACAAAAAGCTCCCCGAGCTGGCAAGCGCGTTTCTGTTTGATACTGCGGTGACATATTGAAATTGCATTTGCTGCATTTGTGCTGGAGCTGTGAACTTAACAGAGATCGCATGAATGCAACATAAATATCAGCAATTTCATTTATCATTTAATAAAATGGTTGATTATTGTTTTCGGTGCTACAATTACTCTATCAGATGGCACTGATTCTAGTCTTCAAAATAATGAATACCTCAGAATTGCAATTCATGCATGTATTGCATGAATTTCAATTGTCCTGCTTCGTACATGTTTGACACCGAAGGCTAAAATAAACACCGATGAATGAAAAGCTTAGTCGAAAATGTTTCTTTGAAGATTGTTTTAATGAAGCTGACTAAGAAGTCAAAAGAAAATAATGTGTTTCAATTACAAGGGATGAATGTTAAGTTCATCGTCCCACGACGATTTTCAATTGAAAGTGAATTTGTATGACCCTGATCACAACTGCATCAAACTTGCTATGCTGTTGACAACAAAGAGCCAACATATTCAACAATACAGATTTGCTTATTATAGTCTCTTCTCTGGTATTCGGCAAAGATTATTAAGATGTGACAGGAATGCCGATAATGCCGATAAAAACCAAAGGTGGGGGCGTACTAGTGGCTATAAGTACAAAATTTAAAGCAAAGGCTCATGAAAACGCTTCTTGGATTCGCTTGGAACAAGTTTGGACGTCGGTCAAATTGGGCGATCGTACATTATTCCTTTGCGGACTGTACATTCCACCCGACCGCATACGCGAGCGTGACCTAATTGCAACACATTGCCAATCGGTTTTCGCAATTTTGGAAAATGCCAAAGCAACCGACGAAGTTATGGTGATAGGCGACTTTAATCTGGATCTCATGGAAATTAACTGACGGTGGGTTTCTATTTCCCAATGCCAATCATTCTGTCATGCATTCCAATGCTTTGTTCCTTCTGGACAATTACAGCTCAGCCACTCTCTCCCAAATCAATCATGTCACCAACCAGAACACACGCAGCTTGGACCTCTGTTTCGTGAGCGCCCAAGACACCGCTCCACTCTTATGCGAAGGTCCCTTCCTCAAGTGAAACTAACTCTTCATCATCCGCCTTTACTTGTCACTTTACGCTCAAAGCTGGAACATGACTTCGAAATCTCACCTGCCACAGTTTCCTGCGATTTTGTTCGTGCCAATCATCGTAATATCGCCGAGTTACTCTCGCTTTTCGATTGGGATAACATTTTGGATACAGTCAATGTCGAGTCAGCCGCTCAAACATTTTCCAACGTTCTGTCATATGTCATAGACAAACACGTTCCTAAGAAAATCCATCGTCATACGTCTCATCCACTTTGGCAAACGAGCGAACTTCGTCGCTTGAAATCTGGCAAGAGAGCTGCCCTCAGAAAATTCGCAAAGCACCGGACACTAATTCTAAGTCGTCACTATGTAAGAATGAATCACGAATACAAACGAGTCGCGAAACGTTGCTTCCTTCAATATCGGCGTGGAATACAGAGAAAGCTCAAGTCACGTCCTAAACAATTCTGGAAATTTGTAAACGAACAACGCCACGAAGTAGGCCTTCCGTCGTCTATGTCGCTCCACGGCAACAAGGCTTCCACCCCGCAGGGTATTCTCCAGCTATTTTCCGAGAAATTTTCTAGAGTTTTCATCGAGGAGACATTGAGCGATGACCACATTAGACTTGCGGCCAGCTATGTTCCCCTTGCCGGTCAAACCTTGGACCAAGTCGACATCGATGCAGAGATGATAATCAAGGCCTGCTCAAAACTCAAATTATCTCACAATCCCGGGCCGGATGGAATTCCTTCATCCTTTCTCAAACTGCACTTGGATAGTTTGTTGCCCCCGCTGCTGCACGTTTTTCGACTATCTGCGACTGTTGGTATTTTTCTCGCACATGTTTCCAGTACACAAAAAGGGTAGCAAACGGGACGCTGGCAATTATCGCGGCATAACTTCGATTGGTGCTGTTGCTAAACTGTTTGAGCTTGTAATTATGGAACCGTTGCTCTTCACTGCAAACCGCATATTGGTACCGACCAGCACGGATTCATGGCTGGTCGCTCCACTGCTACTAACCTGCTGTGCCTCACTTCCTCACTTACGTTACTGACAGTATGGCGAAACGCGCCCAAACGGATGTCATTTACACCGACTTGTCTGCATCCTTCGATAAATTGAACCACCGCATAGCTATTGCCAAACTGGACAGGCTTGGGATCAACGGATGCCTGCTGCAATGGTTTTAATCGTACCTCACTGACCGTCATCTGGCTGTAGTCATAGGAGATTGTCAGTCTCACATGTTCAAAGCCACGTCTGGTATACCGCAGGGTAGTCACTTGGGACCGTTGATTTTTTTGATCTACTTCAACGACGTAAATTTGGCTTTCGAAGGACCACGACTATCATACGCAGATGACCAAAAACTCTATCTTCGAGTGCATTCACTCGACGACTGTCGCTTTCTTCAACGTCAGCTAAACGCTTTTGCCGACTGCTGCACTTTGAATCGTATGGATGTCAACCCGGCCAAATGCACGGTTATCTCGTTTTCGCACAAGAAACAGACTATTCTATTCAAGTATGTCTTGTTGGGCACCGAAATTGAGCGCGTCAGTCAAGTCAAGGACTTAGGAATAATTCTGGACACCCAACTCACCTTCAAGCAGCATATCTCGTACGCTGTCGGCAAAGCCTCCTGCGTTCTGGGGTTCATCTTTCGGATTGCTAAAGACTTCACGGACATCTACTGCCTCAAATCGTTGTACTGCTCCTTGTGTCGTTCTATATTAGAGTATTGCTCGGTTGTGTGGACCCCTCATTACAACAACGGTGTCGTTAGAGTAGAGGCTGTTCAACGACGGTTTTTGAGATTTGCGCTACGTAAACTACCGTGGACGGATCCCTATCGTTTGCCAAGCTACGAAAGCCGTTGCCGTCTAATTAACCTGGAGTCCCTGTTAGCCCGTAGAGATACAGCCAGGGCCTTGTTCATCGCAGACATCTTGCAAGACCGCATCGACTGTCCTGATCTTCTGGAGCAAATCAATATCAATGTGCAGCCCCGAGCCCTGAGGAATAGTTCGATGCTGCAGTTACCTCCACAACGAACCAATTACAGTATGTTTGGCGCAATTGGCGGTTTACAAAGACTTTTTAATAGGGTTTCCGCTTTGTTTGATTTTAACGTGACTCGCCAGATGCTTCGTCGTAAGTTTAGTCATTTTTTTAAAGACCTGTCTAATTCACATCGATAGTGTAATTTTTAGTTTGTTTTATGTCATGACCATTAATATACCGTTCTAGTTTAGCTTTAAGTAACATCATTGGGATTTATACATAATCTGTTGATGAATAGAAATAAATATATAAATAGTCATTTTTGCTGTGAAGAGGCGTGCTGTCAGAGTTAGTACGGATAATTGGCGGACACCCTGTTCTGGCGATTTATGAAGCTTTCTTTCAATTAAAGTAGAATCGAATGATTTTCCAGCATTATTCTGAAAAATTAGTGTTACAATCAAGAATTGGTTTGGAAATTCGAGATACCCAGGAAACTCTGTTCACAGAAAATCTATCCACTCTATACATAAAAATGAAATGTTATCTAGATGTAGCTGAGGATTCAATTGAAGAACGGATTGACTGTATTTCAAGATTTTTATTTTATTCTGGGTCCCCGTTAGATTAAAAAAAATAAAAATAAAAATCATTGGAAGATTGAATTAAGATAAAATGGTTCATTATTTCACATTAACGGGAAGAGCAAAACTTCTAAGAACGGCTAATGTTTTTCAATGCCGTAGACTTTCATTTTGATTTTTAAATTAAAACTTTCTGCCAAATAATTACATTAATTGAAATTCCCTGGTTGGAAGCTCAAAATACAAAATATACAAAATCTCATCGAGGAGCACTTAGATGGCAAATTATGCTTATGTAATTGTGTGTTCTAATAATTTTTTTTTTAATTTAAAAAAGGTCCCGAGTAGTTTCACAGATTTCAATTTGGATTTCGATCCCATCTTCAATAAAGATTGCGATCATGCATTTATCGTTGATACCTCTAAAATATCTAATTTTGAATATGTGAGGAACACATTTTCTGGTCAGCATATTTTTTTCCAATTCAGATGAATCTTCAATATGACTCATTTGGAAATAAATGGTACCTAACGGTTCAGTATCCATTAACAAAACAATTTCAACAAATACATCAAAAGTCAATAAGTAACCGAAATCATCGTGCCAATTTTGGCAGCAATGATGATGGTGAGGTAATCATTCTGGCTCCATTCACTTACCCCCACCCACTCATGCCGCGGTCCGATTTTCCTTTATTCTGTCTGTTTCTGTCAGTGAATGATGAAGAAATTAATTTCACCGGTAACAAGCGAATTTTGATCGATCACTCCAGACGCCATTGCAGCAGGCGGGAAAAACTGTAAATATTTTCCAAGTGTTTCCAAACAAGCGTAATGATTTATCGAAAATACACGGGGCAGCACTGGGGAGCTTGAGGACCCACGGGGGAAAGTGGGTTTCATTTTCTGATTATTCGTTTCGATGACGATGATGCCAATATCGCAGAGTGGCTACTGGGGCTGCTGCGGAGAGATAATGACGAGAACGACAACGACTACGGATGATTGTGGCTGGTGCAGATGGTAGAGTAAGTAAGCCGATCCCCCTTGAAGAGTCCCTGTGGAAGAGTGACGTGAAAGCTTGTTCAATACAATATTCCGTGAAGTCGTCGTTCACGATGATAATGGTTCGTGGAACTGGAAACCGATGCCTGTGCTTTGAGCAAGCTTGTGTGATCTCAATTAGGTGAGTATTTTTAAGTTCGATGGTTTTTAGTGGCTCATCAATTATGAAAGACCTTTGAGAAGTTTTTATTTGTTTCTTTATTATCGTGAATTTCAGGCTCGGGCTGGTTCATCTTCCATGATAAAAAACATTAACACCTTAATTTGTGATATCTTTGAAGGTGAGATTTGTAGTATGCATGTTTTCCACAACGCTGGGTTCGCCCCCATCTTAAAGGAAGTTTTAAAGCACGGAAAGTTAATATCCATTATGAGTAACGTGTGGAAACTAAAATGTTGGAAATTCTTTACAATGGGTTCGAATGGATATTCAGGAGAGATTGAGTTCTTTTTTGCGTAATGCGATGACGCTTTATCCGGCCAATACAAGTATTGTTCATCTGCATGATGTTTTTGTAAAAACGGGATCAATATTCAAACATTCGTTCTGGTACACATCTTGATTGATAACCAAACTAGAGGACTTGAATCGTGACTTAGAAATACCTTTCTCGGAAATGGCAATGTACATCATGACTTGCTGTTCAAACTTAAGTTTAAAGTAATATTTTATGCTCGAAGATGCAGTAGAACTATCCATGGAATAGTATCAATAGTTTCCGGGAATGTACGTTTTTGATAGAGGGATGTAAAAGCATATTCCGTAGCTGACCAATTTTTTCTTCAAAACCAACTGAAAGAGGAAAGCACAATGACGTACCTCACGAAGTTGTTTAACATCGTGTTGTATTTGGGTCAGCAAGGATTATCATACCGTGGTCACAGAGAAGGGGAAGATTCTGCCAACAAGGGGAATTACTTGGAACTTTGTGAATTATTCGGCAATTATGACAAATCTTTTAAAAGCCATCTAAACCAAAAAAATCAGCTACACAAGTCCAAAACTTCAGAATGAGATGATTATATCAGTGGGGACAGTTATGAAGCGTGCTATTTGTGAAAGAATTCGCTTGGCTGGCATGTATTCCATTATTGTTGATGAAGCGCGATGTTTCAAGGAAGAACAAATGTCGATAGTTCTTCGGTATCCAGAAAGTTTTCGACCTTGTGAACGATTCATCAAATTCATCGAATGTTCTGAAACAAGAGACGCAACAAGTCTTGCTGCAGAGTCGAGTATTAGTACACGACACTGAAGAAGTCTGCACATTGTAGACGAAATACGCGTATCTGTCAAGATAAGCATTAAAGGTAGTTGGAATTAAATGGAAATTACTAATCATTCTTCTTATTTTCTAGTTACTTGCTGCAGAGATTATTCGTTCGCTCAAGGATCTTGGCATATATGATATGTTGCTTGTTGCACAATCATACGACGGGGCATCGGTAATGCGAGGGAAGCATAATGGAGTTCAGATGAAAATGAGACAGCATTTCCCAAAGGCTGAATATATTCACTGCATGGCGCGTCGAATCAACTTAGTCATAGGGTGCGGGACGGGTTTTAATCAGCTTAGGCAGCCCCTGAGACATTTGATGAAGCTGTATGTCATCTATAATTAAAACTGCCGATATTTAGACATTAATCCCTCTGCTTACGTCTGGTCTATCGGAACATACCTTCAGCAACGAGCATTAGGCTCAGAAAATTTCATAGCCATGGAATAAAGTTCCCAATTGCAGGGACTTCTTAAACACATGCGGATTGCTTTCCGATTAAAAAAATGTTTTCTTCAGCTCCTCTATCGGTACATAAACTAACAATATTGTATGAGTGCTATTCCGTGCATGTGTGCGAAGGCGAACTAAAATAGGCCAGTTCACGATTTGCTGCAAACGTCAATTTCCTCAACCCGCTCCTTCGTTTTACCCATCCGCTCTCGAAAACAATCAACCAAAACATGTCGATTGCTACGACCACAAACTCGTCTCCTAGCAGGTTATGAGACAGACGTACACGACCAAACTGTTAGTTTGTCATTGATCTTTAGATTGGCAATGTGCATTTCTTATTTCATTTACTCTCACGCAAATGTTTGCCAAAGCGACTGTGACGACAAACGGGATGCTTCGTTTAAAAACAAACAAATGCAAGAGACAGCAGGCTTCACGTTACAATACCGGTACGCTATATCCATGGTTAACAAAGACGCCGGCGTCGGTGGTGTAGTGGTAAGCGTGACTGCTACTTGGCACCCCGGTGGGTCTGGGTTCAATCCCAGTCGACGTCGGTGATTTTTCTGAGGCGAAAAAATCTGGTTGGTCCCGGCTCATATTCATGAGTCGTTAGGTAGGGTCCAGGTGGTGGAGTCGTCTCCCTGGCGTCGGTGATTGTCACCATGTGAGGAAAATAGGCCGACGTAAAATAAAGAAGACAAAAAAAAAAAATGGTTAACAAAGAAGAGAGGAAACATGGGCTCTCTCAAAAGCAACAGTGATGCCATAGCTGCAGCTCAACAGCGAAGCATTATTTATCGCTGGGTACTATTGGACAGCTCCAAAACATATTTTTTATTGAAAATGATAGTGCCAGATGATGGACAATATAATCATAAGCATAGATCAACCTCAAATGACTGGAAGAAACATGAAATAAATAGCGATTTCAGATTATCTAAATATGTAATAAATTTAACTCAATGTTTAACATCACATTCTGGCAACAAGCCTAGTTGTGGGAGAGAGCTAATGAAGACATGCTCTCCGTTACACGCGATGCAAATGCAAAATACACAAAGGCAACATTGGAGCGAACTTCTTCAGCAGGTCAGAAACTGATGGTTTCTAGATGATGTATTTTAAATCTTCAAAATGACAGTAATAAATTGGTAATCAATCATGATTCATTCATTGAATCATTGGCCCAATAGATAAAGCTTATGATCGTATCATTAAAAATACAATAATTAGGAAAATGTAGGAGTTATAGACCTATTTCCTAACAACTGATTAAAATAGTGACCCCTGATTAAGCCGTTCCCTACCCTAGTTGATGCTTGCAATGGTATTCCGAAGTCAGTTTCATTTTTCAATGTCATTGAGTCAATCTACATCCACTTCAACAAACCAAGTAGCCATTTCAAGTATGTGGAACTTCAAAAAATGCTTGGTGTCAAGCAAAAAGAGGTGGGAAGTCTGAGTACTAGCAGGTGGAACTGCAGACATAAAAATTGCCGATGCTTGATTGAAAACTACGAGGCTATAACAGAAACTCTTTCGGAAGAATATGGAAATATGGAAATATGGAAAAAATAAAGACGCAATAACTGTCGTTGGTATTCTTACCTCTGTTTCGAAACCTGAGTTTGTGGTTTGCTTGTTCACCATGGGTTACATTTTATCTCTGATGAATGTTCTGTCCAACTATTTTCAAAAGCAAGATCTTTGGGATGCTATGGAATTGTCCGCTAACCATGACCTATCACTGGAAGCACCAAGGGCCTCGGAAAAGCGTTTGAGTATTCGAAGCTCTGCTCTGAAGGATTTCGTGTTGGAAAATACAGGGAGCCATGGTGTTGATATTGCAGATGAAGAAATGACAGACAATGATTACTGGCGTTCGAAAGTATATGAGACCGCTATCGATGCTGTAGTTGAAGCGATGGAGAAACGATTCAACAATTTGGATCTTGCAAAAAGTATTGATCGCTTACAATTACTTGATATGGATGGAGGTAGACTGTTCATCGATACCTATAAGGATGAAGCGGAGATACGAGTTTACAAGAGTTACCTGAGAAGAATCAAGAAGGAGTCCGAGTGGGATGCAGAGTTCATTCGGAGTAATGTGGATGCTACGATTATGCCAAATTTGTCGAAAGGATTGAAGCTTGCAATCACCATTCCCGTTGGGTCATCCGCAGCCGAAAGAAGTTTTTCGGCTATGAGGAGGATGAAGACGTGGTTGAGATCTACCATGGGACAAGATCGGTTTTCGTCACAGTCGCTTTTGCATATTGAAGCAGGTCTAATGAAAGAGATTGATAAACAGAAAATCATTGAGGGGTTTGGCTCCAAAAATCGTAGGCTTTTGAATAACAAGTGTTCCAAAATGCCAATTTTTGAAGAAAATGTTTCTTGTTGTATCTTACCCCGTTAATTGATGAATAACACAACTGTTTTTTACTTCCTGATATAATGAGTTCAATAAAAATAATAAAAACAAGGAACAATTGCGTCTTTCACTAAAATATAAAATTAAGAAAAAAACCAGGGGGCTTCAGCCCCCTCTAAAGAAAAGGGCTAGGTACGCCAAATGTCCAACGTCTGTTTCGTTTACGTCTTAAATGCATGCTTTCATATAAATTGTTAACGCAGACGCGAGTAGACTTTATCGATTAACAGCCCTCTCCAATCGTTAAGGTCTACTCACGTCTTAATTACATACAAGCATACACAACCCAGGCTTACAAGCTTGTTCGCGAAAAAATCTGGACGGATTAAATTGAAATAAAACAAATTTGCTGTTAGTTCAATCCAAGATGCATTTTTGATTCATTGAATTGTGCATTATTATCTATCTTTAAACTTATTACAGTTACTTAATTAAGCTGCGTGAGTTTTCTCCAGCCATTTCTTCTCTGCATCCGATTTAGCTGCTTTTGCCCAAGATTTTCGAGATTTTACTATAGTTGTAGCTTGTTGTTTATATTGAGAGAATTCTCTCTTCACGAGAGCCCAATACCGCTCGATAGGTCGCAACTCTGGGCAGTTAGGTGGATTCGCCTCTTTCGGTGGACTTCATTCGCTTTATACCATTCCAAACTTTTGGCCGGCGTCGGTGGTGTAGTGGTAAGCGTGGCTGCTACTTGACACCCCAGTGGGTCTTAGTTCAATCCCAGTCTACGTCGGTGGTTTTTCTGAAGCGAAAAAATCTGGTCACACCTTCCTTGGGAAGGGAAGTAAAACCGTTGGTCCTGGCTCATATTCATGAGTCGATAGGTGGTAGGGTCCAGGTGGTGGAGTCGTCTTCCTGACGTCGGTGATTGTCACCATGTGAGGAAAAAGGCCGACGGAAAATTTAAAAAAAAAAATCTTTTGCGTAGTGACATGATTCCAAATCCAGCCAGAATAGCGAGGGAGCGACATGGCTGCGTAGAAATGGTAGTAATCGCTTCTTTAGGCATTCTTCACGGTGTATTTGCTTGTTTACCGATCCGGTAGTGATGAAGCTTTGGCTTGCTCGACTACAGCTGTATATTGCCTGCCAAACCAAATATTTTTTGGGAAACTTAGCTTTTTTCTTCGTCCTGAAATGCTCCTTTTCACCGTTCCGTTGCATCGCAGTGTAATAAGACAATCCGGGAAGCTGCTTAAAGTCTTCCAGCACATAACTTTCATCGTCCATTATCACGCAGGAAAACTTCGACAAATATTCGCGATACAACTTGCGAGCCGGGTTGTTAGCCGTCACATTCTGTTTATCATTACGGTTCGGTACAGTTTTCACCTTGAACGACTTCATACCTTGCCGGTGCTGGGAAGTATGCACGAAAGTTGGGGACATTTTTATTTTTCTAGCCACAGAACGTACCGAAAGATTTGGCCTCTTCTGCAATATTTGCTTCACCTTCGCGTCCTTCTGGTGGTTCCTGAGATCCGTTTTTGTTCCGCTCCCAGCCTTCCTGTCTGTTCTCAAACGTGTATCGAACATTTAAGAACGTTATGGACAGTGCTTGCAGGAAAACCAAGTTATTTTTTTGGTACTGTTTTCTTACTGACAGATACGCATTTGCATTGCAACCGCAAAAAAATGCGTTTTGGCACTTGCTCTTCTTTCGACGCCATCTTCGATCTAAAAGCTTGTAGTATCACCAAAAATTAATTTTACACAATGAACAGACATACGTTCATCAGTCTGCCAAATATTTCCCGCGTTGATAAAATAGATTCCATAAAGTATACGTATTTTGGGGTGTCCAGATTTTGCTGCGAACAAGCCTTATATGCTGAACACCCGAGAATTAAGTAGATGCTGATTGCATAGCCGAAATTAGGTCGGTTAAACTGTTTCAACTGCTTAAGTTCTGTACCATTATCCAAGCTCATGTTAGAATCAACCGTCATATTAAATGCATTGCATAATGGGGTCTATCGATATTTCCGTTTTGGTTATGGACAGAGAAAACATGTATTGTACTTGGCCGGTTAATATTTTATTCTGATCACAGATTAAGTATCCCAAATTTGAAGTTTTTGTTTATACTTTGCTCTAATTATTGATATGATATGCTTCAGTCTTCAACAGAAAAATGATCAATATAATCATCAGAATCAATCAATCAGACATATGGGTTTTTGTTTCATCCAACGGTGTTACAAAAACAAACAAAATTAGACTCAACAGCACTTTGTTTGAGCCAATATTTAACAAAAATTTTTTGGAGGTTTGATGAAACAAAATTAACAAAATCAACAAAACAAAACTGTACTCGAAACAAAAATTAGACACACAAAAATCATCGTCAGAAGTTCATTTTTAGTCGGATATTCTTCGTTGTCCATCACGACGCACCTAGGTTTCGTCAGCCACTCTCGGCACAGCATCCTGGCTCAGGTTTTGACTACCGTGTTTTGTTTGTCGTTCCGGTTTGGTGACGTCCTGACCATGTATACGTGGAAGCCGGCACGATTCATCGTTTTTTCGGTTGGGAACCTCCGCCTTCTTCGTCATATCGCGGATCGAAGGGTTCGATCGACGCTTCCACAGATTCAACACCTTTCTTGCCATCACCGGATCAGCTGTCTTCGGTTTTTTGCCACTGCTTGCCCGCCGCTCGGTCGTCTGGATCTCGTTGAATGACTTCACTACCATCGAATCGTTGAATCCCACGTGGTTTCCCATGCATCTGTGGGACGCAGTCGGGGTTTCCACGACGGCACACATATTTTTTGTGAGGATCTGCACTTGTTTCGATGCCATCTCAATATCCATTTGACACATTATGTTGAAATTTTTCCAGCAAAAGTATTACACTCTATACTAGTTTTAGACAAAAAATTTTAAACTAAGGAAAGAACAGCTTGGACATTCCCTTCACGCTGATCGTCAGCCACAGAAGAGCCTTCTTCGGAAACTTGGTGTGGGAGATATTTTTAACGTCTTACTTACTTTAGGAAACTTACTCAATCGTGAATCCCGATCCAGGTAGGAACTGAACCAAACACAAATTCGCTTTTGGGGGCCATCCACATTCTTTTCTTCTTTTATTTTTTGAAAAATAGAAAAGACGAAGCCTCAGTTTAAGGCAGAAATTTTACAATAAATGAAATGGAAATGAAACAACAAATAACTGGCTAAGGAATACGCAGTGGGCAAAGCAACGATCAGAATGATAGAGGTTCATGAAGAAGAAATCCAGAGCAAATCATCGGTGAATGATGGGTTATTTTAAGAAAAAAATGTTTCATCTGGCAAGTACCATAAGCTTGAACATGCTCTTTTCTGTTCTGTTGGTTTTTGAAAATGAGGGAATACCTTAAAACTTTAACTGCTAACTTACTCCTGCTACAGGCTCGAAAATACGCTACTGAAATACACACTCCAAGCCATTTCATGTACATTAAAACATGTATTCATAATTTTAAAAATTTCTTTGACATTCGAAAGCTGAAAATATCTGAGGTTAAGCTTTCAAATGATGGAACTAGTGTTGAGCTCTTCAAGCAACAATTTTTCAGACTGAATGACAAATTATTTTTCAAATTGAAATGAAAGAGATTTTTCAAATTGAAATGGAAGATTGCAAACAATGTTGTATGGCGTATGAAAGATTGCAAACAATTTCGTTGTATACGCTTCCTTTGGCTTGGAATCAAACAAGGGGCAATTTAACGCGCCTATTAAAATGCATTTTTTTTCTGTGGCCGTAAACCCAAATTTATTTATCTCTATGGTTTTTCCTCTTAATTTGCTTATCTCGGTATAAAATACTGACACAGAGTATGGATAGAGTCACTTAAGGGCTGAGCGGACGTAACAAAAGGCTAGTTACAAATGGAAACCGTGAATGTAACCCCCCAGAAACAGCTTAAGCTCTTTTTTCGCTACTTGCGCTAGTTGTAACTGAAGTCGTTGGCCCTTGGAAAAGTGTGGTGGAGTACGCAACTAAGGGAGATGGGTTGTTTTTACAGATAGCAAAGAACTACAGATCTTAGTGCACCAGCAAAGAAAAAGCCCACCCCAAGAGTGTATGTGCGTGTGTTCGGGAAATCCTTATAGACTGACCTTACCTGCCCTCCCATCCGGGACTGTCCTATGATATTACTTCGTGGACAATAGAGCCATTTAGCTCCCACTTCTTTTCTGAGCCATTTGGCCCTTACCTATGTTGGATGAGACAATCCGCTCCCCCCTCAATTTTATTGAATTGAGTAGTCCCCGACGGTGAATCTACCCTACTCCTACGGAGGATTACCCGGCTGTGGACCCCGAAAGCGAACCACAGTGAGCCATTTAGGTCCCAAATACTGACGCAAGCGACTCGAGTAGTCCTGACTGCTGATGTATCATACAACATCAACCGAGATAGAAAACCCGCTACTCCACTCAACCACCCGCTTCTTGATTCTACCGCCATTTTCGTTGCAGAGCCGACATAATTTGCGTAATGGCTCCGTTGATCGCATTCCACGCATTCCACTCGTTATGAAACATTCTACAGACGACGTTACATGGGCTGGTATCTGTCCCACCGATGGCAAGCATCTCGCTTCGCAATGGTCCGAACCGTGTGCAGTCAAAGACCACGTGTTCCGGTGTCTCTTAAACGTCTTCGCACTCTGGACAGAAGGGTGACGCTGCGTGTCCGAATCGATGCAAGTATTGCCTGAAGCAACCATGGCCAGACGGAAACTGCGTTAGGTAGAAGTTTACTTCTCCATGCTTCATTTTCATCCGAACAAATCCGGTATGAGCAGGTGCGTCCATCGACCGTTCACCCCCGTGTCCCATTTTCGACTTCAGCTTCCGAACTCCTATGATATTTCTCAGCTGATAACATTCATTGTCCTCCGCAAGAGTGATGCCAATCGGAATCATTCCGGCCATGACACATGCTGCCCCCGATTAAATAGTTCTGAACGTACTCACGACTCGCATGGCCATGAGCCTGAACGTTCTGTTCAACTTCACCCGGTTTCGCTTGGTTCCCAGTGCTGCGTATCTCAGTTTCGATGATGATACACTAGCCAGTAGACACCGCTTACTACTGCTAGATTCGGAGCTATTCGGCATGATTCTGACCACCGCATGGCCTTCGCCGCCTTCCCTCAGGCATAAACTTCCGGGCCGTTGAAATTTAGCCGGTCGTCGATCATCACACCCAGATACCTCAACACGCACTTCGAGCCTATGACATGCCCTCCGATGACGATTTCTATTCGCTGCACCGCTTTGCAGTTGCTGACCAACAGCACCTCCGTTTTGTGGTGGGCTATCTGCAGCTTCGCCCCCTGCATCCAGTTGTTAAATGTGTTGATTGCTTCGGTCACCAGCATTTATACTTCCTCCTGTGGTTCGTCTGTCACTGTTAATATGATGTCTTCCGCAAAGGCAACGATCACTACGTATTTGGGAAGCTCCAGCATCAGCACTCCATTATAAAAGTGATGGAACTCTCGCCGTGATGTTCTCCAATTTCCGCACCACTGAGGTCTCGTAGATCAGCACCCGATTCTGAAAGTAACTCTTCAGAATTCTGCACAGGTAGTCAGGGGCCATCATTCTGTGCAGCTACTTGGCAGTTACCTCCCAGTTCCGTTTATGTTTGGCCGACTTTACGGCTGTCTCGGCCACTGTCCAAATAACATCCACCGTAGAGTTCCATTCCCGGAAACCGAATTGCATCCTCGATAGCCTGTGTTCGTTCTCGGTAAATTTCGTCAGTCAGTTGAGTATGATCCCCTCCAGAAGTTTCTCGGGAGTAGCGCCCTAGTATCACACTTGTTGCAAATCAGTTGAAATAACTGCTATGCAACCGATTCAAGTGGCTGCAACCTATTTTGACGGATATGTGTTGCTTGGGTGGATTCCCTGGAGGCTTTCTTGGCTTCGACAGTAAAACTTGGGTCTCTATGTACCGTGACACGATGGTTTATCGCTGTTTTAACTGGCGGAAAATTGACATGCCGCAGAAGTTTTTTTTTGTGTCAAATCCGATTTATAAATTGATCATTTCCATTAGTCAAACGGGCGAACAAAACTGTCAAACGTTATTACACCCAATTCAAGAAATTATAATTTTTCATACTTTGGCTGATAGCCCGATGCGAATGGTTCAGTAAATGGTGGCTGTGGTTAACATATTTTCAACATGGCGAAAAATGTGAATGTGAACTGTCTAATCGAGAATATCCATCTCCTGTACAGCTGTTAACAAAAGTTTTTCAACACAAAGTTCTAGCGTAATCCCGCATCTATGCACCGTCGTCATTTGAGCAATCAGCCATGCAGAGTAAAAACCCGCTTGGTCTCTAATAGAACCATATTTTTGGATGCTTCTCATCAAATCGCAGCCTCGCACCTGATGGCACGTTCCTTCAATAACACCGATAGCTGAGCAAGAAAAGACAGCTTTCGGTTTGAACCGATCGCCAGCTGGCATCCATGGCCGCCACCCAATGGCTGTCGGGACGTGTTTCTTTTACTTTTCAAAACGGTCCACCTTAGATCGAAGAGAGAAAATTGGATCCATCTGAAAATTTCATAAAGTGCTCATTTTTATTTCCAACTGGCTCTGCTGTGTCCAACGTGGTTGTACACGTTAAAGTGGAAGTGGCTTCCAGTATCTTTCTAATTTCCGCCTTTTTTATATCTACCGAGGAAAAGCAAACAGAGGGCACTCAATCCAGTTCAGTGGACGGCAACAGAACGTGACCGTGGCGAACGGTTTGTCCTTGTTGATGCGACGTAATATTCGCCTTGGCGCGCCGTCGATATTATTGCTGAGAGAAGAAAGGCGGAACTGACTGAGGAAAGCATGTTTTCCCATGACGAGACGCTCCAAAGAGACGGCAACACACATTGCTTACTATTTCCGTGTCCCCTATCTCCAATCGACAATGAGATACACTCCTAAAATAAAACACATCGTTCTGGGTGAGTATTGATTTGATCACTCACATGTACGCTTGTTGATATTTTGTGATGAAGAAGTAATTTGTTTTATAAATTCAGTTCTGAAAAAATGTCAAGTGCGTTCATCTCCGAGACCAGGTGAAAGTTTTTTTTCAGTGTAGATTCAAGCAGCCTCATGTGGCCTTTCGGTTATCGCATTTATACAAATACGTATTTCTCTTCGTCGTGGTCACCCGTTTGTCAACGGACCGGAACGTTTGGGGAATGGACATGTCGAGTACATAGTATCTTCTTCGCAAGGGACCTATTAGTTGACATTTTTGTTCTTATTCGTTGGACCTTGTCACTGCTGATGATGCCACTTGACTGGGGTATGGATTCGAATGAGTATTGCTGCTAGTGGCTTTAATGAAAGGCTTAACACTAACTTATTGTTGACATTATTCTGTAAGCGAAGTAACAAATAAACTGTGTTGGTAAGGCACCCGTTTAGATTTACGGTGTTGGCTTATGATGCTCGATGGGTCAGTCAGCGTAATAAATCTAGTCAGAAACAACCAAAACTTTGGCCTTTCAAGTTGAGTTAAGGCAACCGTTCCTTAATGCGAATCTTTTTAAAACTTCCATCGAATGGACTGCTTTTTTTCTTCGTTTTGTTCATTTCGCAAACAATTTACTAAATGCAACGAAATCTTTCCTCCTCTTCAAGATACACGAGTTGTAGTTTTAATCAGCCTTATTTCTGGTAGAGAGTGAATTGAAAAACTTTTCGACACGCTTTCTGCTTCGGAACAACCAAACGAGGGGGGGCTGGTGCTGAAAAACGAAAAATAATTATTTTGTTTTCTTGCTTTTAGCTTATCCGAAGAGTTAGTTCGCTATAGCATACGAAAAAAGCCTTCAAGGCCGGGATATTATTGGAAAAATGATCGCATGTCTATAACGTGGTCCTCAGTGCTTGAATTAACCATAAGTTTTTAATACTCTTCTGATTGCATGTAAATTGTAGTTAAAGTTTAAAAAAGGTTCATACCTAGATTAGGATAATTCTGTTCCGACCGCTTGAGAGCAGGTAATGATCTAGTTGTGACAAGCAATACGTTTGAAATTACAAGAAAGATGAAGAAGATGGTTGGGCTGGTTATTCTCTTTGCTTTAAGTATGAATTTACGAGACGTTCTTTATATTAAGAGGCACGCAGACACGCTGGTACTCCGGCTGACAAGAGATATTTTGTGATCTATGATGTCAGCCTATCCTAAGCTTATCAATTTGTATTTATTTATACAAGATGCTGATATTTTGATCAGAATATGAAAGGTGAAAGCTTTAAGGCTTGTTCGCGACAAAATCTGGACAGATTAAATTGAAATGAAACAAATTTGCTATTAGTTCCATCCGAAATGCATTTCTTATTCATTTAATTGTGCATTATTGTCTATCTTTAAACTAATTACAGTTACTTAATTAGGCTACATGAAAAAACTACGAACTTTTGTGTTTACTCCAGCCATAACGATCTGTGCAGACTTCTCTGCTGCTCGATAATCCTGGTCAGTCGCACAGACGGATCGGCAAAAGGCTTGGAATCCACCATTCCACCGTGTCCCGCGTTGTGAAGATGTTCCAGGAGACGAAGACCATCGAACAGCGCACTGGAAGCGGCCGAAAACCGAAAACGTAATACCCAGTGAAGGCGCGAAAGATAAGGCCTTTCCACCCGAGACGTGGCCAAAAAGGTCAATTCGTCGAAGTTGTTCGTCCAGCAGACCATGAAGCGGGCTGGGCTACGTGTTTTTAAGGTCAGGAAGGCGCTAAACAAGCAAAACACGGTGGCCAAATTGCGTGCGCGGAAGCTGTACCGTGAGTGGCTGGTCAAGCCAGGCTGTCTCGTCATGGACGACGAGACATATATCAAGGCGGACACCAAAAAAATCCCCGGCTTCGAGTTTTTTGTCGGTACGTCCCGCATGGAGGTTCCGGAAAAGTTCCGGAAGAGAAAGATGGACAAATTCGCGAAGAAGTACCTGTTGTGGCAGGCGAACTGCGAGTGCGGACGGTACAGCAAGCCGTTCGTTACAACCTGCACCATAAACGGGCAGATTTATCGAGAGGAATGCTTGCAGAAGCGTCTGCTGCCCTTCCTCCGCTCTCACCGTGGTCCCATGCTCTCACCGTGGTTCTGACCGGATCTCGCTTCGTGCCATTACGCCAAGCCTGTAATGGATTGGTACGAAGCGAAGGGCGTTAATGTGGTCCCGAAGGAGGCGCCAAATACACCAGAACTTCGTCCGATCGAGAAGTTTTGGGCGATAATGAAGAAGAAGTTGAAGAAAAGCGGAAAAAGCATTCAAAACCGATGAAGCTTTGAAGAAAAAAAATGAATGAAACACAAATTTCTACATAACTCGAGAACTAATCAAGCAAATGGAGCCAAATGTGGCATGTGGAAGTTTTTGGAGGCACAATTTTTTTCTATAGTGGCTCCCCAGTCTAGAAGCGGAGGCTCTCATACTAATGAAACAGAAGTTAGTGAATAACTCAAGAACTAATCAAGTAAATGGAACCAAATTTGACATGTGGAGTTTTCTGGAGGCAAGAAATGTTTCTAGACTCCTTGAGACTCCTCCCCTCTCTAGAAAGGGGGGGGGTTCTGGATAACTCGATAATTAATAAAGAAAAACGAACAAAATTTGGCATGTGAGACCCTCTCCTCTCTCTGGTAGGGAGGGGGATCTCATACAAATGAAACACAAATTAAAACCAAACATGATAATTATCCCTACTGTTATGAAAATTTGTATCCAGAGGTTTTTGGAGCCGGAGAATGTCCTCATGATGGTACGAGACTCCTCCCCCGGCTGGAATGGGGGGGGGCGGTCTCCCATACATATGTAACACAAATTTCTGCATAACTCGAGAACTTATCAAGCAAATGGAACCAAATTTGGCATGTGGGGGTTTGGGAGGTAAGAAATGTTTCTATGGAGCTTTGAGACTCCTCCCTTATATGGAAGGGATGGCTCTTATACAAATGAAACACAAATTTATGCATTACCCAAGCACTAAGCAAGCAAATGGAACCAAATTTGGTATGTGGAGGTTTTTGAAGGCAATAAATATTGCTATGGTGGTTCAAGACCCCTTCCCTTTTGGCAGGGGGGGGGGGGCTCTCATACAAATGAAACACAAATTTCAACCAAGCATGAGAATTATCCCTACTGTTATGAAAATTTGTATGCAGGAGTTTTTGGGGCCGGAGAAGGTTCTTATGATAGTTCGATACTCTTTCCACGTCTGAAAGGGGGGGGGGGGGCTCCCATACAAATGAAACACAAAATTCTGCAGTTACTCGACAACTAAACAAGAAAATGGAACCAAATTTTGCATCTAGGGTTTTTTGGCGGCTGGATTTTTCCTATGGTGGATCGAGATCCCTCCCCTCTCTGGAGGGGTGAAGGTCTCTCATACAAATAAAACAGAAATTTCAACCAAACATGAGAATTACCCAGGCAACTAAAACACAAGATGTGTATTTCTCGGGTCAGCAGCATGTTATGCTAGAAGTTTGAACCCCTTCTTAGTCAAGAATGGGGGATGCTTGAGTTACTCTCAGTGCTACATTATGCACAAGAAGTTAATCTAAGATTATGCACGAGAAAATTAGGTTCAAACTGACAGGATACGGCGTAGTTTGAAGAAAAATGTTTTGTCAATGAAATGCTTCTACACAGGAAGAAAAACCATGGTAGAAACTAGCGATCAGTTTGGTTTCTGAGCAAAGTCTACGCTCCATACAAAATTCAAAAAAATTGTATGGAGAAAAGTCTACGAGGGGGGAGGGGGGTCTGAGATTTTCAAAAATGAGTTTGCATGGTTTATAAACAGGCCCTAGGCTTTCTGCAACATTTTCAGTGCATTCGAAGCATTTCAACGTTTGATTCCATTGTAAAATTCGAAAAACACACTGGAGGTTGACTTGTTTATAGTGCCGTTAAAAAAAGCTTCGTGACAGATCGTGCTTAAATTTCACATTTAAAAACGTCCTAGCAATCTAAGAAAAAAAATTTTTCACGATATGTCCTCCGCAGGCCGTTTTATTCAGAAAGTCTCGTTCATATTTGAGCAGAAGGTTTATCCGTTTTTTGACGTCAACTACGTCTTACGGCAAGAGAAGGGTGTCAATTTAAAATCTAAAAATAAGTGATAGCATAGCATAGCATAGCATAGCATAGAACATGTGCACAAAGCGTGGGGGGAGTCACCGAGATAAGCCTATCCACTTCCACTCAACATTTCGCCAAAAATGTAAAGTGTCGTAGACCCGCTTTTCTCTGCGCACCTGGCCACGTCCTTACAACTGTTTGAAAAATTGATAATTGTCTTGACATCTATTGCCGAAAGTGCTGGGAATCCAAACAACCTTCATAGACGTTCAAGAGATAAAAAATTGGCGAATTTCCAAATTTTATTTGTAGAATCGTTATATGCATATAATATTGCAATATGGTGGTAACAAAAAATAATATGTTGAAATTATTAGGTGCGCAACTAAGTTCTCGCTGTTTTTTGATGAAAAAGGAACTTTATTTTGAAAACAAAGGTTACAAACGAATTATTCAAAGTATTGCCCATCACTAGCTACGACTTTTTCCCATCTTTCTGGTAGAACGTGAATACCATTTCGATATAACTGTTTGTCTTTTGATGCTATCCAAGAATCAAGGCATTTTGAGATGTCATCATATGAGTGGAATTGCTGACCAGTGAGACCATGTGCCATCGAACGGAACAAGTAATAATCGGGCGGTGCAAGTAGGTTTCCAAGTAGGTTTTCACGGGTTTCGCAACGTGAGGTCGAGCATTGTCATGCTGAAGAATCACTTTTTCATGTCTGTGCTCGTATTGTGGCCGTTTTTCGTGCAGTGCTCGGCTCAATCGCATCAATTGAGTTCGATACCGTTTCCCGGTAATGGTTTCATTTGGTTTCAACAGCTCATAATAAATAACACCAACTTGGTCCCACCAAATACACAGCATAACCTTCGCAGCGTGAATATTCGGCCTAGGCGACGATGTTGAAGCATGCCCGGGCAGTCCCCATGAATGTTTCCGTTTTGGGTTACTGTAATGAATCTATTTTTCGTCACCCGTCACAATGCGATGTAGAAAACTCTTCCTTTTTTGCCGCTGGAGCAGTTGTTCACAGACGAAAAAACGACGCTCAACATCTCTTGGCTTCAAATCGTAAGGAACCCAAGTTCCTTGCTTTTGAATCATTCCCAACGCATGCAATCGCTTAGAAACGGCTTGGCGGGAAACTCCTAATCCTGAACCAAGCTCTTCTTGCGTTTGACACGGATCCTCATCGAGCAATGCCTCCAATTCAGAGTCTTCGAAGTTTTTTGGCCTTCCTTCACGCGGACGATCATCAACACTGAAATCACCGTTTTTGAAGCGACGAAACCAATCACGACATGTTGTTTGACTCAGAGCAGCATAACCGTAAACTTTTTGGAGCTCTCGATGTGCTTCAGCCGCCGTTTTCTTCGAATGAAAGAAGAAAATCAACACTTCCCGCAAATGACGATTATTTGGCACGAAATCAGACATCTTCAAACAACCAAAATATATAACACTAAACCAAAATCACTGATTTGGCAAAGCGGTTTGTTTACCATATGTTTGAGCTTGGTTTATGACGCTTGAGATGTGCAACATTCGACCAGCACTTACTACTGGCGCCATCTATTGCTAAACAGCGGGAACTTAGTTTCGCACCTAATATTAATAATGATGGGCATATGATATACAGGGAAATGATATATGATAATAATATACAGCTTCTTGTCTCTTTAGATCTCAAAGTCAATAGGAGAACATAATATGCGTATGTACAAAATACATCTGACGTCCACTGGATTGTTACTGAAAAAAATAATTAGATAAGTATTAATATCCTAATAGTCCTGGAAAAGCTGAAAACAGATAGATCATTCCAAATATCAATGAAAGTTTTTTTTTTATAAGACATGTGGTTGAAACTATTCTTTATACTGTCCTAGTTACATTTCAAAGATAGAAATTGGAGCGATCGAAGAGCCCTGTTTGATGATTTCTGAAATAAATGGCTTATCTTATCATAATACTACCAAATTAAATATTTAAATATAATCATATACTGCTTATAAGCACATGCTAGACTTTTATAAATATAGTGGTTGAAATTCAGAAGTGCAATTTCAAAGTAAATGTTATGCTGAAATGCTGAAAAATAAATTGAGCTTTTGATGCCCGTTATGTTGCTCCAGGGTCTTACATGGTTTTAGTATGCAAAGATGATTCCAAAGCGTGTTGAAATTGTTAATAACATGAGAATGTAAAATATATAACATGATTTAAAGGTACACGATCTTCAGTCGCACCCCCTCACCTCGCTATTGTCAAAATGACAACATTGCCCAGGCTACGCCAACCAGCGTCTCCATGTTTCAGCTGGCAGTCTTTTGTGATCATATGACTCGTGGAGGCGTGAGGTAGGATCTTGTGAGGACGAGAGGTCGGTCGCACCCTCCTTCGAAGTTGTCAACTCACCATTTGAAGCCCTTAAAATCTAAAAATAAGTGATCGTCACAAAATATCATTACAACTTAAGCGCTTATTACTTGATTAATGCTCAATAGATTTTCAAGATGTTTACATCAATCGGTTGAAAATTTTCCCGCGTATCAATTCAATTATCAAACATTATCCTTGATTAATTGCAAGCTATTGAAAACAGAGAAAATAAAAGGTAATGTCTTATAATTTTGTTCTGCAGGCTAATTTTACTGAATGCACAGTACGTTCCTATCACAGATTTCAAATGTAAGCAAGAGCTGTCGCATATGCAGTATTGAACGCTATAAAAGGGGCACACCTTTTAAAATTTCTCATCCGTTCGGCAGCATTGAAGCAGTGCGGTACTGTTCACAGTATTGGTTTGGCAGCTGGTGGCGGCAGTACCCCGCCCTGGAGCTTCATTTCGAAGCGACAGTATTGAAGCTGATCGGAGCGGTATTGCATTGGTAGCTAGCGTGTGGCAAGTACCCAGGCCCGGTTTGCCTGATGGCTGTTGCTGGATAAGGTGGAACTGATTAAATAACCTGCTTTTTCAAAAGACCGAGAAGGTTTTAATACAAATGTGAACTATTTGAATCTGTAAGATTAAACTGTCGTTATTTTATGTTATGGTACTTCGGTTAACCGTAGTCAGCAATTCTAAATGAGTGTGTATGTATCTACGTACTCGATGAAACAACGGGTATGCTACTCGTATGACAGTTATCTAACCGCCAATTTTATGAGTATGTGTGTGTTTTGTACTCTGTATCTCAGAAATCTGTGTTGAGTATGCGAAAATAAGTTTAGTATGTCATTCGTTGTACAGTACCGGTTGTGTTCGGTCGAGCAAATATATACGCTCTCGCGAAAACAGGTGTTTTAATTTGATCCGAAAACTAATTTGCGCTACAAATCCGTCCTTTTCGAGACGACCAATCCTATTTTCCTAGCTAAAGAGTTGGTTAGATTGGGTTGCATGTTACATTCAGTTTCAAATGCTTGCCAATTGGTACCTAGCGGTGTATTCAATAGTTTTAGTTTTCCGTTTGTCAAATACGGCAGGCTTGGCAGGCTGTTGTTAGCCTTGTTAGCTAGGCAGCTACTAGTTTTGCAGTCGGTTGAACAATCCAGTGGTGTATTTGTAGCCAATCGGTGGGCTCAAACACGAGAAGTGAAATAAGGTGCTTGTGTGTGATCCAGTTGGTAGCCATCTTTTGGTAAGGAACGGATGAAATATCCGGCTTCTTCAAAAGACCGAGACGGTTTTAATAACTCAAATGTTAATGACTTAAAATCCGTCCTTTTCAGGATGACCAATTAAATTTTCCTAGCTAAAGAGTTTGTTTTGTTTGAATTTCTTCTCACATCCCTTTCAAAATTCTTGCCAATTGGCAGACGGCTAAAATAGTTTTAGTTTTTCACTTGTCCCATACCTTATGCTTTGTGTACAATTTCTAACACGGTATCTATATTATTCCGAAGCGCAAATGTAAAGCAAGCTAACGGCAAAAGTAGTATGCCAAATTGAAATTTAAAAAATGGCTACCGTCACGGAAAATTGAAACACTGTACGCTCGAGTTATAAGATCGTTGAGATTGTTGCAGTAATCAACTTAACATTTTTACGACTGCCATTTTATTAGCCCAAGTATCTAAATACGATGAATATATTTTGTGTTCAAAATCATCCATCGGTGTTGGAAAATTTAATGAATGTTGCGTTCCGGCAAGTATAAAGAAATTCCCTACCACGGACAACGTTTTGGTTTTCAAACATGACATACCGAATGATTATTCTTTTTTATTTTCAATTAGTACTGTTATGAACGGTTGTTCTGTTGTGTTAACAATTTGCGTTGGAAGCGGATTAAGATCGAACATACGGGAAATCCTCCGAAACGACCATGTACCGATGCCGAGTGAGCTCGTGGTTATCGGGCGAAACTGAAAGCAGCCAGAGGTCATGCGTTGCCAACTATTGGTTGGGGGCCAAATGTCAATGGATCAGGGGAAAAGGGCCTTCAACTCGAGGCCGTATCGTCATTTAAACCAACCGGCCCTTTTCAGGGCCACCAAATGCTTTCTCAAAAGTGTACATACTTACTATCTAATGTTGGGCTAACGATATATTAGGCCCACACCCACGCTATTTTGGCCAGACTTCGCCTTACGGCAAGTGTAGAGGTTAAATAAAAATTGACGCGAATTGAAAATAACTGAAACAGTTTGAACCCTAATAGCTTTATTATTTCTCGATAGATTCTCGAGAAAAAAATATATATAAAAAAAATATCATTAATTATTGACTTTGAATTCCCAAGCAGCCCTGAACATTCTATTACGCGATAAGGATAATGGCCTCCAGCTGGTTGATGATATCAACACAATCACTACAGCCAGCATAACCATTACTCTTGCATCATACCTACATAGGCTACATTCAAACAAAACGTCCCTTTCCTGGGCCGTCAAATAATGTCTAAGAAGCGAGTCATATAATGTTCTAACATACTTACTCACTTACTAATGCTAACCCAACGTCCCATTAGAACAATACCTGCGTTGCAATGTTCCGCTATGAAACAAACGAAACTAATCAAACCTTTTAACGTAGTCTACGTCAACTGGTCGTGACCCCACTGATTTTTATTTGTATCTATCGTTTAATCCGGTCTCAGGTCCCAGTATTCTTATCTTAAAAAAAAATGGTGAAAATATCAAAAACCTACAAGAAGTTAAATCGGTTGGTTACTGACAGAAGTTACAGAAAGTAAATAAGCTTCCACAAAACCATATGTTGTTTTTGATAGCTCGGTGAAATATTTCAAACGAACGATTTCAAGTGTATGAACTCTGTGTAACTCTGTCAATGGAAAACACTTTATTTATAGGTTAAATATTATAATTGAAAAGCGTCGTAAGAGCATGTACGGTAAACAACGGGACTATACCCGAGGTTATACAGCAAAAGAGTACAAAAGAGTACAAAGAGTACAAGTACCTCGAGACTATACCCGAGGTTGTGCAGCAAAAGAGTACGAAAAATAGAGTTAAAAAATAGCTAATTATTAGCATTTTTTGTTTGTCATTAACAATACCAATACAATTCAACAATACAATACAACAATTTTAGGTAAAATTGCTTACTGATATTTTCAGTATCTGCAATTTTGTTAGGTTATCGGTATTATTCATCGACTTTTCCATATCATCTTAGTGTGTGGTTACCATATGAATACTGAAATCTTCAATTACGCATTTTTGGGTAAAAAAAAGTTTAAATTTGAAAACTAGGGTCGTTTCAATCTTTTTTTTAGAGAAGGTGGTGGATGTGTGGGTGTGAAAGAGCTCTTGCATTATATAGTATAGTGACTCACTATTAGGGCCACTATTAACGTTTGCATTAAAAAAAAGGACTTTTTTCGAATGGTGATCAAAAAAAGCTATGACAGATAATTGCTTGTGATAAATTTCCCATGGAAGGTAATTATTTAAGCTTACTTGCAAAAAAATTCTTCGCCCTTGCGAGCGGCCTTCCGGCAGTTAACCGGAACATTCGCCATGGCGGACGAAAACATGGCATGTTTTTGAGTTCTCTCTTCATTTCCTCCTCAGTTTGCGCGACAAAATTGTTACGCTTCAGGTTGGCCCAGAAATTCTCGATGGAACGCAGCTGGGGGACGTTGGCGGGTTCGCCGACTTGGGTACCACTTCGATATTCAGCCGCTGCATCTCGTCCAACGATCGCTTCGAGTAGTGGGCCGATGCCAGATCCGGCCAGAACACCGCGTCTTCGCCCTTATGGTCTTTCTTGATGAACGACGCAACTTCCGGCAGGCATTTCGTGCAATAAATTTCCCCATTCACGGCCAGTCCGGAGTGAAAGAAGAGGGCCTTTGACATCCCCTTCTCGCTGATTGTCAGCCACAGCAGCACCTTCTTGGGGAATTTGGTGTGTGAAATGAACTTCACCGCGGAGCTCAATTTCTTCGTGGGGGAAGTAGTGCTCTTCCAGTCGTTGCCATTCAGGGTGAGATAGGTCTCGTCGTCCATCACCACCGTCACGTCGCGATTCGCCGGGAAAATCGAGTTGACCATCTTATTCACCGACCTCCCGGCCAAGAGCACGCATCGATGTAGCCACTTTTCCATCGGTCTTCCTCTTCAGCATCATTTGGAGCTTCTTGTCGCTCGGGGTCTTCGGCTTTCTTTTGATGCTCTGATTGTTGTCTAATAGTGCCAAGATGTTGCGTCCACAAAGTGCCGCACGATGTCCGTTTTCGACGCGGCGGGGTGCCGTTCTTTGAACGCGCACACTTCTGAACGGAGTTGCTTCACTGTTTTTGCCATCAAGGTTAGAGTTCGACTGATAGAGCTGTCAAATTTTGTCTGCTGACTCATGGGTTACTATGATCGATGCTGCATGGGTAATTTTGTCAGTGCAGGAGAAGGTAAGCCCATGAAAAATCGGCAATTTTTGTCCATTTTTTTAAATGCAAACATTAGTGAGCTGATCATTCAGTAGACCATAATGTGTGCTGGGCACTCACTGTGAGTACCACTGGCTATCTGCTCATCCAAGTGGAAGGCGCTTCCTCGTCTCTTACGATTGCTGACCGGCGTTCAGGTAAGGCGTTTTTCGACTTCTCGAGTTGTGATTCCTTTTCAGCTGATATTCGGTTATTCGCATTGCCATTATTTATAAAGACTGAAAGCCAAAGAAATCATCTCAGCATTGCAAAGTCACAGTCGATTATCAGATACAATACTTATGAATAAATGCTTTTCTTTTGGATACCAATATCTGCCATGACAGGTTAAATCAAGTACTAAGAACACAATAAAATATTCCTGAATAATCTAATGTTTGCACAACTGAAATAAAGTTAAGAAAATCAAGGTTTTTTTCCATTAATACTTTTGCATTTTGCTTTTAGTCCATGCTTTTCGAATGCTTAGAAAAGCATATTAGACCCGGTCTTGAGTGCTTTAAAAACCATAACTTACGTTTATTGATCTTGTTTTCAAAATTATTACTTAACATGTGAACAATAATGTGTAAGCTTCCAGCATCCTTTTTTAATGTGTTTCTTCATCAAATCAATGCTTTTCTTGTGGTTCAGTACCCTTTCTATCAATCATCTCTATGTCCATAAATCTACCTATTCTCTTTCGCTTGGTCAATTGAGTTCAATTTTATATTTTGATTACCTGGCGTAGAAGTGCCTAGAAATATTTTCTTTCCATCTGTCTTGTCAGGAGAAAGGATAAAGCATCTCTTGGCGCAAGAAAGGTCATGACATTCGTTTTGCAAGCTGGCCTTATCCTTCTATGGGATTCCACCGATTCACAATTTTACCTCTGCAAGCAATGATTTGGAATACAAGAGATTTATTGACCACCATAAATTGAAATAGATGGGAAATTGTTATTGTTATTAAGAAATCCATGTTTGTCTAGGTGGAGGCGGACTTTAGCTGTTGTAGTAGGTAACGATGATTGAATAAACTTAGTAGGCGTTGCATGATAAATTGTTTCTTTGAATTGTACTTCTGTAGCAAGAGAGTTCTGATTCCATTTTGCATTCAAAACACGGGAGGATTGATAAACGTAGATAATTAAAAGGTTTGAATTGAGGTGAGAGTTATTGAAAGCACACTTCGAGTTACAAAAATTACAAAGATTTCTGACTGGCATCGTCTTCCGCTATGCAGTCAATTTCCTTGCTGTGAGTAATTGTGCCAGGGCATCATTTTGGTTTTGTTTGGAAGTCATGTAGGCATAGAAGCTTTATTGGTATAAACGTAATCCATTAAAATGTGATTGATGGGTGAGCCGACAAAGGTGAGCTTACCGTCGATTCGTGTGATACTTAGACCTTTCGTTTTCCTTCGGGGCTGCCTTCGCTGGTAGCAATATACAGTGATCGTCATTTAAAAAGCGCATACAGTCGTTTTTCGTGAAAATGGTCAAATTTTCCACATATTCTATATCAAATAATTCATAGTAATCAAACTATCAGAAATTCTCATGCGCATGATTTTTCATAGGATTACAAGTATCTGAAAATTCGCAAGTGGAGCCGATATACTAGCATTGACAGTTTTGAAACTGGTGCCACCACAGATCAAAGGACGTCCTTAGCTGTTTTGCCCAAGATTTTCAAAGGAAAACAAATATATTAAAGAAGTTCTTTTTTTATCGAATAGTAGAACTTGGTGAGACCATGCCAATTATGAGGTGTTCACTGTGTGCCGGTTGGTGAGAAGAATATGATTAACTCATTTTCGTGAACAGTATTTTGATTTCAAACAAAAGTACTCCTTTTGAATTCTTGAGAAATAACTCCGAGCCCCAAATGTTTTGTGAAAAAGAAAATGGTCACCTGTAGAGTAAAAAGGTGGAACTTGAGGTGGAACTGGGCTTTAATATACCCACTATCTGAAGGCTATTTAATTCTGAATTGAAAGGTAATTGAATTCATCAAAAGCTTTTATGTTTATCTGCTTATAACGTTATTATATCGCTACATTGTTACTTTGGAAAGCTTTTACATGATAGTCAAATCAACATGTTGATAGATACTAATAAATTTCCATTTCAATGATTTGGTAGGCACAGTGGAATTATTATGAAAATAAATCGCTCTGATGGGTTGTTTATTTGCGGCCTAAAAACCAAAGTTTTAGCGTACAAAACAAAACCATTCTGTACAAAAAAAAACTGCTGTTTGCCTTTTTTCTGCGATCACTGTATGTGCTTTTAACCTTCGGGGTTTTTGTTTTCGGGCGATGCAATAAAACAACGAGAATTTAATTGGGGGGAGGATGGTAAGCGAATAAAAAAATCCAAATCCACCCCTTCAGTATGCTTACAATGCGGTTTAGCATGAAAAAGGTTATCCTGTATTTGCGTTTACTGAATCGGAAAGGAATGGCTGTAAAAGGTTATCGTCCAAAATATAATGAATTTGTCGCTGTAAAGGAAAGGAAGGTTTATGCAATGTTTTCGGTTTTTTTTACGCAATTTAGCTCATGCGAGTTATGTCACGATCGGATTCCCAAGTCAATTGATACTTTGATTTATCGTCAATGCTAGCAGTCTTATCAGCTTACTTAAAAATGGTTTTGTCTAGTACACTGTTCTTCCCTCATAATAAATGTTCTTCCAAAGGTTTAGGCTTAATCCTGGCGTTCAACGTGTTTTCTGCTTCTGATGCTCGCTTTATTTCTACTTTATTACTACTAAAGTTCCCGAAATTTATTCAGGAAATTAAAAATACAAGATAATGCATCAAAATCGATTTTGTTCCTTTTAGAGTAGTCCCTATCGACTTCATCGTAATTATACCAGCGTTTGATGCAATCCTCGAAACATTTTTACTAAGCCAGTCTACGTTAAATTTCAACACAACCGATTGTTTATTTATAATAGAGTTATATCTGCATGAGAAATAGTTGACTAAGATGTTAATCCTTCTTTCTGTAAAATTCTCGAAGTTTCTGTGGTAAACTCGCCATCAGGTTTCGTACGGTATCCTCAGATACGCCCGCCGTGACGATTCTCCATCTTCTCTTGAATCAGCGGTACCATTTGCTTTCTTCTTAGTTTCGAAGAGTTTCCGCTTAACTATAGCCCAGTACTTCTCTATTGGGCGAAGTTCTGGACAGTTTGGTATATTGGCTGTTTTGTCACGTTTGTCGCGTATTTCACCTCTTGTATTTTATATCATTCCAGGACGGATTTCGCATAGTGAGAAGAGGCCAAATCAGCCCAAAATTGAGCTGAAGAGTCCTGGCCTCTGATAACAGTAGCAACCGCTTTTGCAGACAATCTTTCTCGTACACATCCTTATTGATAGTGCCGGTTGAGACGCAACTTTTAGATTTTCGAACACAACTACATATGGCCTACCAAATCAAATACTTCTCCGGAAATTTGGACACCTTCTTGGTCCGGATATGCTCGGCAAGGGCGTTTCTTTGCATTGCGTTGTAAAAAGCCAGACCCGGAAGCTGTTTAAAGTCTTCGAGTACGTATGTTTCGTCGTCCATTATGATACAGCTCCTTAGCACGACTTTTTGCAGTGAAATTTTGCTTGTCATCACGGTTGGACACCTTTTTCATTTAGTACGCTTTCAGTCCTTGCCTTTGCTTCACTTTTTGTACGTATGATTTTGACTTCCCAACTTTGCGAGCCACATTTTGCACAGAAAGATTGGGATTTTTCTCAATATTGGCTACCACCTTCTTGTCCATTTGTCGGGAGCATACTTTTCGATTTGTTCCACTTCCAACCTTCCGATCCACAGTCAAGCGCTGGTCAAATGATTTGCAAACACAAAACACGGTACTTTTCGGTAGTTTTAGTTTCTTGACAAGATCGCGTACCGATAAATTCGGATTTTGCTGCCGTTCGTACAAAATGCGTTTGCGCACTTCCACTTGATTCGACGCCATTTTACTGAATGTAACAAGAATGTAGACATGTACCATGAAATAAAGTGGAGAGTTTCAGCTGTCATATAAGTGAAAAGTTTCAGCGATCCGTGAAATAATTCAAAATCTTCATTTCAAAATCCGTGAAATAATTCAAAATCTTCAGCGATCCGTGAAATAATTCAAAAGGGTCCGAAATTTATCTTGGACAGGCTTTATTCGATCTCTAAGCTTTAAGAAACGTGGAATTCGTCAAAAAATGACCAAAATAGGAACATTAAACATCCCTTGTAGCACACTTGCTGCAAAACATGTAACTTCAGTGTGACTCAATTAAGTCAAAATCAAGTTGCTGCATTCAATTATGACAGTTTTGTGTTGCTTGGGATGGTATTATTTTATAATTTTCCCGACCCGAGTAGCACATTCCCATCACAAAAAGTTGTAAAAACTTGTTTTGACTACATTTAGTCCTCTAAAACTTTAACTAATTTTAAGACAATCGTGCTATTTGGGTTCTCTCAAGTTAATCATAGCCGTTTCGTTTTCATGGTAAAGATTTTTTAAATGTTCCTGCAAGCTATTTCGAACTTGGATTTTATCCAATTTGCACTAATCAAAAAAGGCATACCAATGAAGCAATACTCCAACCATCTTCTACTCTCAGAATCGTGTTTCATTAGGTACCGCAAAAGTTTCCTCTATAATGTATTAATTGGGAGATAGCTACTTTAATTTTCAGGAATGCGATGAAGGTGTCTTCCTTCCTGTCTTTTCATTTCTTCCAACTTGCCATCTGCCCGTCTCTCAGAATAATGAGTTGTTATATTCATTCCCCGAGAAAACGGTGCTCTCGTAGCGTGACTGTAATGGCGTTGCCCTCGGCTCTCCATCTGATGAGCTATGGGGTCGGTGGAGGGACGAGAAGCGATTTCAGGTAGCAATTATTTTCACCTGGAAGCACGTGAATGGAAAGGAAGGCAACTGTTGAGAAAAGTTGCTTCCCTTCATTAAAAGTGGAGAATTAGGTGCTTTAGAACAGAGGCCGTGAACCTCTTTATGTATAGCTACCTGTTGTGAAAATACCGGAAAATTATTTAAATTTGTCTTAATTCAATTACTGATCAAGCGACAATTCCCTGTGGAGAAACGTAGAATGATTTCCAGGAAAAAGGAAACTTTGGAGTTAATCCCAATGGGATAGTTTATTGCAATCAGTTCATCCTATCAAATGAATGAAAATGAGTGAGACAAAGAAAAGTGATCTCTTCCAATGGGAAACGCTCGTGTAGGTCATAGAATTACAAATGAAACCCATGAATTATTTATTTTCTTCACCCCAGGAAACACTCATTTTTGCTATATAACAACAACGCGAACGAAGATGATTCTGCGTGCCTTGTAACGTTCTTCATCTTCACATGTTTTCCAATCTCCGAAAGCGGTAGCTAAGAATGCTGCTAAACGACATCGTTTAGGATAGCATATATCACTTTTGGATGGAATAAATTACCCATTAATACAGCCTCCCTCCAGTGCTATGTTTGTGCTTTAAACGATACGAAAACTGTTACCAAGGGATTTTCAAAAAAAGATAGTTCTCCTACTGGAAAATAGCGACGCACGCTTTCCTATCAATGTTGCTTGCTGATGTTGCGCTACCATCATACGTAGCCGACATAAAATTGAAGCTTATTTTTCAAACAATAGAGGAATTTCAACTGCGCATAATCTTCGTTCATGAGGAGGTTATACAATATTCCATCCCGAACCAAGTCATCCACAAATATTCGTAAGTTTGTCGTATTGACAGGATACTTTTTCTTATTAGAGCCATCAATGCACTGCTAGCAGACAGCCTGGAGGAAATTCCTTATCAATTCATCCGCAAACAAAACCATCCTTTCGTTTTCCCATATGCCCGTGTCTTTGGAAGCGATTCAAATATTTCCCTGGCTTTTATATGTATGATTCAATACCACTCAATCCATTCAGACGACGACAGGAGCAAGGCTTTTCATTCTCTTTTAGGCAGTGCTATTGAAACATTTATCGAACACACAAACAAGCACACAAATACACACACACAGAGAACCCAAAGCTCGAAAGTGGGTCTGGGAAATTTTGCTCGGGATACATTGGTGGTTTTGCTAATCGACATAATGGAGCAGATCAGCAGCATCAAAAGACCAGGGGGTGTTGGATGTTCCACGAAGACAGAGGCGTTACTTCTGCTACTGTAGGATTATAATTCAAATTAATTAATTTCTGCTCTTTCTTTTGCCCCAGCGTCGAGCATTAGCGGTAAATCCGATTGTTTGGAGCTTTGTGACAGGTTTCACTTAATTGCTTTGGAAAGCTGTGTTTGACGGCATGCTTTCATATGAAACCACTGCGAATGGATCATTAACAAAATACAGCCGAATTCGCATGAACGTTGAGTTGTTGGAAACGAATTTAGCGCAAAGAGCAAATGTTCCACCTACAGTTTTAAATTTTCAATTTATTAACTAAAAAGCAACTTTTTTTTTTCAGAGAGTCCGAAACTAAAAAAAATCAGTGGGGTTGTGTTTAACACACGACCGGTTGACGTAGACTACGTTAACCCGTTTGATTAGTTTCGTAGTGTACTGTTCTAATGGGACGTTGGGTTAGCATAACGCAACTTCTTAGAAATTATTTGGCAGCCATGGAAAGGGACATTTGGTTTGAATGTTAGTATGATGAAAGGGCAACAATTGTGCTGCCTGTAGTGATTGTGTTGATATGATCGACCAGCTGGAATAGAGACAAAGAAGTGCACGGTGGAGACATCTAGGACAGTTTCAAGATAAATTAGAAATATGTAAACAAAGTTGTTGCATTACGTATCTGTTTTTCAATCTCTTTGTAAGACCTCTCGAGATACGAATACATTTATTTCTGCGCGTATTCGGCTTAAGTAATCGTTCGTATATCAGTTTTTTTCGTGGTATTGTGAAAAGGATCGTTTCACTCTAGGAGATTTTGGTAAATTACCAGCTACTATTTACGGAGGTGAAAGTTTGTGCATATTTTGAACTGAAAATCTTCACAGAAACATTCGGTAATCCTAGTTCTGTTTTCACGTGAAGTGTGCTTTTTCGATTGTTTTATCAGAATATCTTCAGTATTTGTACATAAAATCATAATTCATACGATCTTTCATCACTTTCACGGACAGCATCTTAACATGACTGACAGCAAATTCAGTGCGAATTCAGAACCTAGCGATCTTGCAAGCGATGATCAACAATCATATCTACGGTGTTGTGTATCCTCTTGCCGTCAACGACGTGAAGTCGGAATTTCGTTCCACAAGTTGCCGGATAAAAACAAGGAACGCACACGTTGGAAAAAGTGGGTTCATGCTCTGAAGTTGACATACTCTCCATCGTCAACATCCAAAGTTTGCAGCAAGCACTTTGAAATATCCGATTTTCACCCGGTCAGTAAGTATACTGTTTTTTATCAAGTTGTATTGCCGATTCCCCACTAAACGATTCCAGAACCTAGTTTCATTTGTTAAATAGTGTGATAAAAATGCACGGTTCCATCAAATCGTATTGATGTCTTCGATGCACTTATTTTCATGAGGCTAGGAAAAAGTGCACCGATGACACCAAAACGATTCAACACAAGGGCATTATTATCACACTATGTTTTAAATTGTCCAGTTTAAGTTTCAGTTGCAATCAGTAATAAAAAAAACTTTTATTTTTAGGAACATTCGATCAATCAAAGCTGGTATTAAAAAAACAACGCCATTCCGATAAGCATTCACATTCCTGTCGAACCCGAACAGCAACGTAAAATCGAGGATCGTGAGGAGCGTTTAAAGGCAAGATTGGCAAGATCGGCTGAACAAAATGAAATTGAAACCGAAAGAAGTGAATCAATGGACGTTTCTATGTCTGAGCCAAATGAGGAGCTTAAAGATTTTGGCGTTCAGGTGGATACAACAGACATCCACAGTTTATTTCAAAAGAGAAAACGGAATATATTTCAAATTAAGAGTGCAGCGCAACTAACATCTTGGACCGGTTTGTATAACTTCGAATTGTTGGATGTGCTGGCTGAAGCTGTTGAATTATTACCCGAATGTGATTCCTTCAAACGTTGGAGTATCACTACCACGGATCTTATCGTATTAGTGCTAATCAAGATAAAGGCAGGAATGTCTTTTCGATGCATTTCATCCCTATTTGAAGTTAGTTCAAAGACTTGCTCCAAATATTTTCATACGTTTGTGCCTGTGTTTGCTGAAGTTCTTCGAGTTGCCATGCCCTGGCCTACGAAGGAAATTGTGCAGTGTGATATGCCGTATCATTTCAAGCAATACCAAAATGTGCGAGCTGTCCTAGATTGCACAGAAATTCCGATTCAAAGGTCCAATTGTCTACACTGCCGTGTACTTACATATTCGCATTATAAGGGAAAGGAGACTGCAAAGTATCTTGTATCTGTTACCCCAGGAGGATGTTTTAGTTATATAAGTCCTGGCTTTGTAGGGAAAGCATCCGACAAGTTCATATTCAATGCAACAAATATGGTTTCTTTGTTTGATGAAGGAGATGCTATAATGGTAGATAAAGGGTTCTCCATTCAAAGAGAGGTTACGGAAAAGAAATTGGAATTAGTGCGACCTCCGATGCTTCTACAAAGCCAGTTATCAAAAGACGCGGCCAAAAGTAACGTTAGAATCGCTGGAGCACGGGTGCACGTAGAGCGTGGTATCCAAAGACTGAAAAATTTTAAGATGTTAACGGAGAAAGTCGATCTTTCGCTATTATATTTGCTAGACGATGTTTTAGTAATTGTGGCAGGAATAACTAATTTGTCAGCACCAATTCTTTCAGACAATCGATTTGTTTCTTAATAAAAGTGAAACGAAGAGATATATGCGTAAATCTTCTTTTGCGTTTTTTTTTTCAATTAAGCAGCGATAGAACAAAATAAAATGTCATGAATCGGATTAGCAGTTTTATTACTCAGTACATAACAATGGAAGAAATATGTTGAAATATATCTCTCTAAGTGTCATAAACAAGTCAGATACAAAGGCTTTATCATACGGTACTTTGATTATAACACCTTCATCTTCGCACGAATTATAAATTACAAAATCAGTACTGTTTGCTTTGAGTATACACATGCCAAGTTGCACTTGTCCTTGTTGTGTAATATGGATGTTTCTTCTTCAGAACTCGCTGATCGTTTTCTCGTTTCTCTACATATTTCAACGGACGCATCATATCTTCAATTGAATTTGCTCTTCCTGATACTGGGCATTTAATTTCGACTAGTACATTTTCACCGATAACAAAGGCATCCGGAGAACATCCTAGAAACGGAGCAGTAGGAGGAACGATCAATCCCATTCGGATGATAACTTTTCCAGGTTGTTTTAGCTTGTACCAAGACAGAGCTTTCTTTTCAGTCTCCCTTCCATACTGTAATGATGGCAATCGTTTTTCAAGCGGATGGATGATCGAGGAGAGTTTTTTACTCCAATCTCTGTTGCCATCATCATTCTTGAAAAATGTGTACAGCTCGTAACATTCGCTTGCTGTGATCCTCACCTTCCTTCCACGTCGCCAGGACTCATTACTTTGACCGAAAGTTTGCAAACAAAGAGAAATGCTCTCACACCCTGATACACGTACTTTAGCTTCATAAAATTTATGCTGATTTGCACTGCTGAGGGGTCCAAAATAATACTTCCATTTACCGGTAACGTTAGGCTTGAAAAAAAGCGGTTCGAGATATGACCGGATGTAACCTTCTTCCTGACCATCTGGCATGATTTCAGCTGGTGGACTACCACACGGATTCCAATGTGGCAATATAGGCGTCATCGTTGTCTGTTTTGGCAAGATCATTGTACTTGTATCATCGTCATGCTTTCCTCTCAGCAAGTTGCTGCTACTTTTTAATATATTTCGCCCATGAAATGATATGCCGAGTTTGGAAGTTCTGTAAAAAAGCATAAGCATTGCAAAAATAACAAATGATTCTAAGAATGACAACCTACTTGTTAAGAATAAGTCCATTATTTTATCACTTATTTCATTAGTCAATGAATTGCACCGATCAGTTGATTCACGTTGGTCACACAACTTCGATAATGGGACTGGTTCGTACAAATTCTCAGCTTGGTTTTTAGCAATCTTTCCCCATTGTTGTTTAATATCAGTGCTAGAAAGGATTTCGATATCCTTTTGGCTAAAATACAATTCAGTTAAATAAATCCGCAGGTACAATAATTCCAAGCGGGGTAAAAAAAATAAGTTGAACTAACTTGTGAATATACAGCAAACAAGCAAACTGGTGTTTGCACCTGAAATTTCCTGCAGGACATGAGCAATGCATTTCCCAGTTCTTCAGTACACTGGAGGTAATCATTTTCACTTCTCTCGGAGGATCGGAAGGGTTTGACCCTCGAAGACAACTGCAAAATATATGCAGCTTTTCTCCATCTGCTTTAGTAATGCCGATTATGATAACATGATTGTTTTTGTAAAGTTGATTTCCTTCCAACCAGTTTCGTCGGCTTTCTTCTGCGAAGTCAAATAGATCAACAATGTCTATGTCGACCCGCACGGTATCCATCAGCATACTCTGTAAAACGATATTGTAATATTGAAGCACTTCCCATGTTATATTAGAATAAGGAACTTACCGAGTTGGGATCCATGAGGAAATCAACTAACCATCAATGCACAAAATACTGTAAAATGAACTTCCGTTCCAATCAGCACTAGAGCGTAATTAAACTTCATTAAGAAAACGAAACTTTTCCGTCAGTCACCTTATCTGAGGAACATATTTTCATTCACAAAATTTATAATAAAGTTGCAATATATTTCCACCGATCAGAGAAACTTTATTTGGAAGCGGCTAAAATCTGTCATGCAGATTAGTAAAAATACGCGATGTCAGCTAAATTTGATTTTGCGATGTTCAAATTATAGTTCCCAATGAAAACACTACAGAATTATATTTATTTTTCACACAATACATGCAAACTAAACACGTACTGAAAATGCAACAACAATGTTTACCTTTTTCTGATTTTTCTCTAGCTGTCAAGTGACAGCGCCCTTCCGAGGAGTGCCTTAAAGGACGCATTCAAAATGACTGCTCCGAACTTGGCCCGATTCTTGAGAGTGAAAGAAATTCTTCCGGATGTGTCAGCATTCTTCATGGGTGTGGTACGGGACACAATAGACTATCGTTTGAAAAATGACGTGCGAAGGAATGACTTCATGGATTTATTAATAGCTATGATGAATAACTCTTCGGAGTCCGATCGGATTACGTTTAACGAAATTGCAGCTCAAGCATATGTGTTCTTCATTGCCGGTTTTGAAACCTCATCGACGACAATGACTTGGGCTCTCTACGAACTATCGCTGAATCAGGATGTACAGGAGAAAGGAAGAAGTTGTGTTCGCGAAGTTCTTGAAAGACATAATGGAGTGATGAGTTACGAAGGGCGATTATGGAAATGACACTTACCTCGATCAAATCATCAGCAGTAAGGATAAAAATCTCGATAACTTATTCGAACAGACGTATCTGATTTTTGTAAACAAAGAAGGGAAGAAAGATTTAAACGTTAAATTCTCTAAAACCTTGGTTTTTTTATCCACCCTTTCGGACCACCAACACAAGGAATAACACTTTTCCAACATGATGCTAGTTTCCGTGAGGGTGATGTGAGTTTTGAGAAATCTTTGTTTACGAAATCAGATAACTCTGTTTTCGTTGTCGAGAAATATTCAAATTTGTGCTTCACTGATGAACAATCTATTACAGAAACCCTCCGCAAATATCCTCCCGTACCGATACATTTTAGAACAACCACCAAAGAATATCGGGTCCCCGGCACGGACACTTTGCTGCCAGCTGGAATCATGGTGATGTTGCCTGTCCACGCAATCCAACACGATCCGGAAATATTTCCAAATCCGGAGAAGTTCGACCCGGACAGATTCTACAACGGAAGAGATCAACAAACGACATCCCTTCGCTTGGATTCCATTCGGTGAAGGGGCCCCGCATCTGCATTGGCCTGCGCTTTGGGATGATGCAGGCCCGAATCGGGTTAGCACTGCTGTTGAAGGGCTTTCGTTTTTCGACCGGCTCCAAGTCGACCAATATTCCACTCGAGTTTGAGCCAACAAATTTTTATCCTCTCTCCCAAGCAGGGGTTGTGGTTGAAGGTCGAGAAAATACAGATGGAGTCAAGTTAGTGCAATAATGTGCTAAATAATGAGCATTTTGTCATGTTGATCTTAAGACTGATTATGACATGTTGTTGAATTATTCAGATAACATGATTTGCCATGTATGATGTTCGATTGGATGTACAACCTCCTGCAGAAGAAAAACAGTGTAGGGGTGTATATTACAACATTAAAAAGTACCAAGGTTGCCTCAGCTTCTAGAAATAATTAGCTTATATCTTGAAATCAAATTGTTGTATTCAAACAAAAATTAACATTTAATTGAACTCCAATATCCAAACAAATGCTATTTGTATTCATAAATTAGTACATACAAAATGTACATTGCCTACGCTTTCAATAACAAAAATAATAGCTTTAAGCTAATTGTTCATGCATATCTGTGTTATATTAACTATTAAGCTGTCAAAACTAAAACTTATGATTTTTTTTTATATAAATAAACTTTTATTAAAACACAAAACAGTTTCTTATGTTTTCCGATTATTCATGGCCTAGTCTTTACACCAAGATTAAATTCTGTAAAATAGTGAAATAAGGGTTGCCATGCCATGTATCCTCAATAACACGATTATAACCGTCATTGCTGATGCGTGATCGTCTTAGTTTCCTAATTTTCGTCGAGAACCTAAAAAAATACTACTTGTTTTAACTAGGAAATGAGCAGAAAGATTAGTAATTTCCATTTAATTCCAACTACCTTTATTGCTTATCTTGACAGATACGCGTATTTCGTCTACAATGTGCAGATTTTTTCAGTGTCGTGTACTAATACTGACTGAAAGAAAACCTTCGCCACCTGCCGTATTTATCCTATTTACCAAGTACAAACACTTGTACCTACAGCTAAATTTTTTTACCTAACCTATTCTGAGTCAAAAACAAACATTATGCTTAATATCTACTCTCGTTTTTTTCTCATACCTAACCGAATTATTCTGTAGCAGCGGGTGCTCCACTACGCCGGCTTTGTTGTCGTTTAGGTATTAAGTTAAACAGTTAAAGGGGTACTACATGGCATAGCCGTCGCGGAATTGACTCGAAGAGAAGTGTTTGACGTTTAAGAATATTCAGCGAATGCTCGGTTCAGTTTACCGAGTGTTCTCGGTTTTCATGTACCGAGCTCTTGAATGTCCCTGCTTTACTGTTCGGTATATCTTTCATTTTTATCTTTCAAATATATCATATAGTAACTGTTACAACCTGAAAATAGTGTATATAAACGATTTATTCCGTTTCTTGTTGGTAACCGATTTTTTTCTGTAAAATATTGAACCGAGTTCGGTGTTATTTTCTAAGTGTGCAGTTATTCTCAGCTTTAAACATCGCCCGATAGGAACAATACTGGGCTCTGGTTAAGCGGAAACTCTTTGAAACTAAGAAGAAAGCAAAGGGGATCGACGATATCAGAAGATGGAGAATCACACCGCTAGCGTATCTGAGAATACTGTACGGAATCTGATGGCGGGGATGTACCACAAAATGTTCGAGAATTTTACATAACCTTACTCTACCAATCAGACCAAGGCCGATGTGACCTCCTGCTGTAAACAGAAGTTGTCTCCATTGTATTCGGTCCATGGCTGTACCTCGCTAGCCTCGCTGTCTGCGGAGGGTCCGCAGGTAGCCTTCTGCTTGATCGGATCCACCTGGACTTTTGCGCGCCCTTCTTCTTGTACCTGTCGGTTCGTTTTCGAGACTCATGTTAACTGGGCTGTCGTCCGACATTTCACGAAATGCCCAGCCCATCGTAGTCGACCGTTTTGAGCGATGTGTACGATGGGAGGTTCTTCCAGCAACTGATGCAATTCGTGGTTCATTCGCCTCCTCCACGTTCCGTCTTCCATCTGCACTCCACCGTAGATTGTACGTACACCTTCCTCGTTCAAAAACACCAAGGGCCTCCAGGGAAGGGAGGCTGCCTTCAAAGGGTGCAGTCTATGCTGATCATCGTCCCCGTGCCAGCGTGGGACTCTAAACAGTGATGTGCACGATGGTCCTCCGGCGAGTTGGGGGGTTGGGGAAGGCCCAACAAGCTGCCCTTAAAAAATCAATGTTCCAAGTAAAACAGAAGAATTTTACATTAAGAAGGATTAATATTATACTGAAATAAATAATCGGTTTAGTTGAATGATGCCTAGGTTTTTATTTACTGATATTATCTTAGCGTTCGAAATCTAACGTGGACCGGCTTTATAATATCACTGAATGTATTATAAAGGCCAGTTATTTGTAGGGATAACAAATAACAAGGAGAATCGATCAATTAATTTAATCATCGAATATTAAGAATATGAAGAAATTTTATACGCAAAAACATAAGTTGTTAAATTATCAAATCAAAAACGAAATCAAACGATAAATATAAACATTTATGAAACATGTTGTTATGATTTGACACAACATTTACCGTTCCTACATTTTAAGTTGTATTCAAAATATAAGAACAATAGGCGTTGTGTCTTGTCTTGGGTTGGATTTATGAAAACATTGATAAATAAGTACATGAAGGCATTGTAAGTAAACACAATATATGGATGAAAAACAGAATAAGATTATTAAACAATCAACCATGAAATGGTAGATGAGAGACGTATGCAAATACAGTTAAAAATGTGTTTTTAATGTAAATTGATAAATAAATTGAAATAAATTAACAATAAAATGACTAAACTCACCCCACAAATGTGAATCAAATAACGCTTTGAGCAAGATTGAAAAAAATCATTATAAATTAAGGAAAGCATGTATTTGCGGGCAGTTTGAAGTAATATGTATAGTTTTGTATGTACTTTCAGATAAAATATCGCTTGTTCAGTTGCATGCAATAATTAACGAGTAATTTTATAATTTTTAGAAGGATGTCCAGAACCACGGTTTATGAATCAGAGAATACCTATCCACAAATGTGAATAAGATTGGACACGATTTTTGAATCAATATGTTTTAAGTAATAAATAACAGCCAGATTATCTGTTATTTAACTTAATCAACCCATGATTGGTGGGATATTGCTCTTTCTTTTAGCAATTGGTTTGCATGGGAGTTGTTTCACGCTTCATCTGGAGCTGGTTCTCGTTTCTTGCTTTCCTAGCATTTTCCTTTTCTGCCTTCTTCAATTCTTTCTCTTGATCTCTCTGCTTCCTTTTCTCAATCCTTTCTCGTTTCTGTTGTTCCTTCTGATCTTCTTTCTGCTGTTCGGTCAACTTCCGCCTGTCAATGTGAGCTTTCTTTTCCATTTCCTCTCGTATCTTTTCCGACTCCTTCTTATTGAGCCATCTACCACTTGTGGCAACCGAAGTTGCGCTTAGTACCAGTGATATTCTTGTTGACCTTTGGTCACACCAAGATGTCTTCAAATGGGTCATTGATCCGTGGAACAGCAGGAGTAGAATTTTTACCATTGGATGTAGCACATCCTTTAGAGTACCGCTTGTCTCTTTAGCAGCCATCAATACATCATGTCGTGAGCAGCATCAACGGTAGAATCCGTACTCAAATCGGCGTTTGGTGTTGAATCGACAACTGTAAATAATAAAATGGTTCAAACATCAACACAACTCAAAATAATTCTTGTAAATACTTACGGAAGGAGCCAGTTTCAAAGTTCTCAAGTTGCAAAACGCTACACTCTCCGTTTGGATCCACAACAAGGTCCAGTGTAAGGCTTTGGTGTAGGTTCAATGGCTCTATATGCATCAGGCTTTCAGAGTCAATATCAACTTGACGTATTTCTTTCAATTTTGCATTTAAAAAACCTGAACACCCCTCATTTTGAAGGTGTGTGTGTGTAGAATGTTGCTCCTATTTTGATTTTGGAATTCACTCTTCAGTTGTCAAAATGCCGTCCAAGCAAGAAGAGCAGCGTATCAAAATTTTGCTCGCGCATCGCGAAAATCCGAGCTACTCGCACGCAAAGTTGGCAAAATCGCTAAAAGTTGCCAAATCAACCGTTACAAATGTAATTAAAGTGTTTGGGGAACGTTTGTCGACAGCCAGGAAGTCTGGATCGGGGGGAAATCGAAAACCGGAAGCCGCTGAGACGACAAAGAGAGTTGCCGGTAGTTTCAAGCGAAACCTAACCTATCTCTCCGAGATGCCGCAAATAAGCTGGGTGTATCGTCTACAACCGTGCATCGAGCCAAAAAAACGAGCCGGACTATCGACTTACAAGAAGGTAGTGACTCCAAATCGCGATGATAAACAAAATACGACGGCCAAAGCGCGATCCCGGAGGCTGTACGCGACGATGCTGACGAAGTTTGACTGCGTGGTAATGGACGACGAAACCTACGTCAAAGCCGACTACAAGCAGCTTCCGGGACAGGAGTTTTATACGGCAAAAGGAAGGGAAAAGGTAGCAGATATTTTCAAGCGCACGAAACTGTCAAAGTTCGCAAAGAAATATCTGGTTTGGCAAGCCATCTGTACCTGTGGCTTGAAAAGCAGCATTTTCATAGCTTCCGGGACTGTCAACCAAGAAATTTACGTGAAAAAAGTGTTTGAATAAACGTTCTCTGCCTTTCCTGAAGAAACACGGTTGTTCCGTACTGTTTTGGCCGGATTTGGCATCTTGCCATTACGGTAAAAAGGCCATGGAGGATCCGCCGCAGCAGTGTTGAGTTCGGCACATTTAACGTCTCCGCTACCCTACGCACGTTCCATGGCTTCCGGATCATATTGCTTATGCACACTTCTGGGCTTCTTCTCTACTGCAGGAATGACTTAGACACGTCTATACGGTGTGAATTTTTCTCCGGTCTGGCATTTTCTTCGATCTGAAATGTCGAGGAGTACTTGATTCATAAATTGTGACGCACTGCTTTTCTACCCACAATTTATGAATCGCGTATTTCACCCGAAAATCTGCAAGTTATCATAATTATAAATCTAGCTTTTTGTTGAAAAATTGTTTATCATACCTTTAATTGTTGTTATTAAGTATTTCTTCCCGAGAATAGCAATACAGTTAGCTATGAAAAAACGTTTTCCCCTTACCGACCACGAGCACGCTTACTATGGGAGCACCGAATACAACAGCGATATTGACTACAAGCGATACGTACTGATGTTTTTTTGACAATTCCAGAATCATAGAAAACATGCATTAAAAAAAAAATCAATTCCAATCATTAAGGAATAAGTTAAACAAATTGGGAAAAAATATGGTTGGTGAAGGTTGGTGACAGTTTTGCTTTTGAATTTATCTTTTAAAGTCAGCTGATTCATAAATTGTGGGTGATTCACAATTGTGGGGTGAGTGTAAATGAACAACGAATCATTGAACGATTTATTGGAATTGATTGATAAGTAAGAATTGATTTTTTTTTTTTTCAATAATTGATGGCTTATTTTTTATTTATTCATAATCTGCTAATCTGCAACATCTGTATCACCCAAATGACATACATTTGCCGAATATACCTTCACATCAAATTGTAAACAATCAATGTCCTATGGGAGCAAATTCCATGAATCATGCTCGCCGCAGAACAGCACCAATAAATCTACCCAAAACGCACCGTCACCGTGATGAAACCCTTCAACATGTCTCTATCTCTTGCGCTTCGTCACAGAAAACAAGAGCAGTGCTTCTCTGAATTACCACTGTCGAGCACCGGTTAAATCTACCATCATCATCTGCGTGAGATAACAACATGCAATGCTTAAATACAATATTCAACGATCATCCAGCTAGAGCGCCAGTCTGCTGATAGCACTCGAACCGTTCATATTGTACCTGCCGCCGGGGGTTAATTTTTCAAATTTATTCCGTTAATTTCGTACATCCGGTCAACCCTGCTGAGTGAGAAAGAGAGACAAATAAGTCACAATGGAACCTTTCGACGTAATCATTACCGTGTCGCTGATCTGCTCGGCTGCGTACCTGTATTTCGACAAGAAGCATCTTATACTGGGCTAATCGGGGTGTTCCGTTCGTTAAACCGGAGTTCTTCTATGGCAACGTGAAGACTATGTCCCGGACAGAGCAGGTTGGTAAGGTTTTCCAACGAGCCTACAACGAGCTGAAGGGTCAAAATCCTTTCGGTGGGATGCACATGCCTACATCGCCAGCTGCTGCAGTCACTGACCTGGAGTTGTTGAAGCGTATCTTTGTGAAGGATTTCCAATACCTTAATGACCGAGGAACTTTCTCTTAACGAGAAAAGCGATCCGTTTACGGCTCACTTGTTCAATCTGGAGGGGAACAAGTGGAAGGTGCTGAGGAACAAGCTTTCGCCAACGTTTACTTCCGGTAAAATGAAGATGATGTTTCCGATGATCGTTGGAGCTGGCAAACAATTCCACGATTTTATGGCTGAGAAGATCCTACATGAAAATGAGTTTGAGCTGAAGGATCTGCTAAATACTGTACACGACGGATGTGTGCATTGGTATGTGTGCTTTCTGAATCGAGTGCAATTCAATGAAGGACCCTGATGCGCAGTTCCGAGTGATGGGTAGAAAGATTTTCTGTACTTCTAGAGGGAAAGTGCAGTCGTTTCTGATGAATACAATGCCAAAGGCGGCAAAGATGGTTTTGTCGAAGACTTTCCCAGCAGAGGTTACGGATTTCTTTTTAAGAGTTGTGAGAGAAATGATCGATTACCGATTGAAGAACAACGTGCGTCGCAATGACTTTATGGATTTATTGATTCAGATGAGGAAATTCGGACGAAAGTAAAAGCAGCGAAGGACTGTTGTCGTTTTACGAAATTGCTGCACAAGCTTTCATTTTCTTTTTGGCTGGATTTGAAACCAGTTCGACGCTGCCTACGCGGGATACTGTACGAGCTGGCTGTGAAACCAAGACATTCAGGATAAGGGGCGGCAGCATGTTAAGGAAATTTTTGCCAAACACATGTAGGCAGATGACGTACGAATCCGTTGAAGCGAGTATGAGTTACCTCGATCAGATTCTCAATGGTTGGTTGGATGGATTTCTGGATTGAAATCGGATGTGTTTTCAGTGAAAATTTTTATAATTTCAGAGACCCTCCGCAAATACTCACCAGTTCCGGTGCACTTCCGCGTGACAGCTAAGGATTATAATGTGCCAGATTCCAAAACAGTCATCGAAGCTGGTACATCGTATTTTTGTACCAAGTTTATGGCATCCAACACGATGCAGAATTTTCCCCACAACTAGAACGATTCGATCCGGAACGGTTTAGTCCGGAGGAAGAGGCAAAAGAGGCACCCCTATGCTTGGACTCCGTTCGGTGAAGGACCGAGAATTTGTATTGGGCTACGAGTTGGCATGATGCAGGCTCAAATCGGGTTGGCCTATTTGTTGAACAGTTTCGGATTTTCTATTGGGGAGAAATGCCAGGTACCGTTGGAGTTGGATGTGAAGAGCTTTATTCTGGCGCCGAAAGGTGGGACTGTGGTTGAAAGTGGATAAATTGTGAATCTAGGTGCTTGGATTGTTTTAAGTTTACTATTTATTGGTCAGCAGAAGTAATAATGAAATAATTGAACCAACAATCTTTGTTTGTCAACGCTGTCAAGGTTATGGCATTTAAAGGTTGATGTCTGCTTATCCCTTATCCGAAAAAAAGCAAGCGCTATTCTTTGCACCAAAAACAAGCCATCCAACGAGTTGGTTTTTAAGTTTCAAATTATCTCAAATATAGCGGCTCCATAGCGGAAACAATGTCTGAAAGCTTCCTCCAAAGATAGTACCAACAGTTGGCGCCGAGCCAACTGTGTCATAACTTTTGCAATCTCAATCGCATTACACTACTCACTCTTCTTCGGCTCCTGATTTCTAGTCACGGAATGTGCTATGGTGGTATTGTAACAGGAATCATTTTATTTTACCTGACCGCGGGCTTTTCCATTTTTCGGCTGTGGTCGTATGCAATCAGAAAATCTTTTTGGTCGCTGCTCTATAAACAGCGGACCCACAATGTCGGTTACATTTTTATCTCGTGTAAAGTGCTAGCCGGTTCCACGAGACAAAGGAATAACCCAAAGGAAGAAGCAATCAATAATTTCTTTGAGAAAAGCATCCTCCACACCTGTGGGCTTCCTGGTATTGAAATGTGTGATAATGTTGCTCTATTATTATTGAAGAATATCACGTTCCGTTCACTCTCACTAGTCGATGTGGCTCCGAGAAACACAATGAAAGCCATCTCCACAGTGGGTCCTCTTCATTAAAAAGATGGAGTGGAAACAAATTCGCAAATATGCAGGAAATGTGATTTAAGTGAAAACTGACTTGCACACGGGAAATGCACTTTCAAAGGGAGGACTGCACATACTATGGCGTGTATGAATTATGCTTATTACACGATAGTTCGGCCTCATATTAAGGTGAGGCTGAAAATACCAAAATGTAGAAAATGCCCGGCATATAAAGCGTCTCCACATTAAATTTCGGACAATATGATAATATCAGCAAAAACAAATCTAGACATAATTAAACAAAACCGATTGTTTATTTTAGAGTTAAATATACAGTAAAAACAGTTTATTGAGATTTTAATCCTTCTTTCTGTAAAATTCTCGACCTTCCTGTGATACACCCGCCATCAGATTCCGTACGGTATTCTCAGATACGCTAGTAATGGCGGTCCTCCATGTTCTCGTAAGGAGTGTATCGAAAATAAGCTATCCACAAACTTTCTTTCAAATTATGTTGAAAACCGATATTTTATTCATACAAAAAATTGATCCTTTATTGTACGAGGTTAAACTTGAACATAATGAAGACCGGATGAAATTTAAGTTATTCCTTCACGAATTTTCGAACTTTGGATCGAATGCTCTTCATCAAGTTCCGGACAAGTGTTGCATCGCATTTTTTGACGCTTGAGCCCAAATTTTTTTGAACTCCTGCATGTTCCCAGCTGCCTTACCAGTCTTCTTGAAGACCCTCTTCACGATTGCCCAGTAACGTTCGATGGGTCGAAGCTGAGGGCAATTTGGTGGATTGATATTTTTCTCAACGAAATCTATACCCTTTTCCGCAAGCCAATTGAGAGTGGTTTTGGCATAGTGAGCCGACGCTAAATCCGGCCAAAACAGTGGAGGTGTACTATGCTTCTTATATAAAGGCAACAATCTCTTCTGGAGACACTCAGATCGATAGATTTCCGCATTTATAGTTCCGGTAGTGTAAAAAATGGTTGACTTCAAACCACAGGAACATATTGCTTGCCATACCAGTACCTTTCGACCGAATTTCTCCACTTGAATCGACCTGTCCGCATCGCTCACATCCTCCCCAACGACGGCAGTAAAGTATTGTGGACCTGGAAGGGTTTTTGAGTCCTCCTTTACATAGGTCTCATCGTCCATCAAAACGCATGCATCCGGACGCTGCAAAAGACGCGAATACAATTTCCGGGCCCTTGTTGCTGCTCAGGGTGATACGGTCAAAATTTGGTCAAGGGAAAACGCGTGTAAATCGGTGAAATCGTTTATTTAAAAAATCAAATTAAATTTCTTTTTCAAGTTCAATTAGTATAAAATTCAGGAAAAATATTCAGTTAGGCTTCCGCTTTTCCAAATCCGAATTGCCGGGCCTTACGCTTGACCCCTGCCATCAGATTTTGTACAGCCACCTTGTCCACCTTCTTCGCCGCAGAAAGCCAGTTTGCCTTGAACTGCTGCTCGTCCTTAGCAGTTTTTTGGTCTTCTTTAGGTTCCGCTTGACAATAGCCCAGTATTTCTCAATTGGGCGGAGCTCTGGCGTGTTGGGAGGGTTCTTGTCCTTGGGAACCACCTGCACGTTGTTGGCGGCGTACCACTCCATGGCCTTTTTACCGTAATGGCAAGATGCCAAATCCGGCCAAAACAGTACGGAACAACCGTGTTTCTTCAGGAAAGGCAGCAGACGTTTATTCAAACACTCTTTCACGTAAATTTCTTGGTTGACAGTCCCGGAAGCTATGAAAATGCTGCTTTTCAAGCCACAGGTACAGATGGCTTGCCAAACCAGATATTTCTTTGCGAACTTTGACAGTTTCGTGTGCTTGAAAATATCTGCTACCTTTCCCCTTCCTTTTGCCGTATAAAACTCCTGTCCCGGAAGCTGCTTGTAGTCGGCTTTGACGTAGGTTTCGTCGTCCATTACCACGCAGTCAAACTTCGTCAGCATCGTCGTGTACAGCCTCCGGGATCGCGCTTTGGCCGTCGTATTTTGTTTATCATCGCGATTTGGAGTCACTACCTTCTTGTAAGTCGATAGTCCGGCTCGTTTTTTGGCTCGATGCACGGTTGTAGACGATACACCCAGCTTATTTGCGGCATCTCGGAGAGATAGGTTAGGGTTTCGCTTGAAACTACCGGCAACTCTCTTTGTCGTCTCAGCGGCTTCCGGTTTTCGATTTCCCCCCGATCCAGACTTCCTGGCTGTCGACAAACGTTCCCCAAACACTTTAATTACATTTGTAACGGTTGATTTGGCAACTTTTAGCGATTTTGCCAACTTTGCGTGCGAGTAGCTCGGATTTTCGCGATGCGCGAGCAAAATTTTGATACGCTGCTCTTCTTGCTTGGACGGCATTTTGACAACTGAAGAGTGAATTCCAAAATCAAAATAGGAGCAACATTCTACACACACACACCTTCAAAATGAGGGGTGTTCAGGTTTTTTAAATGCAAAATTGAAAGAAATACGTCAAGTTGATATTGACCAAATTTTGACCGTATCGCCCTTTAAAGAACCGGGTTTTCTGCCTCTTCCTGGTAGCTCATCCAAAGAATAGTGTTCCCCAAACTTATTAATGATGGTTTTAACACTCGCATGATGAATTCCAAACCGCTTCGCCAATTTTCGCATAGTAATACCCTTCTCACTTAGCCATGTGTCCAGAACCTTAATTTTCACTTCCTTTTCAATACGCGACATTTTGAAAACGCAGAATTTGAACCGCACAAACAAGTAAACAAAAGAAAGCTGACAGTCAAACGCACAGCATGCAGTGTTCAGAGCATAAAAAACCATCACAAATACATGCGTACAACGCAAATGTATGTGGATAGCTTATATTCGATAAAAATTCTCGGTCAGATTCTTCACAAGGAGGGTTAGACAATTGTGTTGACAACGTCGTCTTCGCAGTCGTCATCGTCACCGCTAACACCGCTCATATTGGCTTTACCCAGCAGTTCTTTGAGATGTGTCCCTTGCTCTGAGCAGCGAAAACACCGGATGCTGCGTCTAAATTATTTCCCTGAATGATGTTTGCCCGAATTTATTATTTCCCCGAATAAAATTCCACGAATGCTTTTGAATTTACTCGACTTTCTTTCACAATTAAAGAGAACGTCAAAAAAGATTGTCGTCTTTTTGAAATATGTTCTTACGAATTTTAGAGTTTATGTTCCTCTATGACACAATATATTTTAATTTCTTCATTCCCATCATGGTATTCCGAGGGTTGAAGCCGACTTTTTGTCACTTGGTGAAGTAAGAAAAGTCATTTACGGTGACGTAACTCTCCATTTGATTTACCCAGAAGAGTTGGGTCACTGTGAATGACTTTTCTCACTTCGCAAGTGACAAACGTCACTCATCGGCGAACCAGCATCCAGTAAGTGGCGAAGGTTACGTTGGGCAGGCCATGTTGCAAAAATGCTGGACAACAATTCTGCAAACATGGCGTTAAAAATCAGCAATGGACCTCAATTCCCAACAAGCTCAGTTCGTAACTCTCAGGAATTTGTACAACATCTTCTTTCATCAGGTCATTTAAATGAAAATGAAGTAATGGTATCTTTTGACGTCACCGCCCGTTTCCCTAGCGTACCGATCAAGGACGCGATTAACCTTCTAGAAGATTGGCTTTTAAAACAAGGAGATGATACAGCATGGAAGCAAAAGGTGCAAATGTATCTTAAACTGACTCGACTTTGCATGGAAGAGAACTACTTATGTAGCTCAAACAAAGAGAACCTTGGCAACAAGGTTCAAAGAGCATCTAGCGGAGGTAACTAAGGCTGTCAAACAGACTGACAAAGGAATTTCACATAACTTCAAATCGACAGTTGCAGAACACATCTTTACGGAAAATCACGACATAACGACGAATGACATCACAATCTTACGGACTACCTCTACACCCTGGAAATTAGACGTCGCAGAAAGCTTAGAAATCAACAAACAACAAAACACAAATCTACTAAACAAAGACCAAGGTAACGGGTACACATGGCTCTTTAACTTAATACCTAAACGACATCAAAGCCGACGCAGTGGAACACCCGCTGCTACGGAATAATCAGGTTAGGTATAAGAAAAAAGGCGAGGTAGATATCAAGCATAATATTTGTTTTGGACTCAGGATAGGTTAGGTACAACAATGTTAGCTGTAGGTACAAGTGTTTGTATTTAGAAAATAGGATAAATACGGCAGGTGGCGAAGGTTTTCTTTCAGTCGAGTATTAGTACACGACACTGAAGAAGTCTGCACATTGTAGACGAAATACGCGTATCTGTCAAGATAAGCAATAAAGGTAGTTGGAATTAAATGGAAATTACTAATCATTCTTCTTATTTTCTAGTCCCAGGGTAGCCTCTAAGGCTCCCATCTCATTCAACATCGTCACGTCAGATGTTCCTCTACTGCGTGGTGGCATTTTGTCGATGTTTGCGGACGACACTTCCATTATCTGCAAGTGGTCGAGTGATTCGTGCTCTGCTTATAAAACTTCAGGAGGGCTTCAATGTTCTGTCCGATTACTTCAACAGCTGAAGATTTCGATAAATGCAGCTAAAACCCAGACGATTCTGTTTCTACTCCGAAGTCACCTAGACTCATTCCGCCACGAGATGTCAAAGTTCACCTCTTCAACACTTGATCGATTGGTCTGGAAGTAGTTTGGCCTCGGTTCATTCGACAGCGTCCTTGTTCCGATCGCATGTTGACAAAACATCAACAAGTGTAGAACTTTAGTAAGATCTCTGTATCCACTGATCAACAGAAGCCCACTCTATCGATTCATATAAACAAGCTTGCGGTTCATATACAAATCATTTTTCCCGCGGTCGAGTACGGCTTTCACAATCTGGGAGAGCTGCGCCAATTGCCACAATCGGAAACTTGCTGGTAGTTCAGAATACCATACTTTGGATGATTTTGGAAACTGTCCTCCGAGAACCAGAAATTTAGAGATTCATCGGCTCGGCCGGTCTCCGCGATCTCCGGCGAGAGAAAACCTGCAATCTTGAAAAGGTTCAGGGAATCCCGCCTCGGGTCGCCCCCATCTGATCATTTGACAGCTGTTTCGTTAACTTCAAGTTATTGTAGTTAGGTAGGTTATCATTTTTTTTTAAAATTAAATACATTCCTACAAAAAATAACATATGCCAAGTTTAAAACAACACAATAAAAACAATAATTAAAAATATAAAAATATGTAACAAAGATGTAGAGCCCCACTGGCTAAACAAATGAAATGTTAAATCAAATGTAAAAAAATAAAACAAGAAATAAAGGTACATTTTAGTGGTGGTAATTTGGATTTAGTTTTCGGCAGTCAGCAGCTGTGCAGAGTAGGAACTGTCCGATCGCAGTTGGCGGCAGCAAGCTCCCCGAGGGTGCACTGGCGAGCAGTCGCCGCTCAAAGAGGCGTTGGTGCAGCTGGCTATTGTTGTCGATGCTCCTGGGTCAACCCCGTAGCGAGAAACATGGCTGAAGCCTACGAGTTGGCGGAAAAGGTCGCCTGTGACAACGAGACAAGAGTTATCCCACGTCACCTACAGATGGCAGCCCGCAACGACGAGGAACTGAACCAAGAATACCAAGAAGAAAGCCCAAGTTCAATCGCGAAACTTGTTTATTCCCCACAACAAGAAAAATTCTTTACAGGACGACTAAATCAGTTTCACAATCAAATAGTTTGTTTGATTGAAATTTTCTCTTGTGCTGTTTAAAATTTCCATTATTTTCCTGATGAACATGGCATTGGTTTTAAACGCCGCGTCCCGGAGTTAATGGCAAACAAGGGGGAATAACCAACGAACCAACAGATCCATATCTTCTACGGGTTGAAGATAAGGGTTCTCTCAACTATCGTAGAAAATACAACGGGCCGTATCATAATTGTTATCACCAAATGCTTCCTAAAGAGTGTAATAGAATTTTCATATTTGCGGCACGACTCAGGTGGTCGATCATATCAACAGGATGTGCTCTTATGGTGCATTTTCGCTCCACTATCTCGGAAACAGTTCCAGTAGCAAAGTTCGGAAAAAGAAAAACGGATAGCACCACATCTACCGGGTGCTGAAGCATTTGAACCTGATACTGTCGTTTCCTCCAAAGCGATAAGCATTATGACCAGCTTCGTCAATGACATTTCCGAGCGGATTGAAAGCGTATCTTCCCGATTGACTTAAATCAGTTTGCGGATGGCCCTGACGTGTATGGAAAGTGTATGGAAATTAGATTGCTGCGTAGTCCTACGTCACCTTTGCGCACAACCCTATTGGGCTGTACCTCGTAGTTTTTGTAAGGAGTGTATCGAAAATAAGCTATCCACAAACTTTCTTTCAAATTTTGTTGAAAACCGATATTTTATTCATACAAAAAATTGATCCTCTATT